>QEPC01007499.1:3445146-3469562 GCA_003113815.1 Sphenodon punctatus | reverse complement strand
TGTTTGTCTTCTCCCCTGTCTCTCCCACTGTCCCCTCTCCCTGTCCCCCCTCCTTGTCTTTTAGATTGTAAGCCACAGGCAGGGACCGCGTCTATTTCTATGTTCTGTACAGCGCCAGGCACATGGCTGGCACTATATAAATGTTTGTAATAATAATAATAATTAATCCACTGCAATGGGTGTGCCACCTCGTTGGAAGCAAAAGAAACGCAGGTCAAATTGACCTTAAGATACTACCTAACACCCTCACAATTTAAACATTAATAAAGTCAGCACGGGAAGGTGTTGGAGAGGATGTGAAGAGGAGGGGACCCCATTGCATTGCTGGTGGACATGCATGAAAGTACAGGGTCTGTGGAGGACTGTTTGGACATATATGGAGGCAATGGCTGGATTTATAATCCCCTTTCACCTAATAATTGCGCTTCTGGGAGTGTACCCTGAACAAGCTATTGTGAAAAAAATAAAACCGCAATTTGTAATTTTTTGTTTAGCAGCATTAAGTGTAATAGCCAGGAATTGGAAAACAGAGACGGACATCAAAGAAGAAGAATGGCTAAACAGACTTTGGTTTGTGTTCTCGATGGAGAGAATGTTGGCCATGATTCATGGCAAAGAATATAGACTATATGCCAGATGGCATAAGTGCCTACAGTTGATGGAAGGCAAACCTCGGACAGAAGATGAACGCTCTTACATGATTGATTTTTATGTTTAAAGACAGCAAGTAAAGATAGAGAAAAAGAGGACAGCAATAGGAAGACCCAGATGTTGAAAATAGTACTCAGCTTGATTAGCAACTGAGTAGTTAAGATTCCAGCAGTTGGCTGGTTTTGTAGAGTTATTTGCTATAAATATGAACATATAATAGAAAAATGGTAAAAACGAGTGTGTAACAATGCAAAGTGGTGTATGTACCAAAGAAAAACCAATAAAAAATATCATTTAAAAAAAAATAATTACTGGACTTAGTTAGGTACCGTGATCTTCTTCCACAGGGCTGAAGCGGTAACTCCTTTTTCCATTCTGCTATTTTATTCCGCCATTGCAGAATTGCCCATGACGTTCCACAGCTTTTCTGCCGGCATTCCGCTAATTCTGCTGGCATTCTTCAAATTTGGAAACTGTCGGTATAATCGTGGAAACTGTCGGAACAAGCATTTTTCGCTACTTCACAGTGCTGGTGGAAATTGCAGAAGATAGAAACTGTCGGAAAAAACATTATTCCGCTATTTTCGCAGTCGTTGAAAGTAGTGTAACGGCAGAATTAGCAGAATGAAAGTAGCGGAATGAACATCTCTATCACATCATGCCGCTCATTGCGGAAGAGCTTTTTCCGTCGGAAAAAGTTACCGCAGCGGCTTGCTGATTCAGCCCTACTCTTCCATATACTCAAAATTTAGGATTTTTCTTCCAACACTCATCTCCACCCACACCCACCCATGGAGCAATGGACTCCGCTGCCGGTTTCTCCGTGGGTGGGTGTGGGTGGAGATGAGTATTGGCCGGGAGCAAACACTCACCAACACCCACCGAAAGTGGCGTTTACACAGACACCCCCCCCAACTCCACCCAGGGAAATGCCCCCACCCACCAGCCAACACCCAGAGGAACTGGGTGGAGACATCATGTGTGCACAGGGCCCATGGTGATTGGCTGCAGTGGTGCCCTGCAACATGTATAATAAAATGTAACACCCATTTTATGTGTGTTAGAGTGTCTGTGTAAAAAGGGCCTTTTAGTAAAAGCTGCCTTCAGGAACCCGCTACTGATCGAGTGAGATTTAAATCCACATCTTCTAACATAATTCTCCTTAGAGTATGGCCCGTTCTCCCTGGATATTGAGCTAGGTAAGAAGCTAGGTATTGAGCTCTCAACTTATTGTATAAGTGACAATCAAACAAAATATGCTCCACCGAGCCATTAATTGGTCAAATGGTGCCAGGAAGCATAATCAGTTTTTAATATATGACCCTCTAATATCCTAGAGGGTAATGAGTTTAGCCGTGCGCAAAAAAATAAATACTTAGCTCTAAATGGTAATATCTGAGTTAAATAGGAAGCCATACATCTCTGCACAGGAATTAAGTGGAAATAGTCATGGAGAAAGGGAGTTTCGCTTATTTTAGCTCTGTCCTGATGTCTGTCTATATCAGTGAATCTTTGAATACCGATACTGATAACGACAATGATAATGAAAATGACATTTCCTTATTAACAAAAATGAAAATGACAAATGTTAATAATGAAAATGATAATAAAAACCAAAACATGACATGGGGCCCTGCTGCACACCCCTAGTATGTTAAGCTAGACCGATCTCTCTCCAGCTTCTCCATATGCCAACTCCTCCCTCCCCAGGCCATACCTCCCCCTACCCCACATGACCTCAATTGCTGCCCCCTCCCCTCTGGCCCCCCAAAAGGAGCCAGATGGATTAGGAGGGTCCGCCATGCCTGGTACCTCCAGAGACAATACTGTAGGAATGACAGCAGGGTCTATTCCATCCTCTCCTCCCTCTTGCCCTACCCACCCCCTTCCCCAGTGCCCATACGCCCCCCATCACCAGGGGGCCATGGCACTCCCTCCTGCTCTCTTCCACAGTGACTGTACCCAGGTCTCACATGGGGGGGCTGTGGCCCTCCCTTTGCCACCCTGTTAATCATTTCCCCCTCACACTCCACCCCACCCACCTAACCCCTCCCAACACCACCCCTGCCCATAACTTCCCCACATTCCACCACCTAAAAACATTTAAAAACCACCTTAAAAACAACACAACACCCCATTCCAACCCCTACCCCAAAAACATGCCCACAAATGGCCCCACTAATGGCTGCCTCCTTTGACACCGGTCTTAGGCTGCCACCACAGGCTGCTACCTGCACGTGGTGGAGGGCTTAAATAGTCTATGCAGCCAGAGGGCCAGGGGTGTGGGCAGGGCAGCCCCAGGTGACAACAGTCCTACCCCTGCAGCAGGTCCTCCTGCAGCAGCCTGGGGGTGAGGAGGCAGACTTACCACTGAAGTAATAGTCTACTTCTAACATAGGATCATGGGCACCATCCACCTTTAAACAGGCAGACCATGACCCTCACTTTTGGAAATCAGAACTGGACAGGGAGTCAAGGAAATAGCCACAGCCAGTGCTGTTCTCTTTGCTCCCAGATGCCTAGAAATACAGTTATCAGCATTGGGAAAGGGGAGAGAAAAATTCCTGGGTCCTTGCAGTGGGGATTACAGGTTGTGGGTAGAGCTGAAACACGTACCTGCAAAAATGAGTATACCGGATAAATGTTTGGCACCCAAATATACCTGACAACATTGGGTTACTGTTCGGTACTTGACTGCAACTCGATGTCCCAGAATGTCAACTTCCAGTGCCAGAACGTCAACTTCCAGTACTGAATTTTTTGCTTTGAACACTGTTTGTGTGGGTTTCTGTCCTGCAAAGTCAACTTCTGGTCAAAGTCAGCTTCTGGTCCCATTAACTTCTGGTCCCAGAAAATCGACTTCCAGTCCTGATTTTTCTTCCATACTGGGTTTTTTGTTTTTTCATCCTGAAATACCAATCAGTAATTGGAAAATAGGTACCAGAAAACCAATTTTTCAGGTATCTGGGTAGCCCACTGAGTACTCAATGTGGTACTTGAAAATTTGGGTATTATCTACAGGTACTAAATTAAGAACCCATTTCAGCTCTAGTTGGGGGTCAAGGTTGAGGGTTGTGAGGGTATCTCTTTAAAAGCCTGCTTGTTTCTTAGCTCAGTCTAGCCCAGCAGAGGTACACAAGTTGTTACATTTATCCTGTTGGGGCAATGTTTGGCAGACATCAAGGGGGACAGAGTCTGGGCAAAATCTTTTATAAACCCCTTTCTCCCTCAAGCTCTCTGTTTTAAGACTCCTCCTTAAGAACCAACCACATACCAGAAGGGCCACCTCTCTGTCCCTATGCATTTTTGCAATCCTTCTGACACCACTGCAGTAAGCAAGCCTCTGTGCCAGTATCTCAGTCTCTAAAATGGGAATAATGCTATTTATGCTTCCTGATTTACAAGACTTAATTGGTTAAATTGTACACCGTATTTTGACCAGTTCAGAGCTCCCAATGGACAGATAGAAGGCAAAAATAAAACTAATAGGATAGAATGGAGTAAAAGATGGTTCCAGATTCAATTATCTGGACAGAGTGGCTCCCAGGCATCCGCTGCCCTCCTGAGTCTCCCGCAGGTCTCATTGGTTTACTGAGGGCCTGCGGTGTTTCAAGGGGGAGAGCAGGCGGTTGGAGCGACGGTGGCGCTGGACTCGCGATGAGTATGATCGCTCGAAGCATAAGAGCAGTTTAAAGGCCTATGCTGTGGCGGTGCAGGCAGCAAAGAAGCAGGTCTTTGCTGCCCTTATTGCATCTGCAAAGTCACGTCCAGCTGAACTTTTCTGGGTGGTGAAAGGTTTGGTTAGTCCTGCCTGTCTCCGCCTGGACCTGAAGCAATCCAGTAACCACTGTGACCGGTTTATTGAGTACTTTATAGATAAGATCGCTCACATCCACCACGATTTCAGTTCCGCAGTTATTGCACAGGATCATCTTGGGGCTATGGATGCCCCGTCCTGTCCTGTTTTGTGGGATCGGTTTCAGATGGTATCGCCTGCTGATGTGGAGTCCTTGTTGGGATCTGTTCGTGCCACCACTTGTGAACAAGATCCTTGCCCGTCCTGGCTGGTGAAAGCTAGCCAGGAGACGCTACGGACGTTGCTGGCTGGGGTGGTTAGTGCCTCCCTTCGGGAGGGCAGGGTACCTGAATGCCTGAAGGAAGCTGTGGTTAGGCCCCTGCTCAAGAAACCATCTCTTGACATTGATGCTCCTGCCAGTTATCGGCAGGTCTCTAACCTTCCCTAAGGTCTCTAACCTTCCCTAATGGGCTGTAGCATGACAGCTCCAAGAACACCTGGACCGCACAGGTTTCCTTGACCCTTCTCAGTCCGGGTTTCAGCCTGGGCATGGTACGGAGAGTGCATTGGTGGCCTTGGTTGACAATCTTCGTCTGGCGTTGGACCAGGGTCGTCGGACCTTACTGGTCCTGCCAGACCTTTCGGCTTCGTTCAACACAGTCAATCATGAGGTGTTGGTGACTTGCTTGTGGGACCGTGCCAGGATTGGCGGGATGGTCTTGGACTGTTTTTGTTCATTCCTGGCCGGGAGAACTCACCGGATGGTCTTGGGGAAGTGTACGTCTTCTCTCCGGGACCTCATGTGTGGAGTCCCGCAGGGTGCCATTCTGTCCCCCCTCTTGTTTAACATCTATATGCAGCCATTATGGGAGATCGTGAGAGGGTTTCAGGGCATGCAGTGCCATCAGTATGCTGATGACACTCAGGTCTACCTCTCTTTTTCCATCGACCCAGGCCATGCAGTCTCCTTATTTTCCCAGTGCCTGTCGGCTGTGGGGGCTTGGATGAGGTTGAGCCATCTGCAGCTGAATCCTGACAAGATGAAGGTGATGTTGGTGGATGAGGGCCTGGGGGGCCTGGGAGTGGTTGAATCTCCCCTTGTGTGTGTGTGTGTGGGGGGTTCGCCCTCCCATGGTCTCGCAGGTACGGAGTCTGGGTGTGCTCCTCGATTCACGGCTCAGCCTGGAATCTCAGGTTGTGGCCGTGGCGGGGAGTGCGTTCTGGCAGTTACATCTTGTCTGGCGGCTTCGGCCGTATCTCTCAGACTCCGACCTCGCCACTGTCATCCATGCCTTCATCACCTCGAGGCTGGATTACTGCAGCGTGCTCTATGTGGGGCTGCCTGAGAAGCTGGTCTGGCGGCTGCAGCTGGTGCAGAATGCTGCGACCTGTGTCCTTACTGAGGTGGGTCGCAGGGAGCGCATGACACCAGTGCTCCAGGCTCTGCACTGGTTTCCTATAAAGCACCAGGCTAGGTTCAAGGTGCTGGTTCTGACCTTTAAAGCTCTTCATGACCTGGGCCCTGCCTCTCTGCAGGATCGCCTCACTCCCCATGTGCCCATGCGACCCCTGAGATCATCCATGGGGGCCTTTTTGGAGGTTCCCCGGGTGAGATGGGTGGCCACTGATGTGAGATCTTTTTTGGTGGCTGCCTCCGTGCTGTGGAATGTGCTCCCTGAGGAGGCTCGGTTGGCCCCCACCCTCCTGTTGTTTTGATGTTTGTGTAAGACCTGGCTGTTCCGCCAGGCTTTTGGCGAGGGGTAGGGGTAGGGTGGGGGGTAGGGTTTGGGAGGGAGGGTGAGTTTTATGATTTGTTTTAAAATTTGTTGATTTGTTTTTTATTGTTAAATCTTTTGTGTTGTTTGCCACCACGAGCTGCCTTTGGGCAGGAGGGGCAGGATACAAGTTTTAAATAAATAAAAATAATTTAAAAATTACAAACCACTGAGGTCGGGTACAAGTCTGGAATCTTCTTCCCAATGGGGTGATGGTCAAAAATACTTAATAAGTATTAGAGGGTGTGGACCAGAATTTCAAGAGTTTGACACAATGTGGGGAGCAGTTTTTAAGTTCTTTTCAAAATTGGCCCATTTATCTTGGCACCTGAACGGGAGCCAAGCTCATCTGAAAATCAGGCCTTGTTGTCTTGGTTATGATGTTACTTGCATGACATTTGGGGCCCAACATCACCGGCCTTGGTGGAACTGTGTCTGGTTAACACTGGAGAATGTCAGGTCAGATTCAGTCCATGTCATTCTATGATCACTTCTGGCTTCATCATCAGTTTATTCTTAGTATCATGAACTCTGTTATTTTATGGCCAATGGTTCCTATGCTGCCAGGGTTCTCATGTTTCAGTGACACTCTGTCTATGACTGTGGTGATGAATGGTCAGGATATAATAGTTTGTCCTAACCTAGAATGAACTTTTGGTCATAACACTGTTGTAGTTGTAGGCAATTTATGCACCCAGTCACAGGGGATAGACAGAGGGCTGGAAATCTTTCTAATGGAGTCCTTGCATGGTTTTCTTTCCTCTCCTTCCTTTTGGGTAGGCTTCCCTGTATTCCAGAACAGGTCACAGGGCCTATCTACGGAGTCTCTCACAATCCACCAGATACAGAGACAGTTTACTTGGAGGCACAATTCACATATGCCTGCTCTGTGTCCCTGGTACCTGCCTCACAGTGATTTAGTCATGCTACAATGGGGCTTTCAGTTGGTGACTTCCTCACCATCCAGTAAAAGGAGGATGCCCACCACAGACCGAATCAGTGGGCTTTTATACACACACCTTAAAGTGCTGATCTTTAAATCTTCTGGGTTTACAAGTCCACAAGTAAGTTCCAGATACATTGGTCACACACAAACTGCCCTGAGGCAGTTCCTGGATGCATTCTTCATACAAACACTGCCCTGAGGCAGCCTAAAGTAGCCGCAGCTGTAGATATGAGGGGCTGCCATGGAAATGAAGTGACCACAGCTGCCTGGAGCAAAGCAGTTTACCAAAACTTTTTACACACAACAGTTCTGAGAGAAGTTCTATGCAGAAGTTCAAAGAGCCAGATGTTTAAGATCTGGGTGAGTGATTTAGACACACATAAAGTTCAGGATGTAACAGAAAACATGCAGGGGAAACGTGCATGTAAAAACACGCACTGTATGATCCTTCCACTTCCACATTATCTTACTCCTGTCTGGATCCCCAGACACAGAAACTGTTCTCCAGTGAAAACCAGCAAAAAAAATTTGTATGAGGGAAACACTACCATGGAAGAACTTCCTTCTTGTCCTTTCTGCAGTTCTATCTCACACACACACACACACACACACACACACACACACACATGTCGTGTTGCGTGGCTCTTTTTTTACAAAAGGAAAGCGGACTGTGTTGCCCAGCAGATCTGGTCTAACTGGAGTGGGCCACTCTTCTCCAACTTGTATAAAATGAGTTTACACTTTACTTTGAGGCCAGGCTAGCAAAGCAAGTATTCTAAAATTACAATATATTTATAAATAAATGGAACATGAGACTCAGAATATTATACAAAATAAGCATAGTTTACTTAAATTTAAATAGAAAATATCAATAGCTTACATAGAATAGTATTGCTAGCCAATCAAAGTTACATGATCTTAAAACATTTCTGTTTTAAGAAAAAAGCTTCTAAAAGCTTAACATATGCTCAATTAATTGGCTCAAAGATATCAACAATAATACATTACATTCTTCCTAGTTCTTCCCTTTTTCTCCCAAGATGGTGGTGAGAGAGAAACTCCAACATAGTGTGTGGAATTTCAGTGTAGAGAGCAGAGATCGTGTCTCCCCTCTTAAAGCTTGCCTGCTAGAAGCTTGCATTCCTGAGTAGTGACGTAGATGGCTTCAGTTAGCATGGAAATACACAGGACTCTAATTGGCTCTCTTAAAGAAACCAAACAAAGTTAGACTTCCTTCAAGGTTTGAACAAATCTCGTATTTCCATCAAAATTAATTGTCAGATTACAGAGAAAACTGACCACAGCTTCAAGGTTTTTTTAACCAATTAGTGGAAATAGATATACTAGCTAGAAAAAACTAACTTAAAACTTCTTCTTCTTTGGAGATGTTTATGGCTGGTACCACTTGTCATTTAGACATATAGACTGATAAGGCCCTAGACACGTAGACTGATAAGGCCCTTGGTCTGGCCTCTAACTTTAGCCATTTTTTTCTGTTTCCTTGGATATGTGAAAAGTTCACTGAGAAGTTAAAAAAAAGTTTCATTGGAATGCAGCTGAGGAGGTCTAGTCTGAACCAAGCTAATTACAGAAGCTGATTTTAAAAATCAATGCTGTAAAACACAAATTCAATACATTTGAAACAGAAAGTTAATATTGAAACTCAAAATCAATACATTAGGAACACAGATGGTCAAAAAATATATGCTTATAATAGGAAATACATATCTCACACACACACACACACACACACACACACACACACACACACACAAGTCAGTCTCCTTTCTTCTACAAGCAGCTCTTCATGGTATAGACACAGTATGATAGTTCTGCCTCTTCCTATATTAAAAGAGGTGGAGACAAAGTAGTTCGAATGCTATCTTTTATTGGACCAACTATTGTTGGTGGAAAAGTGCAAGCTTTCAGACTTCACAGGATTCATCCTCAGGCAAGTAGGAGTCAGAACTGAAGATCTGAGCAAAGTACAGTGTAACAGAGGAGGTGGAGGGGAGAGTAGGGTGATAAATGAGTCATAGTAACAGAAGGTGAGAACGGGGAGAGATAAGCCATACAAAAAGTGCAAAGAGAGGGTGGGGTACATTAAAAGGTACAAGAAGGTAGTGAGTGAATAAGCACTAGAAAGAAAGGTGTGAGTGGAGCTCCAGCCCTTGTGACTGTTGGTTGGTATTTCCCCACTGGTCAGCAATTCTTCGTTTTCGCTATTGTGAGATTGATGCTGGCAATTTCTCATCATTTCCATCACTTTCTGGGACTTTTAAGGACTATCTGGGACTTTTCAGGACTGTCCTGGAGCTTTCAGGACTTGTCAGGACTGTCCTTTTGCATCAATTTCAAGCACTTTTGTGTTGCTTAGTCAAAATATAAAACATAAGCTGCTAAGCATAAAAAAATCTGTATGAGGGAAACACTACCATGGAAGAAGTTCCTTCTCTTCCTTTCTGCAGTTCTGTCTCTCTCTCTCTTTCTCTCTCTCTCTCTTTCTCTCTCTCTCTCTCTCACACACACACACACACACACACACACACACACCAGCTCAGTTCATGTTGTGTTGTGTTCAACTAGTGAAAAATAGCGATAGCGAAAAAGCCGGTAAGTTTCCTTGTCGCGCAACTGAATGCAAATGGCCTGTTTCCAATGGAAACAGCATTAATTGTGATTGCTCATTTCAGGCCTAATTACCAAGCTTCATTTCAGAAAATAAATTTTTGTATTTGGGGAGGGGGGCTGAGCGAGGTCTGATATAATTGTACCCGCAATTCTCTCAAACACAAACGCTGCCTCTCCTCAGGTCGTTTACCAGCAAGGGACCTAGCTATAGTAGGGACAGGTCATGTAGTTGCACCAGGGCCCACAAACCTTGGGGCCCCATATTCCCTGGTGCAACAATGGGGGAGGGGAGGTGGAGGCCCCTATTACATCTTCTGCACCAATGCCCATTCCAACCTAGCTAGGTGCCTGGTTACTGGAACTGGTGAAATGTCAAAAATAACACTTTGAGGAACTGTGGCTTCTAGTAAAATATTTATGTCCTGTTTTAATTAAATATGCTTATTCTTATTCCACTTCCCAGGCAGCAGACCATGTCTCATATGTGCAGACTCTAGACAAATGCAGCAGTAGCAACACAGCTGTTTTCATGTCTTGATGTTCAAAATCTTGATTTTGGAATTTGTTTGCTAGTGTCAAGTTAAAATACAAATCCACTCCCAGCAAAGGAGGTGACTGACATACCTGGACAAAATAAAAGCTTGTCCCCGCACTAGGAATAAGGACACAGACACAAAGGATATTGGGTAAAAGCTGGCCGCAGCTGTATTTATTGAAGCCAATCTTAATTAACCTGTTAAGAAAAACAAAATCAATTAACCAAATGTATCCACTCTAATACCTTAAAGAGCAGTGGATAAGATCAAAGCCCGATTAGCCTGAATTGAATTATTTAACTTTCGCCTTGCAAAGTAAAACCAATAGTAGCCAATTAACCTCACTTCTATTATTACTGTACCCAACTGAATGCCAATTAAATTAATCCAAATTAAGGTGAGCGAATAACAAGGGGAGTGATGAGGTCATACGATTACCATATCAATTCATTATCCCACCCAAATTTCCCCTTCATTCCCCGCTTTCAGTACCATAGAGTTACCACCTTTTTGGATTGGAGATGCTAGTCCAATTCCCTTCCCATGGACCTCATTGATCCATTTCCGGGAATGGATTATTTATTTATTTATTTTAAATGTATATCCCACCCCTCCTGCCCACAGGGCAGCCCGGGGTGGTGAACAACATTCAATAATTATTATTTTTTAAAAAAAAATTAAACAATTTAAAATACAATACAATGTGGAGAAACCCCACCTTCCACCCTTACCCCTCTCCAAAAGCCTGACAGAACAGCCAGGTCTTACATACACGCCGAAACAGCAGGAGAGTGAGAGCAAACCGAGTCTCCTCCGGGAGCAAATTCCACAGCACAGTGGTGGCCACTAAAAAAGATCTAATGTCGGTGGCCACCCACCTCGCCCGAGGAACCTCCAAAAAGGCTCCCACAGATGATCTCAAGGGTAGCACGGGCACATGGGGAGTGAGGCGGTCCCGCAGATAAGCAGGGCCCAGGCCGTGAAAGACTTTAAAGGTTAAAACCAGCACCTTGAACCTGGCCCAGTGATTTATAGGCAGCCAGTGCAGAGTCCGGAGCACTGGTGTAATGTGCTCCCTGCGTCCCGCCCCCATAAGGAGACAGGCCGTGGCATTCTGCACCAGCTGCAGCGTCCTGACCAGCTTCCTCAGGCAACCCCATGTAGAGCGCATTGCAGTGATCCAGTCTCAAGGTGATGAAGGCATGGATGACAGTGGCAAGGTCGGAGTCTGAGGCATACGGCTGACGCCGGCGGACAAGATGTAACTGCCAGAATGCACTCCCCGCCATGGCCACAACCTGAGATTCCAGGTTGAGCCGCGAATCGAGGAGCACACCCAAACTCCGCACTTGAGAGACCATGAGAGGGTGAACCCCCCCAACAAGAGGAGATTCAACCATCTCCAGGTCCCCCAAGTCCTCACCCACCAACATCACCTCCATCTTGTCAGGATTCAATTGCAGATGGCTCGACCTCATCCAAGCCCCCACAGCTGACAGGCACTGAGAAAATAAGGAGACTATATGGCCTGGGTCGATGTAAAAGGAGAGGTAGAGCTGAGTGTCATCAGCATGCCCTGAAACCCTCTCACTATCTCCCCTAATGGCTGCACATAGATGTTAAACAAGAGGGGGGACAGAATGGCACCCTGTGGGACTCCACACGTGAGGTCCCAGGGGGAAGACGTACACCACACCAAGACCACCTGGTGAGTTCTCCTGGCTAGGAATGAACAAAACCAGTCCAAGACCATTCCTTCAATTCTGGCACAGTCCTGCAGGTGAGTCACCAACACCTCATCATTGACTGTGTCGAATGCAGCTGAAAGGGCCAGCAGGACCAGTAAGGTCTGATGACCGTGGTCCAACGCCGGTTGGTGATCGTCAACCAAAGCCACCAATGCCGTCTCCCTACCATACCCAGGCTGAAACCCAGACTGGGAAGGATCAAGGAAACTGGTGCGGTCCAGGTGTTCCTGGAGCTGCTGTGCCACAGCCTGTTCAATAACCTTCCCTAAAAAGGGAAGGTTAGAGACCGGCCGATAACTGGCAGGAGCATCAGCATCAAGAGTTGGTTTCTTGAACAGGGGTTAACCACAACCTCCTTTAGGAAGTCAGGCACCCTGCCCTCCCGAAGGGAGGCACTAACCACCCCAGTCAGCAACGGCCGTAATGTCTCCTGGCTAGTTTTCACCAGCCAGAACGGGCATGAATCTTGCTCACAAGTAGTGGCATGAACAGATCCCAATAAGGACTCCACATCGGCAGGTGCCACCATCTGAAACTGATCCCCCAAAACAGGACAGGATGGGGCATCCATAGCTCCAAGATGATCCTCTGCAATAACCGTGGAACCGAAATCATGGTGGATGAGAGTGATCTTATCTACAAAGTGCTTGATAAGCTGGTCACAGTGGTCACTGGATTGCTCCAGGTGCAGGCGGAGACAGGCAGAACTGACCAAATTTTTCACCACGCGGAAAAGCTCAGCTGGACATGACTTTGCAGATGCAATAAGGGCAGCAAAGAACTGCTTCTTTGCTGTCTGCACCCTAAATTGCTCTTATGCTGCGATCGATCATACTGGTCGCAAGTCCATTGCCACCGTCGCTCTAACCACCTGCTCTCCCCCTTGAAACACCGCAGGCCCTCAGTAAACCAAGGAGACCTGTGGGAGACTCGGGAGGGCAGCGGACGCCTGGGAGCCACTCTGTCAATGGTCTCAGCCAACACGGTGTTCCAGAAGGCTACAAGATCATCAACAGAGCAGGTGTCAAGGTCCAGGGGAAACTCCCCCAGAGCATTCCGGAACCGATCCAGTTCCATAAGTCTCCAGGGGTGGACCGATCTAATAGGTTCTGCACCTTGTCGGGGACTAACATGCACCAGGGTGCATGCCTTAAGGAGGTAATGGTCAGACCATGACAAAGGCTCTACCCCCTTAACTTCTACTAACTGACCCCCCGCCTCAAGGCCGGTGCAGAAACCCAAATCCAGTGTATGTCGCTCCTCATGTGTGGGGTCACAGATGATTTGCGACAGGCCCATGGTTGTCATGGAGGCCATGAACCCATGCCTCGCTCCTCCAGGATCGGTGACAGTGTGGATATTAAAGTCCCCCAGGACCACTAATCTAGAGGTCCAGAGGATCACATCTGACACCAGATCAGCAAGAGCATGTAGGGATGCCGCTGGGCAGTTGGGTGCATGGTACACCAGCAGCACCCCTAGTATGTCCCCGGCAAAATCCAACACAAGATGGAGGCACTCAACACCTGGTGGAGCCTGCACCGGATATCTGCTAAAAGACAATGCATCCTTGATAACAATGGCTACTTCGCCCCCACCCCACCCCCCGTCCCTCCAGCTGGGGCTGATGCTGCACAGAGAACCCAGCTGGAACAAGACCGTCCAAGACAGGGCCCTATTCATTGTCCAGCCAGGTCTCTGTAATACAAACGAGGACGGCGTCCCACTCCCGGATTGTCTCCCTGATAGTAGATGATTTATTGACAACCGACCTCACGTTCAGCAGCACCAGACCAAGGCCTGGGATCTCCTGGGCCTCAACCCACAGCCTACCTGCATGGGGGGTCGAGAGGAGAACGGGCACAAGGCACCGCTCCCTCCTCACTGATGGAACACACCTCCCCATTGGCCCATATCTCCCCCGACCCGTAACAACCCTGATAGCTGCGGAACCCCTCCCCTCCTCAGAGAACCCCGTTAGACACCCACCCTCCATAGGCTGCCCCCTTAACCCCCCTACCCACCTCTGCCACTGGCAGGCAACCCTCCCCCCCCCGAGGGTCGCCCCTGCTCACACCAGGAGTTCAATTGGGCACGGTAATAATAGAAGCTAGGTTAATTGGCTACTATTGGTTTTCTTTACTTTAGGCTGGTTCGTTCGTGCGCTGCCAGCCTAATGAGAGCTGCGCAGCACGGTCCCTGACCACGTGGCCTCAAACTGGCCAATCAATGCAGCGCAATGGCGCTGAAGCCTCCTAATGCAAACTGCCCTCCAGGAGGAACGCAGTTTGCAAGCTGACGCCAGCCCACCCGCTCCCCGACAAGCGGGAAAGAATCCATCCCCCACCACTGTGTCCTCTCCCTTAAGCGAGGCAGGGACAAAAGGCCCCCGCAGCACACAGGGGCGCTTAGCA
Source organism: Sphenodon punctatus (assembly GCA_003113815.1). NCBI lineage: Eukaryota > Metazoa > Chordata > Lepidosauria > Sphenodontia > Sphenodontidae > Sphenodon > Sphenodon punctatus. Next base: position 3,455,065 of record QEPC01007499.1, on the reverse strand, counting down.
AGGGAATTTGTACAAATAGTCTCCATCAATTTGGGTCAGAAAAACAACTTCTCAAAACCATATGAGAAACTGAGAAATTAAATGCCTGCTCCTTTAAAAGTAATGTGCAAGAATTGAAGGCACCACATTGGGGCAGTAGCTCTCCATTCTTGTTTAAATAATCAACCACGTATAGTACACAATGCCTTCACATTTTCTAAAGCTGATCTCACTGACTTGGAATACGCATGTATAATAGGACTCCTTCCCCCTCCCCCTCCCCCCCCCAAAATAAAATCAAAAGAAAACTAAGTAACAGGCTACAAAATCCTTCCAATGAAAACATTCGCTAAACACTGGAGCACTACGCTTAATTCTTTTCAGTTATGGCTTAGAAACATAACACCCAGTGAGGTGGATTTGTTTGAGTGGGAGTTAATTCCCCGAATGATGATGCATAATTGCAACAAGTCCTTGCTCCGCATGCTTCCAAGCGATATAATTAAGACACACAGACGAATCAACAGACTCTGATATCAACGAGAGCAAATTAGATGAGCATTCTGGAGCAATGTTGTCAAGGATGTTGTAAACAAACAGGCGTACTTTGAAACCCTCTTGGGCTTTAAGTAGCAGCCAAAGCAAAGATTGTAAAATGGTGGGTAATATGATCTAATTGACCTCACTCCAGTCAGAGTTGGAATGGGTGGCATGTAGTAGCTGGCATCTTTCAGCAGCACCAGCTAAAAGACTCCAGATTTATAACACAGGATCATCAAGTTATGTTGCTTGAAAGGGGAAGCAGGAGAAGACTACAGGGAAAAAAGTCATAACATTTGCTAAGTTAGTAGTTTCCAAATGTCTGCCTGCGTGACTCCAATTTGAGACTTAAATATAATTCTGTGACCCTAGACAGCAACAAAGACATGAAAGCATATATTTTTAAAAAATCATTGTGAACACAGCCCCATTTACAAGGTTGAACCCTTGCATTAATTGCTGTGTCCCTATGCAATGTAGCAAGGATTTTTACTAGTATTATCAATTATCATAGCTTTGTAATAAATTTGGGGGTAACTCAGACTTCACAGTTGTCACAAGTTGGAGCACCACAGGCCGTTTTCACACGTTGGGTGCTGGGGTAGGGGGTCTGCATGTCGTTTTTGTTATTACGATAACGATAACGAAAATTGTCATTTTCGTTTTTGTTATTGCAATAACGAAAATGACAACCGAGAATAATGACAATGATAACAAAAACGACAACCGAGAATACCAAAAATGATAACTAAGAATACTGATAATGTTATCAATATCAAAAATGATACCAAAAACGATACCAAAAACAATTCCAAAAATGATAACAAAAACGATAACAAAAATGATAAGAAGAAACAAAAACGACAATGTCGTTATCATTTTCATTATTAGTACTGTGGCAGTTGGGTTTTGGAGGGAAAATGTAGAGCGGGGAGGAGGGAGCAGACATCTCGGAGTCTTAACAGGGTTGAACTCTTGAACTGTGTCTGTGATGGGAGGGGCAAGCAGCTCAGCAGTATCTGATGGATGTATCCCTAGACAATGAGCAGTGCAAACAGGCCCCAGCAGTCTCATGGGACTCTGTGATTGCTCAATGTCTGCTGCCTCCCACAACCAATCAGGGGAGCTCTGGAGTAGGGCACTGCAACCCTTTATAATGAGATGGCCAGGTTTTTTTCCTCCGTTGTGTGAGAGCTCTGCTTGTCAGGTTGCATTTACAGAACTGTGGTGCTTGCACATAAAAAATCCTCCCTAGCCCTCATTGTATTATTTATTTATTTTTTAGGTATTCCCACCAATACCTTTCCTTCCTCATACCCTACATTTTACTTTCTCCCTTTCCTTGCCCTTCTCCCCCCTGTACATAATATAGAGATAGGTAGTATAGATTAGATATAGATATATATTATAGACTGGAACAATTATGTAGATAATTGATTAGATAATAGATAGTTTTCCTTTCCCCTTCCTCTGTCTTCCTTAGATTTAGATAAATACTAGTTATGCACAGGAATCAATAATGATATGGATACCAAAAATTTGTTTGAAATGCTACCGATATCAATAACGATATCAATAACGATAATGAATATTGATACAGATAACAAAAACGATACCGATATCGATACCAATAACAAAAATCATATTGATATTGATACCGATAACGAAAACAATATCAAAAATGATACCAAAAATGATAACAAAAGGATAATGACAACAAAAATGAAAACGACATCGTTAACAAATACGACATTTTTGAATAATGAAAACGTAAAATGAAAACAACATGGGAGCCTGGTGCACACCCCTAATGGGGGGATGGGTGTGCACCCGCGGTGGGTGGAGGTTGGTGTGTTCTCTTTCCCATGGGCACACACCCATCTCCAACCATGGAGCCTCCTCCATTTTGTCAGATGGCGCCGTGAGTGGGTGATGGGTGGAGATGGGCATGTGCTGGGACCACACACCCACCTCCACCCACCGCCTGTGGTGTTTCCACAGGTGGACACCCATCACCCCCACCATGCCTTCTGCACAGATGCCCCCCACCGCACACCCAGCAGGGACGGGGGGAGCTGTCTGTGCAAAAATGGCCACAGTCATTCTGAGCTTTCTAGTGGCAGCGGGGATAGAATTAATATTTTGTGACATATATACATGTAGGCCCTTACAACTGAGGCAAAGGAGAATTGCCTTTGACTACTAACACCACAGAAAATATGACATGCAGTGGAGGAACCCTAAGAAAGGCTGATGCAGTCCCAAATACATGACTCTAACTCCCTTGCAAGTACTGTTCCAGGACCAGATCCTGCTGGTTTCCCCATGCAGAGGCTGAAAGACACCTCCCTCCTTCCATTCTGTGGTCTGATTTGCCAACCATGGATTCCCATCACACCCTTGGGTCAGCTCCTAAAGTGCCCCAGGGCCTTCCCTGCCCTCTGTGCCGCACCGCCTGACTGATGGACATGCTCCATGGTTTGTTCCATTGCTTCCAAGAGGGACTCTGCTTCCCTGTACTCACAGGGCTCCTCCCAGCTCCACTCCCCAAGCTCTGCTGGCTCCCCTAACCCTGCCCAGACCAAGTTACCAGCTCTCTGGCCTGCCTCCTCTGCAGGCCCAGATATTGCCCCAGCCATTCTAGGGTCTCCCAACCTCTCTTTCACACAGTCAGATGTTCAAACCTAACCTTTCCCCCTCACTCCTAGTGATGGGCAAATGCGGTTTGGAAGTTCGGAGTTTGGCCCAAACTCGACCTGTTTGGAGGACCGAACCAAAATTCCGAACTAAACACTCAAACTTCAGAACAGTTCAGAAAAGTTTGGATGAGTTTGGATGAGTTCGGGGGTGGGAAAAACGTGACTTTGGGTGGGAAAAATGTGACTGGAAGGGGGAGGCAGCTGAGGAGCAGACTTCCTGGCTCCAGGGGTGGACACCAGGGGTGGTTTCAGGGCCAAAAATACCGATACTGAAAAAATTTTGGTTTCGGTACCGATAGCACTTTTTGGAATGTTAGACCAAGTTCGGATGAACCGAACTCCGGCGAACCGAACAGCCGAACCCAAACTCGGGTTTCGAACCGAACGACCAAACATCCAAACATTCGAATGGTGTTCTGTTCTCCCATCCCTACTCGCTCCCCACCACCATTTCAATCATAACATAACAAATTCTGCAGAACTAAGTCTTACTGCAGATGTTGCAAGACACTCAGCTAGAGTTAATCAAACACAATCAATCATTTTACCATGTTACACAAAGGTCACACAGTGTGTGAAAAAGCACCTCAGTCATCATCAGCAAATAAATGACAGTCAATCGTATCTAGTCATCCAGAATTCAAATAGGATTATTTGCAATTAATCATACTGAGAGACTAAGGCAGTAATTAGGCACCCAAATCCATACCCTCCTATTTGATGTAGAAAAATAGGTGCGCTTCATGCCACTTCTGATTTGATAAATTTGCATATGTTTATGAAAATTTGTAAAACCCACTTGACTAACTGAAAAAAAGGATGTCTGTGTTAGGCGCTCTTTGTACACATGTTTGTATGTGCAGGACTGATGGTTATAGCTACAACTCAGCCTATTAAAAAGCCAAAAATTCAAATGTGTGCATTAGCTTTGGTGCTAAAGTCTTAGTTTTAAAAAGACTCAGAAGACCCAACATAGAAGCAGTGGGTAAAAACAGACATGATTTTGGCCCAGGCTCTGCCGGCATGTGTAAACACACACCACCAGATGTTGTCTCGGGATTGTCCTGGGGAATGTTGGCGACTAACCTGGGTTCTGACTTCGGGACAATCTCTGAGGTCACAGCCTGAGCTAAGAGCCACCCATGTGGGCCAAAACTGGCCACAGCGGGCTAGAAAATCTGTTCTGACGCAGCATATCTGCCCCAGGCTGGAGACTCCAATGGCTGTGCCTCACTGGCCACCATGGCGGTCCATCATGGTATGGAGAGGGGTGCTGGGATCAGGGGGCGGGTGGGGTCAGCTGCCTGCATGTTTTTTATGCTCCCTGACTTTCCCAGGCCATGCGTGTGGCAGAACGACAGTTCAGTGCCATGAACTGATCAGGGAAGTGTTGGCGGACGTTTTCCACCCCGCCCCAGGAAACTGCCATGCTGGCGGCATGTCTGATTTTACCCACTGACAGTCTCTTTCAGCACATTAAAAGAGTCATCTCTCACAAACATACCCACACCCCTCCTACCTCTTTTAGTTTCATCTTGATCCCAGGACTGACTCAGGGTGTTGCCTTTCTTTGCTCTTTCATAGTAGTGCTTATTCCAAGCTTGGTAAAGTGAGAAAAGGTGCCAGACTGCCATCCCCACCACAGCAATGAACAAACAACAGGCAAGGGGGAGTCATGGCTCTTTCTGTTAATGAGGTGTTAATGACCCCCTTTGTCTGCTGTAACTGGTAAAAACCTTACATAAGGTACAAACACTTCCCAGAGCAATCCTGGGCCAACATTTGGCGGTGCATGTTTACACATGCCATCAGGGCCCAGGCCAAAGTCCTCTGAGTGTTTTTAAAACTAAGATTTTAGCACCAAAGTCAATTATTGATGGGAAGGTGGTACAAGATAACAAAACTCATTCATGTACCGGGCAAAAAGATACTGTTGGAGGGTATGCAAATCTCACCCTCATGCACTTGTGCTGATATACTGGATGCCAAGGGGACTGAATTTCAGAGGTCCTGAGCATCCCATAACTTCAGCTGAAGTAACCCACACTGTGCATGTGAAGTAACACTGAATAATTAAGCCGTTTACTCAGATTACTTAATCTCAGTGAAGCTACGTGGTCCATGGAAATGGCAGCAAGTTTCATTTGTACTGGGAATGTGTGTGGGGGGGGGAGGGGGTGAAAGACATTGTGGGTTTGATCTTCACAAATATTAACTTTTTTGTGAGGTGGGAGTATGGGTGGGATTGGTAAGGCATATTATTGGAGAATTCATTTATTGTAGTTATTAGCTAATCGTTATTTTGCAATTGTTTATTTTTTATAACTGCCCTGATTCTTAAGGGGATATTTTATTTATTTATTTGGATTTGTATCCCACCCTTTCCTGAAGACTTAGAGTGGTTTACAGCATAACGCATGCAAAAATATAAAAAACTGTACAAATATAAAAACTATATAAAATTTGAATTAACCCCCCAACCCCTCCCAAACACTATCCCCAACCACTAAACGCCTGGTCAAATAAGTAGGTCTTATATTGCCTCTGGGAAATGTTCAGCTTTGGCAAACTTCTAGCGGAAGGAATTCTGAAACGTCCAAAATTACTGACCTGAAATACGTAGGATACTGAAGTAGATGAAATAACCAAAGTAGAATAACCAAAAAAAGCAGGAATGAATAATGGTTCTCAAATCAAAGTGGGTGAAATCAGATAGGATATTCAGTGTGGCTATTGGTTTCAGCTCCCCTGGGAACCACTGTCCTCATTGATGTTATGAATTAATTATTAATTATTATGGTATTTATATAGTACCAGCAATGTACCTGGCACACTTTACAACTGTTGAAAGTAGATTACGGCTGAAACTCGGCACTTGGAATTACTCAGTTTTCACTGAGTATCCCGACACTCGATTCGTTTTGTCAAGTTTCGAGTGGACTGAGGAAGTAGCTCCGGTACTCAACAAATCCTCAATCAAGAAAGAGGGCAGCAAACTCACCCAGAAAGCGAAGGGAGCCAGCACGCAGCTGTGCAGTGAGTCCGCTGTTTTGCTCTCTGTGAGCATGTTCTCTAATGGTCTCTGGGAGCATACTTGGAAATGTAGTCCAGCATGCTCCCAGAGAGCCAGCCAGCCACAGCTGCTGTGCTAATGCTCTCTGGGAGAGAGAGTGAGAGCATTTGAAGAGTGGCCCCAATTCCCGCACACCAGCTCCTTCCACTTTCCAGGTGAGTTTTCTGCCCCCTGTCTCCCTTCCTGCATGCGTTTCCTCTGCCCCCACACCCCTTCGTGCCTCCCTTCCTGTCTGCCGCCCAAGTTCCAAGCATTCACTGAGTTTCCAAGGAGCAGCCAAACACTTAGGCCCAATTCTTGGAAACTTGGAAATACTCACAGATATTTTTTTGGCTACTTGGTATTTTTTTTTACTGCCCTGCATGAAGTATTAGAACCTTTTTTGAAGCTAGTTGTTTACAGTGGGATTCTGGGTGCTTAATCACCTATGCTTGCAAATTGGGTCTGTTGTTTATGTGGCCACTCTGAATTTGGTTTGGGAAGCCAATAATTATTGAATTGATAAAAAATAAGGAAGTCTCAGGAGGGCATTTTGCGTTCTCTTGCAAGCATTGCAAAATATGATTCTGTGTTGCAATTATCTCTCCTATATGCATGATTGAATCACTTTTACTTTTGATTGCCATTGCAGCTTTCACTATTTCTTTGATTTGTTATTCCTTGAAGTTGTTGTTGTTTTTTAAATGGAACAACAGGGTCAAGAGAGCAGGTCAAACAATACTTCATAGCCCTTAGGCTTCCCTTGGGGTTTTGCCTGCTGTTTGGGACTGAAAACATAGTTTGTCTTGCATTTCTTTAATGATAAAAATGCAACTTAACAAATAAAATCCCTCTTATTCTCTCTTTTTATTGATGAAAGGACAAGAGGAAATGGGTAAAAGGGCCTTTTTGTACAGACACCCCTCTCCTTGCACACGTGGGGGGGGAGGGGCATACGCACGATTGCCGCAGTGGGTGCAGGGGAATGGGGAGGTGTCCGTGGAAACACCACGGCTGGTGGGTGTGTGTGTGCGTGTGTTCCTGTGCTTCACCCACCTCCACCCATCACCCACGCATGGAGCAATGGGCGCCAATGGCGTATTCTCTGTGCGTGGAGATGGGTGGTGATCCAAGGGAATGCACCCCCACGCACTGCCCACCCATCACGCTGCCCCCCCCCGTCCCCTCTGCACACAGCGGCCTGTTTGAAAAGGGCTTAAGTTGCAGAAAAGCAGGCTGAGGTTAAATATTTGGAAGAACTCTCTAACTGTAAGAACAGTTGTGCAATGGGACAAGTTATCTCCTTCAGGTGTAGAATCTCCTTCTCTGGAGGTTTTTAAAAGAAGGCAGGATAAATATTTGGCAGAGATGGTTTAGGCCTAAATAATTTTACCTTAGTGTGAGGGTTGAATTTGTGATTCCTGAGCCTATGGTTCTGTTATTTTAGCTTGGTATTCATAATACAAAACTCTGCCAATTGAAAAACCAAGGGTCACTTTTTAAAATTCTAAACTTTGTGTTGCATTGTTTTTTTTTTAAATAAATGACTGTAACAGACCCCTGTAAGTCCTTGCAGGATCTAAACCATAATAAGAGCCAGATAGGTTGTCACAGGATATGGCCCTTATAACAAAGTGATTAGGGGGGTAACACTTGTGGCCAGCTGGTTCATTGGAGCAGCTAATTGCTCCCAGCTGGAGCAGGAGGCGAATGCTGCTGGGCTGAGAGGAAGAAGGATATACAAGGCTGGGCCTGAAACCACCAACACCACCTCACAGCCAAAGAACAGTGGAAACCCTAGGTGTTTTCAGACGTGACGGGGTGGCTTCACCCTGTCCCAAAAACGACCCAGAGATTCCCCGCCAGGATCACCCAGGCACGGCAAATGGACGTGCCGGGGATCCCGGCGGGGAATCAGGGAGGGGGCGGGGCTGCACGGTGCGATGTGCAGCCGCACGGCCCCTCCCCCTCCACGCTCCCTCGCCGCCCGCCCTCTGGGGAGACGGGCGGATGGCGAAGCCAATGCTGCCACAGCATCAGGCTGAGTTTACCACGGCCCGGAATCCTGCCGGGGATTCCGGGCCGTGATAGCTGACCAGACGTTACTTTTTATTGATGCCCGCCTGGAATCACTTTCACCACGCTTCTGCGGATTCTTGCGCCGGGAGTCTGGAAAGCGTGGTTGAAATTGACCCCATGTGGGTATTCAGTGTGGTGAACATCTAGCGGCCGCTGAACAGACGTGCAGGGCACAGTGACCACAGGTGGGTATTCACTGTGGTTCACTGTGATCTCGTCACGTCTGAAAATACCCCCTGTGACAAGAAGGCTGGCCGCAATTGCCAAGGAGGTACAGAGCACAAGTGGCCCCCAGAGAGCCTGGTCTAACTTGTGGAAGCCCCGTGCAAGCCTGGGAGTATAGCAAGGGGCTCCCATAGGGACCAGAGGGAAAGCTGGGAGCCTATTGAGGGGTTTTAGGGATGTGCATGTCATTTTCGTTATTACAATAACAATAACGAAAATTGTCATTTTCGTTTTCATTATTACAATTATAAAAATGACAACCGAGAATAACGATAATGAAAATGACCACCGAGAATAACAATAACAATAACGATACCGACAACAAAAACAAAAACAACAATGTCATTATCATTGTTGTTCTTATTAGTGCTGTGGCAGTTGGGTTTTGGACGGAAAATGTGGAGAGGGGAGGAGGGAGCAGACATCTCAGAGTCTTAACAGGGATGAACTCTACAACTGTGCCTGTGTTGGGAGGGGCAAGCAGCTCAGCAGTATTTGATGGATGTATCACTGGCCAATGAGCAGCGCAAGCAGGCCCCAGCAGTCTCATGGCACTCTGTGCCTGCTGCCTCCCACAATCAATCATGGTGGTTCTGCAGGAGGGCACTGTAACCCTTTATAATGGAGGGCCAGGCTTTTTCTCTTTGTTCTGTGAGAGCTCTACTTGTCAGGTTGCGTTTACAGAACTGTGGTGCCTGCCCACAAAAAATCCTCCCTAGTCCTCATACCTTTCCTTCCTCATACCCTACATTTTACCTTCTCCCTTTCCCTGCCCTTCTCCCCCTGTACATTATATACAGATAGGTAGTATAAATTAGATATATATATATATTATAAACATATAGATTACATTAAATTACATTAGAATAGTTATATAGATAATTGATTAGATACTAGATAGTTTTCCTTTTCCCTTCCCCTGTCTCCCTTATCCATAGATAGATATTAGTTGTGCACGGGAATTAGGGGTGGGAATACTGGTAAATCCGGAATCCGGTAAATCCGGTCCGGTTACCGGATTCCGGGTACCGGATTTTTTTTACATTGCAGCCATTTAAATGAATGGCTGCAATGTAAGCAAAGCCCCACCAAAAAAGTAAAAAAAAAAAAACCCTCCCCGAGTCCAGGCTGCGCGGGTGGAAGGGGGGACACCCCCCCACCCACCCTGCCCAGCCTGGATTTTTGTTAAAAAAAAGAGCCCACGCCCCAGCACCAGCGGCCGTGGCGTCCCCGCAGCCGCCGGTAAGTATAGACCCGATCCCTGGGGTGGGGGGGTGTTTAACACCCCCCCAACCCCCCAGGGATCACCCCTACTAAAGTTGAGTGCTTTACCTTTGCGGAGCTC
>QEPC01007499.1:3392058-3423213 GCA_003113815.1 Sphenodon punctatus | reverse complement strand
GGCTGTGGAACTCCCTTCCGGAGGAAGCTCGCCTGGCCCCAAGCCTTTTGACATTTCGGCGGAACTGTAAGACCTGGCTGTTTGCCCAGGCCTTTGGGAGGGAGGGTGGGGGGGGTGATTTTAATCCCCCGCCCATTTATTTATTTATTACTGTCTTTTAGCCCTGTTTTATTGATGCATTATATATTTATATTTTAATTGATTTTAACTGTTTTTTTATTATTGTTGTCAGCCGCCCCGAGCTGCATTGCAGGAGGGGGCGGGATAAAAATCTATAAAATAAATAAAATAAATAAAAATCATAGGGATGGAGAGGACCCAATTGCCAGAAGGGGAGGCAGGGGGGAACACCACTCATCATAGGGATGGAGAGGACCCAATTGCCAGAAGGGGAGGCAGGGGGGAACACCACTCGAAGGAATGCAAACTGGGGCTCGCTGAGGGGCCCAGGACACTGTGGGGTGAGGAAGCAGGGGTCTGGAAGCAGGGGTGAGGAAGGGGAAGGAGGGGGACAGGGACTCCCTTTGGGCTGGACAATCACTCGGCACGGAAGGAGAGGGGTTCATACACACACACTGTGGGGATGGAACAAAGGGGAATCACACGCACTGAGACTCTCTCACACACACAAGAACAAGGAGCAAGGAAGGGCAGAGCAGGGAAAGGGCAGGAGGAGCAATACACGCAAGGACCAAATCAGTGACTCTCTCAGTCTCTCACAAGATCCACAAGAAACAAGATAGCAAGGGCCAGCCTCTCAAACGAATACTGGAGGGGTTTCTGAGCGCCGCTGCTGCCTTTATGCCTCCCTGAGTCCAGTAGCGTCCTACTAGGAGGGCGCCCCCCCCCTGCTCACGGACTGTGTTTCTCCGCCAGGCGTGCATTGCGCCTGGGTGGAGCCAGCGTCCCCGCGTCTACGGGGCTTGGCTGGGCAGGCCCCGCCCTCCTGCCTGTGTCACTGGTCGTGGCAGCGTTCCCTAGCATTACCTTCGGTTGCCTAGCAACCCGAGGGGCGTCACGCCATGGCGCGACAACCCTCAGAAGCAGATGGAAGTGATGTGGGGATCACTGGAATGCAGGCTCGTGTCATTTGTACTGAACACAAATTATTGACCTTAGTAACCTGAGACTTTTGCCCCTGCCAGGGAGGGCAAAGAGGATAAACTGATCAGGAGATACTGTGCCATAGGGTATGTTTTGTATAATGCATGTTCTGTACTGTATAAACAACTTTTCCTGCTAGTTCCAATATATTAAGCATAGATGATTGGAATTGTTTTAATTCTGGTGAGACAGGGAGTACAATGACAGAAGAATAATCCAAAGCAGAATTAAGATGTAAATGTTACAGAGAACATCAATTCTAACAATTTAAGCATGTGTTTTAGATGAATATTTACAGATTGTATATATCAACTCCACTTAGCAGAGTTAATGGAATTATCCTCACACAGTGAAGATTTGGATTTTAGTTTTTTGTTTTTTTTCTGTTTGTGGAAATGCTCCACTCCGTAATTGCTGGGTCAGTGCAGAGCTATTAACGCCACATTGTTCCAGGAGTTATAACTCCTCTGAAAATTAACTGCAGTTGTGTTTATTTATTTGTTTATTTAAATTTGATACCACACCTTTCCCCCAAGGCTCAGGGAAGCTTGCAATATATAAAAAACAAACAAAAACCCCACATAAAAATACATTCAAATCCGTTTAAAATACCCCACCCAACCCATATTTCACCGACCAAATGCTTTGCCAAAAAGAAAGATCTTACATCACCTCTGGAATATGCTCAGGCCCAGATTCTGGTGGAGCTCCAGGGGGAGGGAGTTCCACAACACTGGGGCAGCAACCGAGAATGCTCCTCCATGCATCCTCATTGCATGAGCAAAATTGGCGAATGGCACTCGCAGGAGGGCGCCCCCTGCTGACCACAAGGATCATGATGGAGCATGATAGGAGAAGCAGTCTTTCAGATATGTGTGGGGCCCAGGCCATTTAGGCTGTTCATGCATACACCCGCCCTGAACTAAAGTCTGTATTTACTCCACATTTCATTCATTCATTCATTCATATTGAAGGCACATCCTGTGATGTCCCATTAGCATACCAGAATAGTCCATCAATCTGCAAAGGAAATGGATTACTTAGGGTTACCATACCGCTCCTTTAAAAGAGGACACATGAAAAATACATGGTACAGGGCTGCATTGGGTCCAGTGCAGTCCTGCAAAATGTATTTTTCATAAGCGTCCTCTTTTAAAGGGCAGGTATGGTAACCCTAGGATTTCTACTATTCATGTATATGCTCTGCTGAGCAGTAAGTAACTGCTGAGTAAATACCACCTCAGTTAATTATCCTGCAGTAAAATGTCTGTGAATACAAGCCTGTAGGGACTTCTGTTGCAGGCATGATTTAATTATCTCAGCTTCAGGAAGAAGTGAAGACCATAGCTGCTGTATCAGTCAAGCAGGAAATCACAAAAGGATGGAAAGGTACTATTTGGAACTATGGGTTCCAGAAGATGGAAAACTATAGGGGTCAGGATGGAACCTGTAGTATTAGGTTAAAATAAAATTGACACATGAATTGATCATCATGCATCAAAGAAGACTTTTGAGATTTAAAACTGAGGGTACAGAAGTGGATGAGATACTTCCTCCCTGCCTAGACCTAAAAGGAACTTCATGAAGAAAGGAGATGCAAAGCTCCATGAGATTCAAAGTAGGAAATTCTAAAAAGTGTAATTAGTATAGACTACAGGTTACTAGGGATGGGAAGTTCAGCTCTCCCGATATCTGATACTGCCGGTATTTGGCAGTATCGGGGATATCGGATAGATCTGGGAATTCCCCGTACCGGTGCCAGTTCTGGCACAGGATTTTTTTTACATTGCGGGCATTGAAATCAATGGCCACAATGTAAAAAAACAAAACAAAACCCACTTTCCCTCCCCTTCCCAGGCTGCGCGGGTGGAAGGGGGGGACACCCCCCACCCACCCTGCCAGCCCAGTCTGGATTTTTCTTTTAAAACTGGCGCCGGACTGCCGGACCAGTGGACCGCTGGACCTGCAGGCTCTGGGCTGCCGCCACACCGCTGACAATATCAGGCACTGTGGCACTCTTTAACACCCCCCCAATTGCCTTTTACCTGCGTTGTCGGTGGTGGCGGCGGCAGCAGCGTGGCATGGGTCCGGCTTCAGTGCTGGCTTGTGGCTTCAGCACTTCACTAGGCCTTCCAGGGAACTTCCGGGTTTCCCCGGAAGGCCTAGTGAAGCGCTGAAGCCACAAGCCAGCGCTGAAGCCAGACCTGGCCATGCTGCTGCCGCCGCCACCAGTCTACCACCCACAGCGCAGGTAAAAGGTGATTGGGGGGTGGTAAAGAGTGCCACAGTGGCTGATATCATCTGGAGGGCTCCTGGAGGAGAGCTGCTTCCTTCAGCAATAGCCTTGGCTGCCGCCGAAAGTGCAGTGGTGGCACGGAGCCCACAGATCCGGCGATCTGGTGCCGATTACAAAAAAAAATCCAGGCTGGGCTGGCAGGGTGGGTGGGGGGTGTCCCCCCTTCCACCTGCGCAGCCTGGGAGGGGGAGGGGGGAGGTTTGGGGGGGTTAATTGATTTCAATGGGGACATTTCCCCATTGAAATCAATGGAAAAAACTGGTACCGATAAACCAGTTTTACCAACAAAACCGATTTTTTTGAAACAGGTAACCAGTAAAACTGATACCCGTTTTTTCCAGTTTGGTCCCACCCCTACAGGTTACTGTATTTCCACACCAATGCTCATATTCATTCAAACCACTTTCTCTCACTGTCACTTTGGATCAATAGGGCAACCTAGGGTGGCCATATATGCAAATTTCAGAGGACACATGAGAAATACAGGTTGCAGGTCTACATTGGAGCCAAAGCAGCCCTGCAACCTGTATTTCTCATAACTATCCTCTAACATTTGCATATCTGGCCACCCTAAGGCAAACACATACTATCTCTGGATTGCTGAAACTGGTAATACAACACTACAGTGGACCTCTGTTTGGAGACAGAGAAAAGCCTCCTAGTTATTTTTTTCTATCACAAGGGAACACCCCGTATGCCTGTGTGAGAGCCGCACTTCCTCGTTTCCCACGAGATGGGAGCTGCTCTAGTTTTGAATAGCGCAAACTCCCACAGCACCGAGGCAGCTCGTGGGAAAGCGGCCTTAGCCATGAGTGAAGCATATATGAGCATGACTATGGGAGTCTTTTAGAGCCAGTGCAGCTTAGTGGATAAGGGTTCAAAGCCCGCTTTACCCATGAACATCTTGAGTGGCCTTGGTCATGTCAGTCTTTTTTAACCTCAGTTCCTTATCTGAAAAATGAAACCAATAATGATTTACCTCACACAGGATCAGTCAGGGCTGTTGTGACAGTGAGCTAGATGAGTAGCTTCTATCCAAACAACTTCCTTATCACAAACCACCTTCGTGCTAGTGGTACAAGAGTTCCCAGAGACAAAGCAAACCCAGGATTCCTTTTGGCTCTGACGGCGAACTTGATGAGCTGTAGCCCATGCCCACTTGAAGTCCAGAAGGTTGGATTGTGTCGTATACCAGTGGAAGATTCCCCAAGCATGCTTCACTGCTTTCTGTGCCACAGCACAGGCAATAGTCTATCACGGTTTTGGAAAATGAGGATAAAATGATGAAGATTTAGGGACAGACTGCTCAGCTGCCCAAAGGATAGAGGCACTGAACTCCACCATGCAAGAATCGATGTCTGATTCCTGCGCAACTGCATCGTCTGCCACCACAGCCAAACTCTGACATTTGAGCTAAATCCAATTTGCTTTCTCCAGCCACCAACGGGGCAACAGACCTGGAAGACAGCCACTCCCCGTGGCCTCCCACAGGAGGACAGGAAAGTGATCACTCCCCCTAGAGGAATTTTCAACCCTCCAAATGAAGGGTGGGGCCAAAACCAGGGAAGCCATGAAAAGGTCAATGGGCATGAAGGACCGACCAGGTGAGTGGAAATAGTAGGTTTTCCTGTATTCCAGGACCAAAAGGCCGTTGTCTGAGACTCAGGCCACTTTCAAACGAGGTGCATAGAAGCACCTCTTGAACCCCGTGTTCGGAGGAAAGCCATGCAGAAAGTGTTTACACACTCCCTGTGCTGCCGGAAATGACGTGCTGCCCGTTGTCGGCAGTGGCGGCAGCTGGAAATGCGGGGCTTTCAAGAGGCGCGTTCTGAAAGCCTGAAAAGTGAGGTTTTCAGTATGCGCCTCTTCAAAGCCCCACCTTTCCAGCCATCGCCACTGCCAACAACAGGCAGCACTTCACTTCCAGCAGCGCGGGGACCATGTAATCACTCCCCACGCAGCTGTCCTCTGAACGTGGGGCTCAGGAGGCGCTTTTAAGTGCCTTGTTTAAAAGTGGCCAAAGTGTTCAGTGAGATGCTCCCAAGCATTCATATCCAGTGAGCTCTAGAGCCCATGACAGCCACTGAAGGCCCCAAGAAGCAGGAATAGTGGTGGCAGCTTAGAAACCAAATGTCCCTACATCACGGCATCCCAGAGGGGGTAAAAAGACAGAGCAGAGGGTAAGTGCACCACAAAGTGACAGCTGGACAGTCACAGCCTGAAGAGAAGTCATCAAAGGAATGTGGGCCAATGGAATGCCATCCCTGAAAAAGACAGCCACCGCACCCTAGGCGTGGCCAGAGCTAGAGGTATCCTTGTGCACCACAGAGAAGTTCCTGATGGAGCACGCCTGTGTAACAGTGAGGAGAGTCTTCTGAAAACACAGTCTGTGGATGGTAACTATCTATAAGAGACTTGACATTCTCAAGCTGGGAGCAGAGACCATGACAGTTCAATTGAACAAAGGTGGTCAGTTACAAGGCGGAGGCAGAAGGCTAGAAATTTAATAGCCACAAGCCAGAATTGGAAAGGTAACAACAAGTACACTGGACAGAAGCAGCCAATCAAGGAGGCTTAGTTGGGGTCTGGAAGGCAAGACCAGGCTATCAGAAAGCGGGAGGGTCCAACTGGCCCATCTCCATACATTCAACTGCTAGATGGGAAGTGGGCCCTTCCAAGGAATTACGCTGACAGCCATCCCCCCTGACAGGCAGGGTTTGGGTGCACCAGGAGAACTCAGAATTCGGAACAGACCTAGGATGTCTAACAAAGGACCCACAGTATCAGAGGGCCCTGATGGCAATTCGGATGGGTGAAAGAGAGTCTTCACCTGTAATAGAGCCTTCCATGACTCAGCTAGGGGAACTGATAGCACCGTTTGCACCACCACACTCTTGGAAAGACCAGAATGTACTATTGCAGTAAAGGATGTTGCAACCAGGGAAGTGTCCAGCTGGCGAATTTCAGGATAAGACAAATTCCACTCAAATTTAACCCGCTGAACCTCGTTCTTGGCTTTCCAAGTGGGACAAAAGCGAGAGTATGCCAGGTGGCACCTGCACTGTTGACCCAACATGGAATGGCCTGACAACCTGTGCTGTCATGACCTGCCACACCACAGTGGACAGAAATAAGGGAACCCTAGCAAGAAATCTGGATGTGCTCAAGTTACTGGCACTTTATTTCATTAATTAATTTATTTATTTATTTAATAATTTATATCCCACCCCTCTAGCTGAATGGAAGCTCGGGGCGGCTCACAAATACAGTTAAAACAATTAAAACAAACAGTAATATACAAAAGGGTTACTTAAACAATATAAAACAAACCATAAAAGAAGCAAAAGCCACTGGCAACATCTCATAGGATTTGGAATATATGGTTGGACAGAGACAAGCAAGTAGCCAGAAGGGATGGAGGCTGGCAGCAAGGACAAGGATATTAGTTGGAACAAGAACCCCATCGTCCTTGCGGACAGAGATCCTCTCAATGACAACAATAACCTGGGACTCCCTCAGCAACTTCAACCTCAGGTGCATCTCGGACCTCTGCCTCCTCAACGACCCCTCTGCAAAAATTCAGGGAGCCAGGTGACAGCACAGACACAGGAACACCCCCACTGTCAACATGACCAAGCAGATCCAGTCTTAATCAGCACATCCCACAATCGGAGCCTTTTAATAGTTTTCAGAGGGCCAGCAATACTCTCCAGCGCCTCCTGAACAAAGAACAGGGACATCTACTGCTCGTTGTGACATGTTTGTGGATTATTTTGTGGATAAAATCACTCGTATTCACCATGACTTTGACGCCGCACTTATTACACTAGGGGTGCCAGAGGTTATGGAAGCATCACCATGTCCAGTTTTATGAGATCAGTTTCAGTCGGTGACACCCACCAATGCAGCGGATGTTCTTGGGGCGGTCAGGGCTACTTCTTGTGAATTAGATCCTTGTCCATCCTAGCTGGTTAAGTCCTGCCGGGAGACAATGGGGTCGTTGCTGACTGGGGTGGTCAATGCCTCCCTGTGGGAGAGCAGAGTGCCGGGCTGTCTTAAGAAGGCAGTAGTGCGGCCTCTGCTCAAGAAACCATCGCTTGACGTTGACTCCCCTGCCAGCTATCAGCCTGTCTCTAATTTTCCCTTTTTTGGGAAGGGTATTGAATGGGTAGTGGCTCGGCAGCTGCAAGGGCATCTTGATCGCATTGGTTTTCTTGATCCCTCTCAGTTGGGCTTTCATCCAGGGTATGGCACCAAGACTGCACTTGTGACTTTGGTAGATGACCTATGCCAGGAAATGGATCAGGGTCGTTTGGCCCTGTTGATTTTGTTAGATCTGTTGGCTGCGTTTGATATCGTTGATCATGAGATGTTGGTGACGTGCCTGTGGGACTGTGCAAGGGTGGGAGGGACTGTTCTTGAATGGTTCCGCTCTTTCATGACTGGAAGAACCCAGCGGGTGGTGCTCAGGGATTATTTTTCATCATACCGAGACCTCTCGTGTGAGTGTGGCAGGGTTCTGTGTTGTCCCTTCTCCTGTTCAGCATGTATATGCAGCCACACAGCGAGGTGATTAGGGGGTTCGGTGTGTAGTGTCATCAATATGCTGATGACACCCAGCTGTACCTCTCTTTTTCAACAGACCCAAGCCCGTCAGTCTCAGTGCTTACTCTGTGTCTGGTGGCTGTGGGGGACTGGATGAGGACTAATCGACTGAAGCGGAATCCTGACAAGACGGAGGGGATGCTAGTGGGTAAGGCAATGGAGTTGGTGGCCCCCATTATTGATGGGGTCTGCCCTCCATTGGCCTCCCAGGTACGGAGTCTGGAGATACTCCTCGATGCGTAGCTCCGCCTGGATCTCCAGGTGGAGGTTGTGGTGAGGAGTGCTTTCCTACCAATTACACCTGGTACGACGGCTTCAGCCGTTTGTTTTGGATTCGGACCTGGCCACCATCATCCATGCTTTCATCACCTCTAGACTAGAATATTGTAACGCACTCTACATGGGCTTGGAAATTGCAGCTGGTGCAGAATGCGGCAGCCCATCTCTTAGTGAGACTGGGCCACTGGGAGCATATTACACCAGTGCCCCGTTCTCTGCATTGGCTGCTGGTGGTTTTCCAGGCCTGATTCAAGGTGTTGGTTTTATTTATTTATTTATTTATTTAATTTATAAATATTTGTTAGCTGCCCCCTCATGCCTACGGCATCTCGGGGCGGCGTACAACATAAAAACACACAATACATTTAAACAATTTTAAAAAATACAACCCCCTCAACATAAAACTCTTCAAAAATCCCCCCCCCTCCAACCCTCCCCTCCGAAGACCTGGGTGAACAGCCAGGTCTTGCAGGCTCGCCGAAATGCCAACAGACCTGGGGTCAGACAAGCTTCCTCCGGGAGGGAATTCCGGAGCCTCAGCCCGGCCACCGAGAATGCCCTCTCCATTGTGGTCCCCCGCTTTACACGGGGGACCTCCAAAAAGGCACCCCCAGTGGACCGCAGGGATTGCTCTGAGGCATGGAGGGTGAGGCGGTCCCCAAGGTATGAGGGGCCCAGACCATACAGGACTTTATAGATCAACACTAGCACTTTGAATTGGGCTCGGTACGCAGGTGTTATGTGCTCCGGCCTTCCTGTCCCCGTAAGGAGACGGGCCACCGCATTCGGCACCAGCTGCAGCCTCCGAACCAGAAACAAGGGAAGCCCCACATAAAGTGTGTTGCAGTAGTCTTGCCTTGAGGTGATGAAGGCATGAATGAGGGTGGCCAGGTCGGGTCTGGAAATGTATGGACACAGCCTCCATACCAGATACAGCTAGCAGAAGGCGGCCTTAGCCACCATCTCTACCTGCCGATCCAGCCAGAGCCTTGAGTCCAACACCACCCCCAGACTCCGAACCTGCTGGGCTACAGGAGGGTGGACCCCCCCTACCAGGGGAGCCAATACCTCCCTCGCCCTACCCACCACCATCACCTCCATCTTATCAGGATTGAGCTTCAGTCTGCTCTACCGCATCCAATCCGCCATGGCCTACAAATATTGGGAAAGTAATGAGACAGCAGGACCTGGGTCAGTTGAAAACGAGAGGTACAGCTGAGTATCGTCAGCATATTGGTGACATTGCACCCCGAACTAGGGCTGTAGCAGAATGTCACAGAGGTAGCTATTTCCGCCGGAAACAGCGTTTCCGCAATTAGTGGTACGGTGTGGCAGAGGCTTTCATTCCACTAGTTTCATTCCGCTACTTCCACAGTTTCGCTAATTTCATTCCGCTACTTTCACAGGCTTCGCAAAATAGTGGAAACATGACATTTTCACGACTTCCGCCATTCCGCCAGCGCCACAAAATAGCAGAACAGCGGTTTTCCAACAGTTTCTGCAATTTTTCTGCAATTCCGCAATTTGCAGAATGCCGGCGGAATTAGCGGAATGTTCGCAGAAAAACCACAGTGAGGTGCAGGCAATTCCGAAATGGTGGAATGGAATCACGGCGCGCTAACAGCTACTGCCGTATCAGCCCTACCCTGAACCCTCCCACAATCTCCCCCAGGGACTGCATATATACATTAAATAACAGCGGAGACAGGATCGAACCCTGCGGAACGCCACAGGTCAAGGCCTGGGGGCTTGATGTTTCAGCCCCCAGCACCACCCGTTGGCTTCTCCCCAAGAGGAATGAAAAGAACCACCCTAGGACAGTCCCATCCAGACCCCCCAGGTCTCGCAGCCGTCTCAGCAGCAGCCCATGGTCCACGGTGTCAAATGCGGCCAAGAGATCTAGCAGGATCAAGAATGTTGAACATCCTGCGTCCATCTCCCGGTGGAGCTCATCCACCAAGGTCACCAATGCTGTCTCCATACCATAGCCAGGGTGGAACCCAGATTGAAAAGGGTCAAGGAAACCGATGCTGTCCAAATGTGCCTGGAGCTGCAGTGCCACTGCCCATTCAATAACCTTTCCTAAAAAGGGAAGATTAGAGACAGGTTGGTAGCTGGTGAGTGCATCCACATCGAAAGATGGCTTCTTCAGCAGGGGGCACACCACTGCCTCTTTGAGACTGGGTGACAATCTCCCCTGCCGAAGGGACGCGTTCACTACCCTCGCCAGCACCGTCCCCAAAGTCTCCCTGGAGGCTTTCACCAACCAAGATGGGCATGGATCTAGTTCACAACTAGTGGCTCTAACAGACCCCAGGACATTCATTGCATCAACTGGCATCACTTCCTGAAACTCATCCCAGAAAGATCGACCAGACGGTGCCTCCATAACCTCATGCCCCTCGCTTACTGCTTCCAATCTGGTGTCAAAATTACTCTGGATCTGAGTGATCTTGTCTGCAAAGTAGTTGGCAAACTCCTCTCAGCGGGCCTGGGACAAGTCCCCTTCCAGGCGGAGGGAGACCGTACTGACCAGCCCCCGCACCACCCGGAACAGCTCCTCTAGACACGACTTTGCAGATGCTATGAGGGCAGCAAAGAACTCCTTTGCTGTCCTCACAGTCTCAACATAGGACCGCAAATGGGTCCTATGGAGAAGTCAGTCAGATTCAGAGCGAGTCTGACGCCAGTGTCACTCTAGTCTCCAACCTACCTGTTTCATACACCACAGCCTCTCAGTAAACCAAGGGGCCCTGCGGTGATGAGACGGAGGGAGAAGACGTCTCGGAGCCACCCTGTCGATGGCCTCCCCCAGCAAGGTGTTCCAATGCCGGACAAGCTCATCGATAGAGTGGCCATCCGGGTCTAAGGTTAACTCCCTCAGAGCCTCCTGGAACCACTGTGGTTCCATCAGCCTCCAAGGGCGGACCAACCTAACTGATCCATTCGCCTTCTGGGGGAGGTGCGCTAAGAGGCTGGCCTGTAAGATTAGATTAGATTAGATTAGAATGATCCATCCATGACAAGGGAGTGACATTCACATCCCCCACTAACGGATCACCCACCTCAAGGCCAGAACAAAAGGCCTATAAAGCCCTAAATGGCCTGTGCCATACCTATCTACAAGATTGCTTCACTCCAGGGTCCTGGATCAGCCCCTACAGTCATCTGGGGGTGCCCTGCTCGAGGTTCCCCGAGTTTTTCGGAGGGCCACACAGGGGAGGACATTCTTTGTGGCCATACCATGGTTGTGGAACTCCCTTCCAGTAGAGGTCAAGAAGTTGTAAGATCTGGCTGTTCCGCCAAGCATTTGGCGGGGGAGATGGGTAAGGGAGGGGGACTAGGGATGGTGGGATGGGTAAATAATAATAATAATAATTAATAATAATTGATTTATGTTGTTTAACCGCAAGGGTTTTTACAACCATAATATAAATGAATAGATATAAATATAAAATATAATATAAATCAAAAATACAACTTAAATACTATACAAATAACAATTTAGGCTTAGACTCATCTGCACAATGATGTGACTAAATAGATAAATAAGTATTAAATCTATCTATCAATTTATTCTATGTTGGGAAGTTCCATTGTAAGATCTACCAGAGAGTAAACCCATTTTCAAAGAAGCTTATCTTGTTCCCTCTACATTTTGAGCGCGGAGCTGCAAGACTCTATTACAAAATTTGGCAACGGCCCTGGATTTTGCTGAATCTACCAGATTAAATAAATCTGTTAAAATCCGAGTGTCCCCTACAGTAGAACCTGCAGATAAGAAACTGGATAAATACTTAGACCTAAGTGGTTGATAGGCCGGACAGGATAATATTACGTGGTTCAAGGATTTGACCCTCCTAAGATCACAAAACATACAGACTCTATCCGTCCACGGGGTACCGTCATAACGGCCCTCTAAAATTGCCGAGGGAAAGACACTGAGTCTGAATTTCGTAAAAGCAATCCTACACTGAGATTGATAACCATAAAAAAAGATAACCAGAAGGCTGTTGGGGAGTCAACAGACCTTTGTATAATGGTGCAATTGCTTGAGAGTTCAATAAAGAGTTCTCCTCTTGTAATGTTTGATCTTCTCGAATACATTGTTTAACCAAGGAGATCGCCTCTGGGAAATCCCTTGTCAGTAGATAGTCTCTAGAAAGACCCAGTTTACCGAGTTCCACGTCTATCTCCTTTTCCCATGGGGCCAGAAGATTATTCCCCCATAGCTGCTAAAATCAGGGGGTTCTCTGTCTGTTTAAAAACTACTGCTTTTAACCAGAATTTTATCAGACAAGTTTTTAGAGCTGTACTTACTGGTAAACAACCGGCTTCGAGGCGTAGAAGCACCAAGGGAGTTCCCCTGGGGACTGCCAGTAAAGCTCGGAGAAACTTGCTCTGAACCAGTTCTAGCTTAGTAAGGAACTTCAATCCCCATACCGGAAGTGCATACGTAATAAAGCTCAAGACCTTGGCCCTGAACAATTTCAACGCTGGGGTAACCAGTCTTCCACCCTTGGTATAATAGAATTTTAGCAATACAGCCACCGTTTTAGGGCCGTCTCTCTCACAGCCCTATAGTGAAAATTCCACTTAAGGTTAGAGGTGATTATAACTCCCAAATATTTATAATTTTGAATCTGTTCAATGCTATTAGTTCCTATGTACCAGGTCTGTGGGCGGGTTCTAGTCCCTGCACCCACTATCATTGTCTTTGTTTTGGGAAAATTGATTTTCAAATGTTCCTGGATACAAAAGGCATTAAAATGATTCATTGCCCTCAGCAAGCCCACTCTTGTTTGCGATAGGAGGATGGTATCATCCGCATACAATAATGCGGCTATTCTTCGAGTGCCCAATTTAGGGGCATGCACATCAATTCCAGCAAGGTGGGCAATCACTCCATTGAGAAATAAATTGAAAAGGGAAGGGGTCAAAATACACCCCTGGTGAACTCCTCTTCATACAGGGACGCTATCTGTTAATTGGTTTTGGGAAGAATAGCGAATCTGCAGAGTATTATTGGAATGTAAAACTATTATCAAAAATAACAGTCGTGGGTCTATAGACAATGCTTCTAGCTTTTGCCAAAGACGTTCACGGTCAACCAGATCAAAAGCCACCCGTAAATCTATAAAACATAGATATAACTTCTCCTGATGTTTAACATACTTCTCCAGAAGACATGTCAAGATTATTACTTGGTCAGTTGTTGAACGACCCTGCACGAACCCAGCTTGTTCGGGTTCAAGAATCTTTTTAGTCTCCGGTGGGGTGAGTAGAGTTATTCTTTCTTCCTTTTATGTTGTTTTACTTGATGTTTTTAGTATTTGTAAGCCGCCCCGAGCTGCCTGTGGCAGGAGGGGCGGGGTAGACAAATCTTTTAAATAAATAAATAAATTCATTAAATAAAATGTGGCCCAAACTCTTATGTGTAGTTGAATGAATAATCAAGAAACAAGGGACAGGAGGAGGAACCTCCTGAGTCCGGAGTCCATTAATCTTTGTTCCAAAGCCATTTACTAGTCCCAATCAAAAGACGTTTGTGAGAATCCATAAAACAAAATAGAGGATTCAGTGTCCAGGCTCCCCACCCACCTCAGAGCCTAACAAGGGGACATTATACTAATGCCCGGGATACATAGGCACTATACTCAGGTACAGCTAAATGAACACAAGTCCAGCCCCATATCCAGCTGACCCTAGACAAAATGTTGGCTAGCCAATTGATCCCGGGTGGTCACCCTGGGACCTCTTGTTTGCACAAATAAGGGGCCAAAGTGGTGTGTTTCAATCACCAGGATCCCTGTCTCCACTTACAGGTCTCCATGCATGGCAAGCACGTGTGTGGATGTTGGGCACCCAGTGAGGCTAGTCACAAAAGCAGGAACCCACGCTGGGTGGTCCCTTGCTAACCACCTGTAGGAATACACATCAAAGGGTCATTATAAGTGGACATGTATCAAAACCCAAATTGCATTTTGCATGCTGAAGTTCTTTCCTTGAGGGAAACATGGGACTTTCTGTTCCGTTAAAGAGTTTCACTATCTCTATATAACCCATTTCCAGGGATCATTTTGCCACCTAAAGGGTGAATCTCTCTCTCTGATGTTTCATAACATAGTTCTCCATAATTTTGTAACCTGGTTGCTGTTCACTATACTCATTCAAAAGCTTGTCAAAAGTTATCCTTTTTCTGGGTTGCCTCTTCGGTCTTTTATAATGGCTAAAGAAACTTAAAGAGGAAAAACTTAGGCACAATCTCTGTCTCGGGTTCTGAGATGGTTATTGATTGGGCTGTTCAGGGAGAAGAAAGAGAAAGCAATCAGGAGTCTGAAAAGTCTCCTATGTTGCTTTCAAAGAGGAAAAAAATGTTTGTCTCCCTGTGTTCTGTACAATGCCAAGCACACAGCCAATGCTCAACACACACACAAAAACAGATCACCAACACTTGTATCTTCAGTGAAAAGCTGTGTTTGTGACGACTGCGAGGGCTAAAAGGTAGTATTACATCCTGCTCCTTTCAAGACAGAAGAGGATGCTGACAAGGGTATTAGTTCCAATGGAAAAGGATTAGGTATATGGCAAGAGAGAAAGATTTGTTCTTCTGTTCTCATGCTTGGTGAATGTTCCTCAGAGAAAAGATCTTCAGCTGGGTCCCTCTTCCTCCCTTCTCACCTCTTTGGATCCAGCACTGACACTGCAGGACTGTAGGACACTGTCAAAATCAGAGCCAGCCTGATGTGAATGTCTTGCATTGTGTGGAACCCCTGAGAAGTATGGTTTAGTAGGGGCTTGCAAGTATCTTGGTCCAAGGCTATTTGATCTATAGAAGTACTGGCAGTAGAGTATACAGATGGCACAAAAATGTAAATAATGGTAATTAAATGACAGAGTGGTAAATAATGGTTAATACTTCTCCTTATACTGTGTCATATTTCAGGATTCCTCCTGCTTTAGTTTCTGAGGGATCCAGTCTAGGAACCTAGCTAGTATCAGTTAGTGCCTTTTGTTAGTGGCAGAGCAAGCAGTGGCGGCTGGTGGGTTCTAAGGCTGGTGGGGCACAGGGCGGGGTCAGAAGTGGGTGGAGCCTGGCCAACATTAAGCGGAACCAATGATCAGTGGAACCTAGCCAATGGTAGGCGGAAACTAGCCAATGGTAGGTGGAGTCTAGTTGAATTTTGAACTTAATATGGAAATTTACAGCCCCGGTTCCCCAGTTGTAAAACAAAATCTCTAAAAATGGAAATGGATGTGTGTGCATCTCTTATTATTTATTTTTATTTTTATTTATTTATTTCACTATTCTTTTACCCTACACCCTCCCACTCACAGAGCAGCTCGGGGTGGCTTACAAAATATACAACAATAACAACAATAAAAGAAACACACAATATACAATTTAAAATTAATTAAAATGCTAAAAGTATACAAAGGGCAGAACCCACTCCCCAACCCACCCTACCCATCTCCCTCTCCAAAGGCCAAGTGGAACATGTAGTTCTTACACTGTCTTTGGAAAGAGGGGAGGCCTGGGATCAAGCGGGCCTCCGTCAGGAGGGAATTCCACAACCTAGGAGCAGCGACCGAGAACGCCCTCCCCATCGTTGCCACCTGGGAAACAAAGGGGACTTTGAGTCGGGTGTCCCTGCCCGACCTCAGGGACTGCAATATGATCCAGGGACTGAGGTGGTCCCGCAGGTAAGTTGATCCCAGGCCATTTAGGCCTTTGTATGTCATTACCAACACCTTGGATTGGGCCCAGAAGATAATAGGCAGCCAGTGCAGAGAACGGAGCACTGGTGTAATGTGCTCGCCGCAACACGTCCCCGTTAAGAGACGGGCCGCCACATTCTGCACCAGCTGCAACCTCTGGACCATCCCCAAGGGCAGCCCCACGTAGAGTGTGTTACAGTAGTCTAATCAAGAGGTAATAAAGGCATGGATGATGGTGGCCAGATCCAAGTCTGAAACATGCCAGATGTAACTGGTGAAATGATCCCCTCACCACAGCCTCCACCTGGAGATCCAGGCGGAGCTGTGGGTTGAGGAGCACCCCCAGATTATGGACCCTTGTGGCCGAAGGGGGTAAACCCCATCAATAATGGGACCCACCACCCCCTGGTCCTACCCACAAACATCACGTCCATCTTGTTGGGATTCAACTTCAGGCGACTTGCCCTCATCCAGTCCCCCACAGCTTCCAGGCACCGGGTAAGCACCGAGACTGCTGGGTCTGCAGAAAAAGAGAGGTTGAATTATGTGTCATCGGCGTACTGATGACAACGCATGCTGAACCCTCTCACAACCTCACCCGAAGGGTGCATATACATGTTGAACAGGAGGGGGGACAGAATAGAAGCCTGTGGGACTCCACACATTCCCCCCAAACCACATGCTGAGTTCTCCTGATCAGGAATGAGCTGAACCATTCAAGAACAATTCCGCCCACCTCAGCCCGGTCCCGCAGCCAAGCCACCAACATCCTGTGGTCAACAGTATCAAATGCAGCCAACAGATCTAATAATATTAACATAGAAGATCTGCCCCGATCTAATTCATGGTGCAGGTCATCAGTCAAAGCCACAAGTGCAGTCTCCATGCCAAACCAAGGATGAAAACCGGACTGTGAAGGATCAAGAAAACTGATCCGATCCAGATGCCCCTGAAGCTGCTGAGCCACCACCCATTCAATAACCTTCCCTAAAAGGAAGGTTAGAGACTGGCCGATAGCTGGCCGGGGAGTCAATGTCAAGAGATGGTTTACTGAGCAGGGGCCATACCACAACCTCTTTGAGGTGGCTCGGCACTCTGCCCTCCCTAAGGTAGACATTCACGACCCCCGGAAGCAATGGCCCTAATATCTCCCAGCAGGCCTAAACCAGTCAGGATGGGCATGGCTCTAATTCACAACAGTTGGCCCTTACAGCCGCAAGGACACCAGCTGCATAAGTGGGCGACACCCACTGAAATTGATCCCATGAAATCAGTAGGGATGTGCGAACAGACTGTGGTTCAGATGTTCAGTCATTCGGTCATTCAGTCCAGAAATCGAGTTCGGATTCGTTCGTTCAGTTCAGCGGCATTCAGTTTGGCCCAACGTTCGGTGGAGATCGGTTTCGGTATCGGTATCGTTTGGTCCCGTGATCACACCAGAACCCGGAAACAGGAAACGGTAGTTCGAGTGCGTGCATGTGTGTTTGGTTGAGGTGGTGGTTTTGGTTTGGCTCTGTGTGTGTGTGTGTGTGTGCGTGTGTGTGTGTGTGTGTGTGTGTGTGTGTGTGTGTGTGTGTGTGTGTGTGGTTTCAAGTCTGGCTGTGTGTTTGGTTTGGCTGTGTGTGGAATGGATGGAAAAAGAAAAATGAGGAAGGTGGAGGAGGAAGAGGCTCAGTCTGGACCATCAGAGGTGGTGGAGGTTGGCTCCTTGCCAGAGGAGGAAGATGACGGCACAGGAGGTGCCACTGCTGCCAGGTTTGTAAAATTTACTTCTGTTTATTGGCATGTGGGTGGGTGGGTGGTGGGCAGTCAGGCAGAAACAGAAACAGTGGGCATCAACGGATGGGCAGGATTTACACATGTCTTAGGTATGGGCCTGCCAGAGAGAGAGAGGATGGGAGGGACTCTTGCAGCAGCCAGGCACGAACCAAAAGCACCCACCCAAACACGTGCCAGCACCAGGATCTCTAGTTGCCATCCCCAGCACCCCAAGAAGGGCAGGATTTGCACGTGTCAGATTTAGGGGTCTGCCACAGAGAGAGAGGGTGGGTGGGCTCTTCCAGCAGTCAGGCACGAGTCGAAAGCACACACCCAGACACGTGCCGGTGCCAGGATCTCTAGTTACCATCCCCAGCACCCCAAGAAGGGCAGGATTTGCACGTGTCTGATTTAGGGGTCTGAGAGGGTCCAGGGGCTCTTCCAAGGACTACATTGCTCTTTGAAGGACTTGAGGCATCACCATAAATGAATGATATTATTTAGGTGTTGTTTATGTGTTTCTGTTTCAGAGAGGGTGATGATGATGCCGCAGCTGGTGCCAGGGTCCAAAAAGCACCATCCTGGTGGAGGTCGCAGCCGCAGGAGCCACCAGAAAGCAGGACGATGAGGTCCATGGTCTGGCAATACTATGAGAAGCCGAAAGGTGGATTTGCCCAATGCAAGGTAAGGCATGGGGGCTGGAACAACATGGAATGAATTGCCCTATGACCTGTTAGGAAGTCCCCTGCAGAGAGAGATTTGCCATGGCCACCCTGTTGCCAGAGATGCAGCATTCTCCCCAAAAAGAACAACACCCCCCCATGCTTGGCATGGCCACTTTGGACATGGGTCAGTGGGCGTTGGGGAGCCTGAGCGGGGTCAGGGCTGAGCCACAAAGGAGCCTAGGGGGAAAGGCTCCTTCAAGCAATAACCAGTCTGCCCTTGGAAAAGGTGATCAAGTGGAGGAAGCCCTGAGTAAGTATGGGACAATTAAGAAACGGCCTCCTCCCTGTTTTAAGAAACCACTGGTGAATAGAACTTGGACTAGCAATGGCTTCAAAGGAATGGAAAATTAGAGCACCCTATGTTTCCGTCACACAAGCCAACGCCCGACGCCCGATCGGTGTAAATGCACCTTGATATCGCCCTTCAGCCTATGGCTCCCCTCATGATTCCCTTCTGTCCCCAAATCACCTGAAAACCTTTCTCCTTTCATGCCCAAATGTGTCCTTTGTCTCCTCAGCCCCAGTCTGTTTACCTTATGCACCCTCCCTTTGTTGTACCTGGACACCCCCCCAGGCCTCTCTCGTTTCACGCCCAATTGTGTTCTTTGTCTCCTCAGCCCCTGTATGCATCTTCCCTTTTGTTATGTCTGGACCCACGCCTGGAATCCCTTTTTTCCTCCCTATGAGCCTATTGTGGCACCCCAAGCCTATCAAATCAATGTAATCCTACTCTAAAGAAATCCAAAAAGAGGGGAAGAGAATCAGGGATGGAATATATAGAGGGAGAGGGAAAGGATTCAATGGAGGGGGGAAGATTTTTTAGCCCAATGGAGGGCTAAAAAATAAAAATAGCACCTAAATCTATCTAATATAAGATAAATAGATGAAGCTAGGGAGGAAACATGTAGGAATGGGTGAATAGGAGGAGGATGTCAATGGATTGGGAGGAACGCAAACTTCTGGGAGAGGGACACTTCTGGTAACACTGCTGAAAGGATCAGTGGCTAGCTCAGGAGGATTTGGAAGGGGGGAGGGCAATGACTTTTGTTACTTGCTGTGCCCGCCTTTCCACAAGCCCCATTGGCTCCATGCAGCCTATCCCATAGCCAATTGCAGTCTGCAAAGGCAGTGGTCTGAGGAAAAGATGGCTTGTGATTAGGCAGGAAGGCTGCTATTCCAAGCCTCGCCACCCCTGGTGCCAGGAAGTCTGTTTGTAATACAGTGTGTTTGTAGGACAAGCCTGCTCCTCAGTCGCCCCCCCTTCCTCCCTGAGCTTGGTTACCCTGTTTTTCCTGCCAAATGCCACCAAATGCCATCAAACTCAACTGAACTGTTCGGTCTTTCAAACATTCGGTTTGGACTTTTGGTTTGGTCGACCAAACAATCCGAGTTTGGCCCAAACACTGAACATCTGAACTGTCTTCACACATCCCTAGAAATCAGACAAGGCAGGCTCTCCACTACCTCAGGTTCTCCCACTTTTATAAGTGCAGCATCGAAGTCATGGTGAATCCGAACAATTTTATCCACAAAAAAAGTCAACAAACATGTCAAAGCGGGCACTGGAAGATTCCAGTTCCAGGCGGAGAGAGGCGGGCTGTCCAGCTGCTGCACCACCTGGAAAAACTCCACTGGACCTGACTTTACAAATGCTATGAGGGCAGCAAAGAACTCTTTCTTTTCTGGCTGCACCACTACAGCTTATGCTTTTAAACTAGCTTTATGCTGCAATCAGTTGGTTTCAGCATTAGTCTGGCGCTCCAACCACCATCCTTCCAGCTTCATCCGGCACAGGTCCTCTGTAAACCATCATTGCCATTCTGGAAGCGGATGCCTGGGAGCCATTGGATGCTGGGGCACAGTAACTGCGGCTGGCACCCATCCTTGGCTGGGCATTGCAGGCTGCAAGGCATCGATGGAGCAGTGGCAGAGGCCCGGCCAGGGCTTGCTGGCTGGCACCCCTACTTGGCTGGGCATTGGAGGCTGCCAGGCATTGGCAGAGCAGGAGCAGAAGCCCAGCCAGGGCTTGGTGGCAGGCATCGCTACTTCATTGGGCATTGCAGGTTGACAGGCATTGGCAGAGCTGCGGCAAAGGCCCAGCCAGGGCTTGGTGACTGGTCCTCTACTTTGCCGGGCATTGTAGGCTGCCAGGCATTGGTGGAGAAGTGGCAGAGGCCTGGCCAGGGCTTGGTGGCTGGCACCCCTACTTGGCCAGGCATTGCAGTCTTACATCCTACTCTCTGGATCTGAACAAACTCTTCTGCAAATTTGTCAAGCCTTGCCCGGTGGTGAATCATGTAGTCACTCTGTAGCAGACATTGGATTGCCCGGCCTCAGAACCCATGGCACAGCAGAGGCGGCATTGGCAGCAGCGGCAGACATTGGATTGCCCGGTAGCAGAACCCATGGCACAGACAGCAGAGGCAGCATTGGCAGCAACGGCAAACATTGGATTGCCCAGTCTCAGAATCCATGGCACAGCAGAGGTGGTATCAGCAGCAGCAGTAGTAGCATAGATTGGATGGCCAGGGCACAGAGTCTGTGGTACTGCAGAGGCGGCAGTGGCAGCAGCAGCAGCAGCAGCAGCAGCAGCAACAGTAGACATTGGATTTCAAGGGCACAGAACCTGTGGAACAGCAGAGATGCCAGCAGCAGGATTTGCCTGTGCCCCGCACCTATGGAGTCAGAATGGTAGGATTTGCCAGGGAAGAGCTCCCATAAAGCAGCAGACGTCAGCAGCAGGATTGCATGGGCACATTTGGATTTTCCAGGGCAGAGCACCCATAGACCAGCAGACAGCAGCATCAGGATTACCAGGCCAGTGGGGCACATCACCCAGGGTTCTCAGGGCAGGCAGACATGCACTTTAGCATGAGAGGTAGGCAGGCTGCGGCAGGGCTTCAGCTTTGCCCACAGGGTGGGCAGACAGGCACTTTGGCATGAGCAGAAGGCAGACTGAGGCAGGGTTCAAGCTTGGCAACCAAGGCGGGCAGACAGGCAATGTGGCATGAGCATCAGAAAGCAGGCTGAGACAGGCTTTGATCTTGGCAACCTGGGTGGGTGGGCAGACAGGTAGCGTAGCATGAGCATCGGAAGATATGCTGAGGCAAGGTTCAAGGTTGACAAACAGGGTGGGCAGATAGGCAGCATGGCATGAGCACTGGAAGGCAGGCTGAGGCAGGGTTTGAGGTTTGCAATCTGGGCAGGCGGGAAGACAGGCACCATGGCATGAGCATCAGAAGACAGACTGAGGCTAGCTTTGATCTTGGCAACCTGAGCAGGCGGGTGGGCAGGCAGGCAGCGTGGCATAAGCATCAGAAGGCAGACTGAGGCAGGCTTTGATCTTGGCAACCTGGGCGGGTGGGCAGACAGGCAGCGTGGGATGAGCATCGGAAGGCAGACGGAGGCAGGTTTTGATCTTGGCAACCTTGGCGGGTGGGCAGACAGGCAACGTGGCATGAGAGGCAGTAGGGAAGGCAGGCCTGGACCTTGGCAGGGCACTCAGATAGGCTGGTGAAGACTGATAGGCAGAGAGAGAGAGAGAGAGTGCCAATAGATAAGTGGGCCAAGAACATCTAGCCAGAGGCCAGCTGGCAGGCTTACAGCTTCCCAATGCCACCCTGCATCATGAGGTCAGTCAGATAGACCGGCTGAGGCCATCTAGTGAGAGAGAGAGAGAGAGAGAGAGAGAGGGCAGGTCGCGCGCTGGGCATTGGGAGGGAGGGAGGGACAGCACCTCAGCAGCAGCAGCCCAGAATGAGGAGGAGCCCCGTGCCAAGACTACCCATGGCATGTGCCACTGCACCATCAATTCTTGTCCAGGGGCAGCTCGGTGAATCCCAGCAGCAGAAGGTTCACCTTGATGAACAGCAACTGCTCCACCAACTTGGCTCCCAGTCTCAGGTGGTGCAGCGAGCAAATGTCCCCCACCATGGAGAACACCCACTCGCTGGGGACACTGGTTGGTGGGCAGGACAAGAGACCCATGACCACTTTGGACAGGGCTGGCCACACGTTGGTCTTGCCGTCCCAGTAGGCCAAGGGATCGCTGCTGGGTTCAATGCATGGCTCCTCCTCCAGGTAGCTCTCCACTGCTGCAGAGGCACTGTTGTACTCCCTCATGTAACTCTGCCTTGGCACCACCTCCACCACTGCCCTCAGCCACGCTGCTTGCCCTGCTGTGCACAAGTCCATGCTCGCCAGAGTGCCCTGCACATATGAGCTGCTGATCACAATAGGGGTGCTGCTGCTGCTCAGCCTGCTGCTGGTGCTGCTACTGTTAGTGCTGGGGGCAGGGATAGACCCCATCGGCTGAAATGGGTGGCTGCTCCCACTCCCACCATCCCCAGGGGTGTCCTGCTGCTGCTGCTGTGCACTCTCAAGAGTCCGCTCTGCCTGCCAGACCCTCTCCACCAAGTCACCCTTCCAGTGTCCATAGAGCTCTGTCTGGCGTGCCACACTGCCCTTGACCCTCGGGTCCAGCATGGTTGACAAAATGTATTCCTCCCACTGCAGGAGCTCATCAAACCGCGCCTTCAGCCCTGCCTTCAGCTGCTGCACCAGGGCAACCACCTCAGCTGCCATCTTCCTGCCCTGAGGGCCACAATCCTGCCCCTGGAGAATTTCCTCCAGCCTCCTGAGGAGACTCTGGACCAGAGGGTTCACGTGGCTGATGGTGGCCATGGAGGAGTTGATGGTCTCCGTCATGGCCATGAATGGTCTCAGCACGAAGACCGTGTGAGCTAGGATCTCCCATTCCACCCCATTGTACCCTGGAGGTGCCCCGCTGTCTGTCACCAGCTGAACTGGATGCAAGGCGGAATTCTGCTCAGGAAGCCGCTCGAGCATCTGAAATGTCAAATTCCACCTGGTGGACACATCCTGCACGAGCTGGTGCACTGGGGAGCCTTGTTCTGCCTGCTTGGCCTGGAGGAGCTCGCTGCCCTTCACACTCGGGTTAAAAAAAGCAGCCAGCTTCCTCCCCCGCTCTATCAGGGAGCTAAGGGTGCCTGACCCAATCCCTTTGTCCCCCAAGCCCACAGTGTCCCTAACCACCAGATAAAGGGTGAGTGTGGCGCAAGGGATGCTGGTGAAGCCCCCCCTCACGGACTGCCCTCAATATGTTGGTCACGTTCTCAGTCACTATGCACCCCTTAATGAATGGCTCACCTGGCATGACGCACTCCCTCACCATAGCGGTCAGGGCTGCCTCGAAGTTCTGAGTGGTGTGGGACCGTCCATTAGTTCTGCCTTAAGCAGGGCCCACCTATACCCTGCTTCAGGACCCCTCCTGCCATTCCCAAATCCTGCCTCTGAATCCTGCCACCAGTGCGCCGTCACTGCCAGGTAGGCATGCTGCACGTTCCTACTTGACCACAGGTCTGTGGTCAAGTGGACAGCGGCACCCACAGCCCTTCCCAGATGCTCCCTCACCTGCTCCTTTAAAGGCTGGTACAAGGCTGGCACCACCTGCCAACTCAGGGTGGTGCACAAGGGCAGCTTAAACTGGGGGCCAGGAACCCAATCAGGCACCTAAATCCCATGTCCCCGACCACCGAGAAGGGCTAACCATCCTGTGCGATCATTTCCCCCAACATGCGCGTGGCTTTCAGTTGAAAGCCATGCCGACCTCCGCGTCCTACAGCTGCCGATGGATTTGGCAGCTTCCCCCACTTCAGCTCCTTCATGGTGCACTGACGCTGCTCCTGCTTCTCCTGCTCCCCCCTAGCAGCAATATTGCTCCTACTACTAGAAGCAGCTGTTCGAACAGGACCCTTGCTCGCTGATGGAGGCGGACGACTGGCAGCTGCAGTCGGGAACCTGCTGGCATCCACTGCCCCTGCCTGCCTGCTTAGCAGCACAGCACTGTGGAATCCCTTGAGGTGCCTCACCATGGCAGTTGTGCCAAGGTTGGTGAGCATCTGCCCACGCTTCACCACCTTCTGGCACAAAGAGCACTGCACCTCCGTGGGATCATCTGCCAGCACCAACTTAAAATACACCCAGACAGAGGATTTTTTGCCCCCTCCTGCCTTCTGGCCCGCACCGGGTGATGCACCAGTGACAGCGCTGATGGGAGGGGCAGAACATGGTGGCGACACAGCTCTCACAGTGACAGCCATTTCCTCAGCACCAGACATCTCCCCAGGACTAGTGTCTGCCTCGCTGTCCCCAATTTGAGTGATGTCCTGCGAAGGGGAGTACTGGGACCCTGAGGCTGATCGACTGCCCACCATGCTACTGCCACTCTCCCTGTGCCTCCTATAGCTGCTGCTGTTGCTGCTGCTTCTGCTACTCCTCTCCCTGCTGCCATTGCCCGGGGATTGGGCCCTGCCTCTAGCAGCCAGGGTGGGATCCACCAACCTTGGACTACTGGGGATCACCTCAATAATGGGGGTTGGGGACATTGGCAGCCCTGGAGGAACATCCGACTCCAAAGCACCTGCACCTGCTCCTGCAGCAGAGACAGCCACAGCCACCTGGAGTGCAGGCCTTCCAGTGCCCTGCGTGGCAGTGGAGGACACTGGCAGGAGGCGCTGCTGAACCACACCCCTAGTGCCACTGCTGGGAGCCTCTGAAGCCTGTCTGCCAAAATCAGGCCTGTACAGTTTGGGGCATGGTGATGGGCTTGGGCTGCTTCTGATGCCTGCTGCCACTCCACTGGCACGGCCCTTGCCACCTCTGCCACATGCCCCATTGCCTGTCTTATGGGCAGCAGATTTTATTTAATTAATTAATTTAATCAAAATGTGAATATTATATATATATATATTACACTAACTCTAACTGCTATTAACTATTCTAAAACCTATGGAACTAAATGGAATATTATCTAATATCTACAAAGGTCTAGTCCTACAAACATACTATAAAATTTTAAGATGGAATCACTACACGCTATTTTTATCTATCTCTATAACTAAGCTAACTTCTAGATCTATCTATCTATCTATCTATCTATCTATCTATCTATTGGGATGGGTGGGGGGAACACAGACAGCTCACAACAAACAACACAGGGAGGGGTACAAAACTGAAATGAAACCTAAATCAATCTAATGCTACTCTGAATAAATAAACCCAAAAACATGGGAAGGGAATCAGGGATGGAACATATACAGGGAAGGATTCAATGGAGGGTCGGGAGAAAGAACACAGGGAGGGGTAAAAAATAAAAATAGCACCTAAATCTATCTAATTTAATCTAAATAAATGAAACTATGGAGGTAAATGTGTGGAAATGGGTGAAATAGGAGGAGGATGGCAATGGATTGGGAAGTACACAAACTGCTGGGAGAGGGAGACTTCTGAAAACGCCTGCTGACAGGATCAGTGGCTAGCTCAGAAGGAGTTGGAAGGGGGGAGGGCAATGACTTTTGTTACTTGCTGCGCCCGCCTTACAACAAGCCCCATTGGCTCTGTGCAGCCTAGTCCATGGCCAATCTCAGACTGCGAAGCCAGTGGTCTGAGGAAAAGAGGGATGGTGATTGGGCAGGCTGGCTGCTAGTCCAAACCTCTCCAACCCTGGTGCCAGGAAGTCTGCTCTTCAGCTGCCCCCCCACCCACCCGGGCCTGCCAGTCACATTTTCCCTGCCCGAACGCTCCCGAACTCAACCAAACGCATCTGAACTGTTTGGGGGGTTTGGCATTTGGTTTGGACGTCTGGTTCAGGCGTCTGAACTGGCTGAGTTCGGGCCAAACTACAAACGTCCGAACCGCGTTCGCACATCCCTACCGCATACAGTTCATGCTTCTCCTACTCATCTAAGTACCTCTCGGCTCTTATTTCCCCCTACATCCCTACTCGTGACCTTGTTTCATCAGTCAAGATGCTCTTATTTCTGCCCTTCTCCTCCATCACCAACGTTCGACTCTGCGCTTTCCATGACTAGGGCTGAAATGTGCCTCTTGGATCTCACTGGTTCTTGATGAGAATGAGGGTTTTCCCATCTTGTTTCCTAAATGAGCTGAGACAAGGAAAAAATCAATTCTCGTTGAGAATTGACAAGATTCACAAGGATAGATGGGGACCAGGGGCCAGGCAGAGGAACAGGCAAGGGGACCAGACGGGGTGCCAAACACTTGCCCCCTAGCCACTCCTGCCCCCCCTGCCTGCTTGGGAAGGGAAATTCTGGGTGGGGGCCTGTAGAGCCTAGCAGGGGTGGTGAGGTCTGTAGTAGTGTACTTACCCATCAGAGGGGGTCCCAATAAGTGTGGCCTCTTCCTGGGCTGTAAGTATGCAATTTTTAAAAAAGAAACTGAGCATGCTCACAAGGGCCTGAATCATTCCTTCTGGACATGCTCGGCTCTTTTCAAAGATGGCGCCAGCAGCATCAGCATCCTGTGGGTGCCATTTGTGAAAAGGGCAACTCATTCTGAGCATGCCCAGAATTTCTGGGCTGCCAACATCTGGTCCAGTCACGGCTTGCTGCTCCACCCTAGCCCACGCGCTGCTCAGCTGAGCTGGGGACTTCCCCACTTGGCTTTTTCTGAGTGGGGGGGGAGCGAGGTGGCCTCTTCCCTCCTGTGTCCACCCCCCAACACACAATGGGTCTCTTATTCCCAGGGGGACCCATATCAGAGGTGCACATGGATCCTGCATGTGCACTCCCCTAATGGGGGGGGTGCATGCAGGTAGGAGGAGGTCTCCTTGCTCCCCCCTGCTCAGAAAAAGTCGAGTGGGGAAGTCCCCAGTTCAGCTCAGCAGTGCATGGGCCAGGGAAGAGCAGGAAGCAGCAAGCAATGACCAGACCAGAGGAGCAGCAGCCCAGTGGTGAGGTGAGGCAGCTTGGGGAGCATCCCGGGGCATCCTGGGATACCCCAGTATTACCCATATTTTTGGTTACCAGGCATCTGATGGGGGGCCAGGTACCCCATTGGGTGCCACTGGGGTGTTTGAAAATGCATGTATTACCCACGGGTAACAAATGTGATACACAATGCAGCACTGCCTGTTGGGCAAGCAACCGAGATTAGCCACTGTCAGAGACAGGATACTGGGCTTGATACACCATTGTCCTGACCAAGTATGTCACTCTTATGTTCTTAACCATGGCATCAGGGTCTTAATGTCTCGCCCTCCCTCTGACTCTCAGATATCTGACCTTTTCAGGAGCTATGAAATTCTGTTGGGTAACTGTGTTACCATAAAAATGGAACTTCAAGCAGGAAGAAAGAAGGAACAGCAGGAATGGAAGCAATGTGGAGTCTGGTGCTTCCTTGCTGTAGTTGCCTCTCACAACAGATGAGTAGGCATGTGCGAACTGAGTTCGGGAGTTCGGGGTTCAGCCCAAACTTGGGGTGCTCGGCCCATTCGCGAACATCCCAAATCCGAACTGCCCCCTGCCTGAACAAAGTTTGGATTTCAAACCCATTCGGGCAGGGGTAGGGGGGAACCCAGTTTTCCCTCCCCCCTCCAGGCTGTGGCTCCCCTCCCCCACCCTACCCTGCCCAGCCTCGTAA
The DNA here is from genome assembly GCA_003113815.1 of Sphenodon punctatus. NCBI lineage: Eukaryota > Metazoa > Chordata > Lepidosauria > Sphenodontia > Sphenodontidae > Sphenodon > Sphenodon punctatus. Next base: position 3,395,265 of record QEPC01007499.1, on the reverse strand, counting down.
ATTATTATTTTATTTTTTTAAAACCCCACCCCACCCCAGGGATCGCCCTACCTGGTGGTGCCGGGTCTCCAGCTCCAGGTGCAGTGGTGGCCATGGGTCCGGTGGCGGTGGAGCTCTGGAGCACTTCAGGCCTCTACTAGGCCTTCCGGGTCAACCCGGAAGGCCTAGTAGAGGCCTGAAGCACTCCGGAACGCCGCCGCACACGCCACCGCTGCTGCTGTTGCCGGACCCGGAGCCAGAGCCCTAGCACCACCAGGTAGGTCGGGCTCTGGCTCCAGCGGCAGCGGCATAAGCAGCGGCGCGTCTGGTGGCGGCACTCCGGAGCACTTCAGGCCTCTACTAGGCCTTACGGGTCAACCCCCTCTTGAGGACTTCCTTTTCCATGCTAAGCACCTAAAAGAACACTTCAGGCAATGCACTACTCTTTCCAGTTATCAGGATAAATGAAATCTGGTTAGCGGGAAGTTGAAAGGATTTAGATTGTAAGGCAGCCAAGGCAAGGACAACCTGTTAGAATGTGTAATTACAGGACATAGCACAATGAAACTCTGGAGTTGGCTCGGCCCTGTTCATGCTACTGGAATTCAGGTAACAGCAAGAGTGATAGTTTACAATAACATTGCACTTATTTTTATTCAAGATAGGTTGGGCGAGGGGGAGATAAGTGTGTGTAATCACAGTGAAATAAAACTGGAAACCTCTTCCTTCCAAGGGTTTAGGTTTACTAACTGGTCCTTCAGCTCAAATTCCCCAAATCACTGGTTGAGACTCGAGTGATGAAATGCTTGGCACCTGCATCAGCAATTTTTTTTTTGTCAAGATGTGCTGTGGTCCAAGTCAGCCATAAGGCAGCAAGAGACAGAGACCTGGTTACTATCTCTCCGTGATTTATTCTTGGGTTTTTTATAGCCTTGGGGATGTCAAGGAGGAATTTTGCAGTAAAATATTATTTGCCATTTTCCATTAGGGCTTTTGTTGTTTTCCTTTTGTGTATATATGTAAATAGAACCACTTGACAGAGCACATTAGAGGCAGGTGTGAGCTTCTCTTTGTTTTGGGGAAGTTTAGGGATTTCTAGTCCAGGAAGACTTTCAATTTCTACTTTCAACAGTCTACTTTCTACTTTCTCTGTTGCAACTTTCAACAGTTGTAAAGTGCCAGGTACAATGCGGGTGCTATATAGATACATAACAAATAAAAGAAATAAATAAATAATAATAATAATAATAATTATTATTATTATTAATTAATTAATAAAAGACCTTGACCACTCCACAGTATTCACAAAAAAGAAGCACCAAAGACGTATCTCCCAACAGCCCCTACTTAGCAGAGACAATCCTTCCTTGGCTGCTAAAATGCACTGTCCCTCTTTCAGGGGATCAAAGTCCCTCTTCCAAGAGAGAGAGAAACAAAAAGACCAGTATTCAAGCATCGAGCCCCTCTTTCCTGGTTGCGTTCCTGGAAAATCACTTGAAGGGATAATGGGGGAAATGAGGGAATAACAAGAAACTAAGTGGAATGAGAATCAGAAGATAGGGATGGGCGAACACGGTTCAGAAGTTTGGAGTTTGGCCCTAACTCGGCCTGTTCGGATGACCGAACACGAACCCAAATCCGAACACGAACTGACTGAACCGAACTCAATTCCGAACATCGAAATGACCAACAGTTAGGTCAGTTTGGATTGCGTTTGGGTGAGTTCGGGTGGCAAAAACGTGTCCCTGGAAGGCAAAACGTGACAGGGAGGGGGAGTCAGCTGAGGAGCAGACTTCCAGGCACCAGGAGTGGAAAGCTTGGAGTAGCAGCCAGCATGCCCAATCACCATCCCTTTTCGCCTCAGACCACTGGCTTCGCAGTCTGCAATTGGCCACGGGCTAGGCTGCACGGAACCAATAGGGCTTGCGGTGAGGTGGGCGGAGCAGGAAACAAAACTGATTACCTCCTCCCTTTCCAACACCTTCTGAGCTAGTCACTGTTCCTGAACAGCAGACATTTCAGAAGGCTCCCTCTTTCCCAGCAGTTTTGTTCTTCTCAATCCATTGCAATCCTCCACCTATTTCATCCATCCAACCCATCTACCTCCACATTATCATTTATTTAGCTTAGATTAGATAGATTTAGGTGTTATTTTTTGTTTTTACTCCTCCCTGTGTTCCCTGTGTTCAATCTTCCTTCCTCCCTCCCTCCTCCATTGAATCCTTTCCCTCTCCCTTTCCCTCTTATTCCATCCCTGATTCCCTTCCCCTGTTTTAAATTTTGGATTTATTTAGAGTAGGATTATTATTAGATTGATTTTCATTTCAGTTTTGACCCCTCCCTGTGTTCTTTGTGTTTCCCCCTGTGTAATATTGTATATAAAGATAGATAGTTATTAGATAGTTACTAGATAGTAGGGGTGGGAAGTTCGGATCATCCGGTATCCGATACTGCCAGTATTTTGGTGTACCAGCAGTATCGGATTATTCTGGTATTTGGGGGTACCTGTACCGGATCCCCATGCCAGATTTTTTTACATTGCGGCCATTGAAATGAATTTCCGCAATGTAAAAAAAGAAACAACCCCCCCCCCAAACACTTTCCCTCCCCAGTCCAGACTGCGTGGGTGGAAGGGGGGACCCCCCCCCCCGTCCAGCCTGGATTTAAAAAAAAAATAAAAATTCCCTGAACTTCCAGAAGTTCCCTGGAAGGCCTAGAAAGTGCTGAAGCCGGCAGCCACAGTCAGCGCTGAAGCCACCAGACCGCCGCCACCACCCGGAGTGCCAAAGGTAGACGATCCCTGGGTGGGGAGGTAGGGTGATCCCTGGGGTGGGGGTGTGTTAAACCACCCCCCACCCCAGGGATCACCCCAGTACCTGCTGGTGCGGGCTCCGGGTCGCCGGCGGCGGCCTGGAGCCTGCACTAGCAGGGACTTAGGGTAAAAAAATTTTTTAAAAAAAATCCAGGCTGGGCAGGGTGGGTGGGGGGTGCCCCCGTTCCACAGCCTGGAGGGGGAGGGGGAAGGGGGAAGGTATTGTTTTTTTCCCCCATTGATTTCAATGGGGACAGTTCCCCATTGAAATCAATTGAATAAATCCAGTACCGGTATACCGGTTTTAATCCGGTAAACCGGGTTTTTGTAAACCATTAACCGGTAAAACCAGTAACCGTTTTTTTGCCAGATGTCCCACCCCTAGTAAAAATGGTGCTTGCACAATACTGCTTATT
>QEPC01007499.1:3367913-3382222 GCA_003113815.1 Sphenodon punctatus | reverse complement strand
GCCAGCTGCATCTGGTACGGAGGCTGCGTCCGTTCGTCTCCGACCCGGACCTGGCCTCCCTCATCCATGCCTTCGTCACCTCGAGGCTGGACTACTGCAACGTGCTCTACGTGGGGTTTCCCTTGTGCCTGGTTCAGAGGCAGCAGCTAGTGCAGAATGAGGCAGCCCACCTCCTTTCGTGGACGGGTCATCGGGAGCACATAACACCTGTGCTCCGGACTCTGCACTGGTTGCCGATAACGTGCCGAGCTAGGTTCAAGGTTTTGTCTTTGATCTACAAGGCCCTTCACGGTCTGGGCCCCCCGTACCTCAGGGACCGCCTCGCCCTCCGCGTCCCAGAGCGGCTCCTTTGGTCGGCCGGGGGTGCCTTCTTGGAGGTACCCCATGTTAAGCGGGGGGCCACAATGGAGAGGGCATTCTCGGTGGCCAGGCCGCACCTTTGGAACTCCCTTCCGGAGGAAGCTCTCCTGGCCCCAAGCCTTTTGATATTCTGGTGAAGATGTAAAACCTGGCTGTTCGCCCAGACCTCTGGGGAGGGTGGGAGGATGGGTTAATGGGGTCTTATCACCCCTACCCTATTTTATTGTTTTAAATGTTTCTCAGGCCTTGTTTTAATAAGTTATGTATTTTTGATGTGTTTTAAATGGTTTTATATGTATTTTATATTTTTTTTGTTGGAAGCCGCCCCAAGCTGTTCTCAGGAGGGGCGGGGTATAAATCTAGAAATAAATAAATAATAAATATAAATTTGAACACCGGTTTGACCCTGTGTTCACCATGTGGTGCTGCTTAGACACAAAGCCCATCTTGGGGCAAATTGGTGTTTTGCTCGCCACCCAATCTCAGCATGCAAGCACTGCCACCTCATTTCCCATGTTATACCTGCTAACATGCCACAAGGTATCATTAGAGACAGTGTTGGCCATGTGTTCAGCTGGAGCATGCAAATTGTCCTTGTGATGCAATGGTGTTCACATTGCGTGTTCAACAGGTGGCCAAATGGGTGTTGGGATTGTTATGGTGCTTACACACAACGGCCAAACATGTGCTTAGGGGTTTTGACACCCAATCTTTGTTATGTCTAAAGACGCCCCATGTGTGGCAGCATATTGTCTAAAAACACCCTCAGTCTGTGCTGCAGTGGCCCTTTCCCTTCCTAACTCTAATAACTCCAAATGCTAGCACCTGGCAGCCGGGAGGAACAAGGCTAAATACCTTAGCTATCAGGTGACTTTCTGGGAGAAACCAATGAACGAAGGGGTTTCCGAATAAAAGATTGCTTTTTTCCCTTGCCCTTTTCAGCCATCTTGTTCATTCATAAGGCTGAGTAGTGGCTGAAAATGCAAAGCAGCTTGGGAAATCCATGTTTTTTTCTATATTTCTTAACTTTTGTTTTTGCTTTGCAGATGTTGCCTGCTGTGCCTGGAGAAAGTGCCCCAGCCTGAGAGGTGAAATAAACTTTTTGTTTTGTTTTTTAGCTGTTTGTGCTTAAGCACCTGTGTTTGTCTAAAAGCCTAACCCCACCCCCACTCATGTTGTCCCTTTCTGGAAACTGGCTTCTAGCTATGGCTGCTTTCGCATGAGATGCTAATTGTGGGACCGATTCTTTAGGAACTTACTGTACTGATAATGACCTGCCTGCACTGATAGTGACCTGCATTGTTCCAATGCAGCCCTGCATCATGTATTTTTCATAAGCATCCTGTATTAAAGGGGAGGTGTGGCCACCCTACTAATTATGATTCACTGAAATTAACTCCATGGTACCCTTTAGTCAAGATCGCACGTCATTTTGAACCGTATCTCATGCTGCTTCCAAATCTCCTATTACGTAGGGCCTTTACCATACTGCGTTTCTAACTTTTCGACTCCATTGTACTATGAGGTCGCTATGAGAATATCCCTTATGCTAATCATCTCTGTAAGTGTGAAATTGGAAAAATAGAAGATTTACCACATTTTCTTCTTTTGTGCTGAGTTTATCGTCTGTTAAGGTCTTGTTGGATTTTACCTTTAATTAGTGGGAAGGAGTTTCTGCCTATGACAAGATGGAACTTCTACTAGCCTCTAATAATATATTATGTATCAAATCTGTAGCTAATTCTGTTTGGTTGTTTTTTTTAAGCATCCTGTTTGAGGAAATCTGTTTTAAATATTTAATATTGTTTTATGTTTTTTTAAATCTTTTTTGTCAAACTTATTTTGTAAATGGCTTAGTGCTAGATATATAAATATTGGAGTGATGAGATTGTAATTTGTTCCTGCAAGTTAACTGCACATGTGAGTGCACTATTCTGCATTCATCCCATGAGTTAATGCTTTGAGCACTTGCGCATTACCAGGCTCCAAAATACTACTCTTACAGTGAAGGTTATTATGGTCGTGCAAAATTGGGAACGTGGGAATACCTGTTACAATCACAGGATAGCAGATGTGACATCCAGCGGGACAGAGCCATGCCAGTTGGTTAATTTTGGCTGGCTTGTTGATTCCACCTCGTTCTGCTGCTGGTTTGTTAATTTAACCCAGCTCTGATGCTGGCTTGTTAATTTCAATCCACTGCCAGTTTGTGGATTTCAATCCTGCTCAGAGGTCAGTAGTTGAGTAGCAGGCACAGGGCAGAAAGGGGAGGATGAAAACTGCATGAAATTTTCACTTGTGAGAATGGTAGAGCCTGCCATTTTTTATGTCAATGTAAAAAGAGCAAAGAAAAAAAATATTGCTGGACATACATCTCATGAGAGAGGTGTTCAGAAAATAAATCGTGCAATTTTAAGATTGCAGGAAGATTGTGGGAACAAGAAAACCATGGGGAAACACCATCTCATGTGAAAGCAACCTATGACCACTTTCAGATACCCCCCACCCTCCGTGCATATTCTGGCTGCAGGGGAGAATGCGCAGCCAGGATATGCGCGGGGATTGGCTGATCTGAAAGCCCCCCCTCACGCAACTTTGCCAGAAGACATGCGCAGGGATGCAGAGCAGGAAATTGAGCTCTGCATCCCTGCACGTGTCGGCCAGCAAAGCCACGTGGGGGTGGGCTTTCAGACCGGTCGATCCCTGCGCATATCCATCTGCGCATTCCCCCCCGCAGCCAGAATATGCGCGGGAGTGGGGAGTTCTGAAAGCGGATTTTATCACTATATTGGGTACCCAAATCAACTAGTTACTTTGGAAAACTTGATTGAGGCCCTTATTATTCGACTGACACCAGATCACAGGAAAGAGATTGAGAAAGCATCCAGTAAACCTGTTTTGAGACTCTAGCTAAAAGCCATTACAAACTACACACACAGAAAAAGTGGAGGGAAGGAAAGAATGGAGAATGGTCTTTTGCTTTTCCCTTCAGGTTGGAAACATTTTATGAGACTAAAGGCTGAGCCAGGACAAATATGGCTGGAGCTGCTTCAAGGTCATGCAACTTTGGACACAATGTAAAGTAAGCTGGGTATGTGGACAGGAGCCAGCTCAAAGAAAAACAGCTCCTTCCTCAGCAAGCATTTGAAAAATGTGAACCAAGCCATTTTTGGCCAGCAGAGAAATGTGTAGAATGGTTAGTGATGCAACACTATTAAAATGTATGATTATATTGACATTACAAAGGGCATCCCAGGGCTACCCACAAAAATGGAGCATTTTGACAGGGTTGGTGTTTGCTGAAGTAACCCATGGCTAAAACTCTGCTGGCAGTTAATTATTTTACAGTACAGGCTCCTCCAGCTTACCTTCACAGGGTATGTACCATCACTCTCTTCCTCCCTTTCCAGTCTTGCTTTCCCTCTGATTGCTTGCAGTTAGCAGCTAGGCTGTTTTAGATGAGGCCCACCCACCTGAGTGCCCATCTGAAGGCGGTGTGGGTGGATTCCCGTGACCCACGAACGCCCACTCATCGGGGGGGGGGGGGGGAAATCCGGGCAGCTGTGCTCATTTAAAAATGGCCTCATTTTCATATTCACTACCCCAACTAAAACACCAGCTACTGAAAAAGGCAAAATATAATGTAATACTGTAGTTTAATAAAAAATCAAGATACTAATGTTCATTAAAAAATCCATAAAATAAAAATCCATATCCAAAATCAATCTGTATACAATATACAACTTCTACAAGAGATAACTAAAAAAAATGCAAGGTGTTTCAAGCAGTTGCTCTTCATCAGGGATATACTGTATGCATATAGTCTCTTCATAGCATGAAAAAAGTGGAATGTCACCATTCAAAAGCCTTCATGTAGCTCAGGAATTAGCTTGAAAGCTTCACTAAAGAGACCATCATCTCTCAGCTGAGAGGCTTGCCTCTGTGGCTGGTGTAGCTGCCCATTTCAATCCCTCCCTGGCTCCCCACACACTCCACCTGGGTGGGTGGATGCTCCACAGCAGTGCCACTCAGGGGCTATGCCACCCCCCCATCATCTTGGTCATTAAAAAAACTCCACAAAGAGCATTGCAGGAACATCTCACTTCACTGTTTCACTCTGCTTCCTTCTCTGCGGCGGCTGCAGTCCTCACTCCCCTCCTCTCCTGAACCCCCATGTCCCAGATTCCCCACTGTCTGTTTGTGTCCATAATGCTGTATAATGTGCACCTGTGCATCTACTACTCTATGATGCAGGACCACTGACCCAGACACTCCCTTCACTGCATATGTGTCACTCCCTTCACCTTCCCAGCAGTTGTGGAGGGAGAGTCAGCATACATGCATATATATACATAAAGCCACAAGCTGTTAGGGAAGAGACACTGCCAACTAGGGGCGTGCAGTTTGTTTTTGTTGTATTGATAATGATAACAAAATTCTTCATTTTCATTATTGTTATTGCAATAACGATAATGAAGATAAATAACAAAATCAATAATAATAATGAAGGTTGTTACTGATTTTGTTATTGTCTGGCAGGTGTTTTTTGGAAGGAAATGTGGAGAGGGGAGGAGGGAGCAAACATCTCGGAGCCAGAAACAGTTTTGAAATCTTGAACTGGGCCTGTGATGGGAGGGAAAGGATCTGATGGATGTAATTGCTGGCCAATGAGCAGTGCAAGTAGGTTCCAGGCAGTTGAATGGCACTCTGTGATTGCTCAATGCCTCCTTCCTCCCAGAACCAATAATGGGGGCCCTGGGGAGGGGTCAGGGAACTGCTACCTTTTGTATTGCAGGGCCAGGCTGTTTGACTCTTGTGTGTCAGCGCTTGCTGTGTCAGGTTGCATTTACAGAACTCTGGTGCTTGCACTAAAAATCCTCCCCAGCCCTCGGTGTTATACCTTACTTTTCCTTATACCCTTTATTTTACATTTTCCTTTCCCCTCTTTGTCTCCCCCAGTACATCGATAGATTATATAGGTTTAGGTATATAGATTAGAAACGGCTGAGAGGAGATATGATAGATGTCTATAAAATCATGAGTGGTGTGGAACTTGTAAGCAGGGAACGGTTATTTACCCTCTCAACTAGTACTAAAACTAGGGGACACTCCATGAAACTCACAGGTGGCAGAGTAAAAACAGATAAAGTATTTTTTCACTCAGCGTACAATTAGGTTGTGGAATTTACTGCCAGGGGAGGTGGTCAAGGCCAGCAGTATAGCCGAGTTTAAAAGAGGTTTGGACAAGTTTCTGGAAGATAGTTCCATTAGCAGTTATTAGCCAGATAGGATTGGGGAACAAAACCCTTTACTGTCGGGAGCCTGGGGATGACCCACAGGGAATGGCTAGCATGGTGACCTGTTGGGTGCTTCTCCCAGGCCCCCGTGATTGGCCACTGTCGGAGACAGGATGCTGGGCTCGATGGACCATTGGTCTGACCCAGTATGGCACTTCTTATGTAGATTACAGAAATAGATAATATAGAGATTAGGAGCGAGATCCAGCTCCAGTTGAAGTCAATGGCTAAACTTCCATTGACTTGTATGGAGCTGGATTGCGCTCTATATAGATATACCCTATAGTTTTTCAATTTCTCTTCCCCTGTCTGTCTCCCCATCCATATTATATATAGATATAGTAGCTGTATGGATAGATAGATTAGATATTAGTAGATATACTAGGCTTTTTATTATATATATTAGCATTATAGGATATGGCTAGGATAGATAGATACTTAGAACACATAGCAGATAGAAGTTTATTGATATAGATACTTAAATAGGAATATATTGCATATAGTATAGGATATTAGGTATAGGCTAGACATACATATTATTAATTTTTCATATTGTTATTGTGCACTTATTACTACTGCATTATAATGAGAAAGGGAGGAAAGAGTTTAACATCTGAGAAGTCTGGGGTTAGTGACTGCTGGCACTTCTGCCACTAGTGACAGCCCACAATGGAAACGATACCAAAACCAAAACCTTCATTGTCGCTTGAAATCGATACTGATAATGACACTGATAATGCAAAATGAAATTTTGTTAATAAGGATAATGAAAAGAACAGTTTTTAATGAAAAACAACATGGGTCCCTGGTGCACACCCCTACTGCCAATGATGCATATGGAATTCCCTTCAAGCACGTGCACAGAAACGCTGCACCTGCATTCCTTGCTGACCAAAGGGGATATCATACCTTGGTTGATGACACTTGAGCAAAAGGGTAAAGATGTTTCAGTGGTTAAACTTACTAGGAGACTACTGTGAGCCCTGGGTTCAAATACTGTTTTGGTACGTCAATTGAACCATTATGGGGGTTCCCAATTGGCTTGGGATCCTGTAGTACCATACATTGATTCAGCTCTGAGTTACTCTAAACTAGGAGTGAGGAACGTTTCCCCTCCAATAGGCCACTTTGAAATTTAGTGCAAGCTCTGTGGATGACTAAGGTCACTTTCAGACCTTCTCCCCCCCGTGCATATTCTGGTTATGGGGGCGGAATGCACAGCCAGGATATGCGCTGGGATTGGCTGGTGTGAAAGCCCCCCCGCACAGCTGTCCCAGGAGACACGTGAAGGGATGCAGAGCAGGAAGTCAAGCTCTACATCCCTGCGCATGTCTGCCGGCAAAGTTGCATGGGGGGAGGTCAACTTTCAGACCGGCTGATCCCTTCACATATCCTGGCTTCACATTCCCCTCCCCACCCCCCCAGCCAGGATATACGTGGTAGGGGGGAGATCTGAAAGTGGCCTAAGAGTTGAGAGATGTGCTCTTGGTGGCAGAAGTCCAGGTCATGGATCTATGCCATGGATTTTGGGGTATTTTCTTTGGGTATTTTCACCCTATTTTGGGGAATTTTCAGAACGTAACTGCGCCCACCGCTGCCATGGATTTACCTGGGAGGTGGTGAGAGTCTTAACTCCTGTCAGGATCCGGCCGGACCGCTAAACTAACATGATGGGGCGTGGGGAGACACAGAGATGTGTGTCTTCCTGGCCCCGCCCCAACACTGTGTGCAGCAGCCTGCCCACAGCTGATGGGCAGCCAATGACAGCCGACATGGTGCCTGCCCCCCACCATGGCACTCTGGACTGGGTTCAAGTAAAGCGGGCTTTCAAACATGAAAATTCGCTTTACTTCGGGTCCGGCGGCCCACGCAGGTCCACCGCACCCAACCATGATGGGGGCTAGCTTGAGCTGTGACCTGGGGATTCCCCAAAGTCACAATCTGGGCTGGCCCTCACCATGGTCAGGATCCAGCCTGGGGAAACATCTGGCAGCTGCCTTTCAATGCGATGGTGGCCCCCAGGTTAATCTGCGCCAAAGCATGTTAAACCGTGTCACCATCATGTCTGAAAACACCCTTTAAATGCATCCTCCCATCTCTTCTTCCTTCTCCTAAGCTTATTCTTTCAGAGCTTGAGCGTAGGGACTGGATCCATGGACCAGATCAAAGAAATGGTGGGTGTGGGAGAATAGCCACACAGCTGACTCACAGCTAAATCTGTCCCATGGATTCCCCATCCTTGCTCTACACCAGGGGTAGGGAAGGGAACCTTTTCCCTCTGGGGGTCAGTTTGAAAATTAATAGAAGCTCCGACGGCAACATAGAAGTTTGGGGGCAGGAGTGTTTAAGGGGTGCACTTACGAAAAGGAGGGCTTAGAACGTAGGTCTGTGCCGTGGATCTGTCCCCTATCCTAGTGTGCATGTTCTCCTCTCTGCTTCCTTACCCTGAGCTCAGTTTTTTTAGTAGTTCGAGGTAAGACCTGGGTCCAAGGACCAGGACCAGGAAGTTTAAATGGGCCACATAAAAACTTGCCACCAGCTGCATTTGGCCCCTCGGCCTGAGGTTCCCCAGCCTTGCTCGGTGATTAAGTTGCTTTCTGCCTGTATGAATCACTGTACTGAACTTTCATGAGGTGTTATAGCTGTCAGGCCTCTTGTGGTTTTGTTCAATTCAAAATACTTTATTGTTAGGGCAAGCTATACAAGTATTGCCAAAGGGTGGGAAACCATCACATCTCTGTTAGGGGGGGAAATTATACATAGCCTGTTTTCTCAGGCATAGCTTCTCACAACCCTATCCATTATAACACTTGTTCATTGTTCTTCACCCTTCAGTTGGTGGTAGGTTGCAACATAGCTTGGTGTTATCTCTGTTGTCTCCCAGCACTGTGTCCTGCTTTTCCTCCAAGTTGTGTTTTAATGAAATGCCATATCTTTTCTGGTAATAGGAAGCAACTATTTCCCCTCTTTCTTTACAGTCGGAGGCCATTTTTAAATGAGATGCAACCACACAGGAATCCCACAGGCATCCAAACACCCATCTGAAATGGGGGATGGGGAGGTGCATGCTCCTATGACCTATGCACCACCCATCCATGGCCACTCACGGAGCATCAGAGAAAAAGCCAGGATGCTCCATGCGGGGGCAGGCAAATCTGTAAGTGGGGAGGGCTGCATACTCACCCAGGGGACAGTTCCACCAGCACCATGGAGAAATGGTGTCACAACGGCCAGAGTGGCACAGAGGCTGCTTACAAACTGGTTTCCACCCTGCCCCATCTCATCAACAGCTTGACCAGGAGCCCTTAAAGGACACATGCGTGAAATGAAACCTACAGTGGATCCAATCCCGCGTCTTTCCCAGGCACAGAACACAGGACAAATCCATCACCATGGAGGACAGCTTCAGCAACAGCCAGGTGGGAGCCCAGGGAGGGGCTGTAACTAATGCCGTACAGAGCAGCCACAGAGGAAGAGCTAGATGACAGATGACAGTTATAGTGTCTCTGGCAGGTGAGTACCAGCACAGCCCCCACTGGAAGACAATTCTCCTCATGGGCCCCAGCTGCGCAGGTCAACCCCTCCCCCCCCCCCCTAGGCTCTTCCCCCACCCCCCCCCCCCCCCCCCCAGGCCCTTCACACAAGGGCATGTCTTGGCCTGAGGAAGATACCAGGGCTGTCATCCTCCTGTGGCAGGAGACCAAATCGCAGGAGAAACTCATGAAATGCTACCAAAATGAATCAGTAGATCAATCCATTTCTGAGGAGATGTCATGGCTAGGGTACAAGAGGGACATTTCGTGGATATAAGTTGGTCCACAATAACAACCTTAAGTCTGGATGTGCCAGGCACACAGGGCTGGTTTACGAGGAGATGGACAGGTTTCTCTGTGTGGACAGGGAGATCATGGTCTACTGCACCTGCGGCACCGCCTTTGCCAGGGGAGGAAGCGGAGACACTTCCACTCCCAAACCCTCCACCAGAGGCAGACTCCAGCAGTGAAGGTGCTCCTGGTGTGGAGAACCGTCAGTAACTCGTAACTCATCCTGCAGCTGGTGCTGGTGTCTGTGGACTCCCATTGCAATGTCACCCTCCACCTGTGCCCTGCAGCCCCAGAGAACAGTCCAGGCTTGGCAATGGGGTTGCAGGAGATGGTTAGCATCTGTGTCCTCTTTCCCCAAGAGGAGGAACTGATAGTCAGGTAGGTCACAGGACCTGTGGCAGGGGGGAGAGGAAGCCGAAGGGGGTGGCAGTCAATACTGTCTGCCATGCATGACCCTAACAACCCCCAATACTGTAACAAGAAGACTAGGAGACCCTGTATGTATGATGATAACTCAGGCTTTATTGTTACAGTGTATCTCCAGAGCACGCCAAGTGCTTCACCTTAGAAGCCTGTTTACCGGTAAAACACAGCTGTTAGAGAGCGTGAGAGTTCCCCTCCCCCACACCTGGACTGTACCAAGTTTCTCCAAGCCTGGGGTGTTCCCAGTCCATAGACCCTGGACTGTCAAGTCCCTCTGTTACAAATACCTCATTTACAACTCATCATGGCATCACTGAGGAGGAAGAGGAGGAGGAGGAGGAGCCACAGGAGCCAGAGGCCCTGGCAGGGGAAGTTAAGGGAAGCTGGCCCCACACCAATGAGGAGGGACATGGTGGGGTCAAAAACCACATGGCTGGGGAGGATGGGGTGCCAGACAATCATGTGACAAACTGAATGCATGAGGCAGGGATAGAACGACACGTCACATGGGGGGATGCACCAGCACAGGCGTGGATGAACAAGGGGCAGCAAGATACCTTGAATCAGAGACAATCCATTAATGCCAGCGCCATCTTTGAAAAGGGACAAGCATGCTCAGAAAGGCCCTTTCTGAACATGTGTCGTTGTTTTTTATACTTTCAAATTTACACACTGGGAAGAGGCCATGCATTGTGAGAAATCCTCTGGAAGGTAAGTAACCCTCCTGCCCCCCTCTGCTAGGCCCCCCTCTCCCCCCCAGCCATCTCCCCAGCTTGGAAATAGTACAGTGAGTGAAGGTGTTATATGCTCACGGTGGCCCGTCCCTGTAAGGAGACAGACCGCTGCGTTCTGCATCAGTTGCAGTCTCCAAACTGTCACCAGGGGTAGCCCCACGTAGAGTGGGTTGCAGTAGTCCAGTCTTGAAGTGATGAAAGCATGGATGATGGTGGCCAGGTCAGAGTCTGAAACATAAGGCTGCAACCGTTGCACCAGATGTAAATGGTTGAACATCCAGACGGAGCTGCAAATTGAGGAGCACCCCAGACTGCAAACCTGGGGGACCAAAGGTGGGCAGACCCCATCAGTGACAGGGGCCACCACTCCCTCAGTCCCCAACCCACCCCCACCAGCATCACCTCCGTCTTGTTGGGATTCAGCTTCAGACAGCTTGCTCTCATTCAGTCCCCCACAGCCTCCAAATACTGCATAAGCATACTGATGACACTGCACTCCAGACCCCCTCACAACTTCGCCAAACGGCTGCACGTACGCATTGAACAGGAGAGGGGACAGAATAGAACCTTGTGGGACTCTACACACGAGGTCATGGGGGGACGAAGAACAGGCCCCCAGCACCACCCGCTGAGTTCTCCTGGCCAGGAAGGAACCGAACCATTCAAGAATAATTCCGCGGACCCCAGCTCAGTCCCACAAGCAGGTCACCAACATTTCATGGTCAATGGTATCAAATGCAGCTGACAGACCTAACAGAATCAACAGGGTTCACTGACCCTGGTCTAACACCTGGCATGTGCAGTCCAATGGGCAATAAGGGCAAAACCCAGAACAGGCTTTCTCAGGAAGACTTGTGTACTGGAACCCAGGGGGAAGGTTGGGAGGTCTAACACAGGAATAATTGCTCCCTTTTGCCTCCACTTGCTCATTTACAAAGTGAAGTTGGAAAGTGTTGGATTTTATTAGTGGTCAAAAACAAAACCCCCACAAAGTTTCACTGCCTACTGTGCCAGGACCTGTTAGAGCTCTGGCTAGGCATCAGCAGAGTTTACACACAGCAAAAAGGAAAATAGCTCGAATTCTCATTAGCAACAGCTTAGAAGTAATCAACACCTTGGAGATTGTTTCTAGATTGAAAATAATCTACTTTATTGAGAAATACATTGTGATAGGAAAGGCCTATCCCTAGATCTTTCTATCTAACTGCCACCAGCATGGTGGCCAGTCATGTTGAAGGTCAGAGGAAGAAGAAAGGAATGGAGAAAGGTCACGAAGAAGGAGGAAGTCCAGTAGGCGCTTCCTGGGCACATCCCACCTGAGAGGGGGAAGGGGGGCTTAGAAGTAGAGATCAGGAAAGGTTAAAGTGACACTCACTAACTCATTATCTCTACTCCCAATGCCCTTAGTGGTCATTAGGGTTTGTTGGTGCGAAAGGCTGATGTCATCTGGAGTTGTTTCTCCAACACCCCTTCTCATCGTCTGTTGCACCGGCTCACGACTCCCATTTACTCACATAGCATCTGGAATCGATCCCTTAGTAGTGGCTTGGTCAGTCTTTCTGCCACCATTTCTTCAGTTGGGCAATACTTCAACTCCATTAGCCCTTCTTCCTGTGCATCTCGAACATAGTGGTACTTTATGTCAATGTGCTTCGTTCGAGACTTGGCCTCTTCCATTTGTGAGAGCTTAATGCAACTCTGGTTGTCCTCAAACATCGTGGTAGACCTTGGCTCTTCAATTCCAAAGTCCAACAGCAGCTTGTGTATCCACACAACTTCCCTGCATGCTTCACTAGCTGATATGTATTCTGCTTCTGTTGATGAGAGTGTAACAAGTGACTGCTTCCTGCTAATCCAACTTATGGTTCCATCTCCATAGAGAAACAGGTGTCCATTGGTGGACTTGTGATCAGCTATGTTTTCAGTCCAATCTGCATCCATGTATCCCATCCATGTATCTCACGTTGCTACTTACTGGAATCTTCAATGCATAGTGCATGGTACCCTTCAAGTATCTTCCCATTCTTTGACTGCGGTCCAGTCATTCTTGGTTGGGGTACTTACTTTCCTGCTTAAGATTCCCACTGCTGTGGCACTATCTGGCCTTGTCACTGTGGCTATGTACAAAAACTTGCCAATCGCTTTCCTGTACTGTTTGTTGGCTGGTAGGGGCTCATTGTCTTCCTTTTGTTTCAGGAAACTGACATCCATTGGTGGATTGACCTCATTGGCATCTGTCAGTCCCAGACATTCCAAAAGATCCTTGATCTTTGCTTTCTGGTTGAGAAGATAACTTCCAACCTCTTCTCTTTCTATTTGAATGCCAAGGTAGTGTGAGATGCTTCCAAGTTCCTTTACTTCTACTTCCTTGTTTAGGTGCTCAACAATTTGTGACTGTCTTGCTCCTGTTCATAACAGACTATCAGATCATCAACATAAATCAGGATATAAGTCCATCTATTGTCTCTAAATCTTGAGTACAGGCAGGGGTCAGCTTGTCCTTGCGTGAACCCTTCCTTAAGCAGTAGTTAATTCAGTTTCTCATTCCATGCCCTAGCTGCTTGCTTCAACCCATAAATGCTCTTCTGGAGCTTGCATACGAGTTTCTCCTTTCCAGGTTCCTCGAAGCCTGGTGGCTGCTGCAAGTAGATGTCTTCCTCACGTTCTCCATTCAGAAAAGCAGTTTTGACATCTAAATGGTCAACATGCATCTTTCTGGAAGCTGCTGTGCTAAGTAGTGTTCTGATGGAAGTGTGCTTCACGACTGGTGCAAATGTTTCATCGTAGTCTTCTCCATATATCTGGGAGTATCCTTTGGCTACTAGTCTCACTTTGTAGCACTGTACATCCCCTTCTGCATCCTGTTTGACTTTGCAACCTACAGGTTTTCTTCCAGCAGGTAGTTCCATAAGTGTCCAAGTTTTGTTCTTGTGTAAAGATTAAATCTCTTCCTTTGCTGCTCTCCTTCATTTTTCAGCTTCATGGGTTGGCATCCTTTCAACATCTTTCCATGTGTTGGGTTCTTGCAGCTCTGCACTTGTGGTGAGGTAGAAGTATCTCAAGGGTGGAACTCCTTTGTTGGACCTCTGTGAGCACCTGGGTTCTGGCTCAGCTTCTGTGACCCCTTCTGAATCTGCTTCTGGTTCTGGCTCACAGATTCGCATGTGGTGTCTGAAGGTCTGCTCCAGGGGCGGATTGGGAAATCAAAGTGGCCCGGGAAAATATAGTCTTAGTGGCCCTGTTCCAGTGGCAAAGCCGCTGCCAGACCAGAAACGGGCCAAGGGGGCGTGGCTTGGGGGGCGTGGCTTGGGGCAGGCTGAGTGCACCAGATTTGGGGCCTAGCAGAGCTGAGTCCCCAGACTCAGATCCTCAGCAGCCTGGCAGGGGTGAGTGGGAGGTTATGGGGGGCTGGCAGGGGGGAAACTGCCACTGGTGGGGGTACTGGCCCTCATTTCAGTGCTCTGGCTCCCCAAATCACTCGGTTTTAGTGCTCAATGGCCCCCAACCCAAAATCACTCTGTCCCTTGCTATGCATCCTACATTAAGGTTTCTTCATTCCTAAGCAGCTGCACTAGTATTTCACAGGCCCTGTGTTTCGCTTAGCAAAGAGAAGACTAAGGGCAGAATTGATACCAAACTTCAAATATCTACATTATATCCTACATTAAGGC
>QEPC01007499.1:3275018-3364950 GCA_003113815.1 Sphenodon punctatus | reverse complement strand
CCCCCAAGCAGGCCCAAGCCCCCCCAAAGCATGCCCTACCTGCTGCCCCACGGCTGGGGTTCCGTCCTCCCCTGCCTTGAGTCACCTGCTCCACAAGTGCTCTGCTTCTGCCGATGCCATGCATGCAGAGCGCAGGAGCCATCTCGAAGAACCTTCTTTACAAGGTAGCAACCTTCTGATCAGCAC
Source organism: Sphenodon punctatus (assembly GCA_003113815.1). Taxonomy (NCBI): domain Eukaryota; kingdom Metazoa; phylum Chordata; class Lepidosauria; order Sphenodontia; family Sphenodontidae; genus Sphenodon; species Sphenodon punctatus. The sequence continues at coordinate 3,364,764 of QEPC01007499.1, read as the reverse complement.
ATGGGGAGGAGGAGCTGTTTGTAAACAAATAGCCTTATCTCCCAGCCCGATCGAGTGTCCCCGCTGCTTCTGCAGCAGCTGCTGTGCTCCTAGGAGGGGGAGGCAGGTGAGGCCTCCCCCGCCCGGCCCAACAGGGGTTGGGACCAACAATTAAAAAAAAAAAAGACAGCGGGACCGGCCCTCCAGCCCAGCCCGGTCCACCGGAAATTCTCTCGGTGGATTCAATGGCCAATCTGCCCCTGGTCTGCTCACTTGGTTCCTCTTTCATTTGGATCCTTAACCCTAGGTCTGGCAATTCACCTTTGATTGACTTTTGTCTTTCATCAAAGTACACAGCATTGCAAATTTCAATATTACCATTTTCAACATTTAGAATTCTGTATTCTTTTCCTCCTAATACATATCCACACAAAACTCCTTTCTTGCTTCTGCAATTCAATTTGTTTCTCTTTACCTTTGGTACATATGCATACACATCACATCCAAATACTCTGATGTGGTTTAGGCTAGGTTTGTGCCCAAACCACAGTTCAAGTGGAGTCTTCTCTATGGCTTTGGTTGGCAATCTGTTCTACAGATAGCTGGCAGTTATTACTGCTTCTCCCCAGAACTTGTTTGGCAAACTTGCATCTTGCAGCATGCATCTGTCCATCTCCAGTAGAAATCTATTTTTGCAAACTCCCTGATGGAGAAACTGTGTCAGTGGTCATAGAAGATGCTCTCTACGTTCCTTCATTAAAGAATAACTTAATCTTTGTAAAGTATGGAGTTAAGAAAGGATGCAAGTTTGAATTCATGGATGAACATTGCTATGTCACAAAAGAAGGTGATTTAATAATGTCTGGATCTCTAAGAGGCAGTGGACTCTTTGAAGTGGATTGTGTAAATGAGCAAGCGAATTTAGCAAACAGTTGCACCCAATCTCATCATTGGGTCTCATTGGGCAAAACCATGAATCCATTGAGAATGGTACGAAGGCACCCAGCTGCCATGTTGTATCAATCAGTTAAGAAAAAAAGGCAGGGGGGCTAAAGTAGCCTTCCAGAGTACACAGGGACCCTTTGACTAATTCTTGTTTGAGTTTCTTTTCTAAATAATCAGTTGTGACCACCAGTATTTCTTTGCAGAGAGGCACTTGTTTATGAGGTGCCACTTTGCTGCTGTCTGAAGTCAGTTTAATAAATAGAGACTTTGAAAGTAACTGAGTCCTGTGCCATTAATGAGCTCATAAAAATGGTCTTGTTTTCAAAACTGACACATACAAGATTTTTAAAATGTAGGTTGTTTAACCCAAGTCCTCCTAATAACCCACAGGGCCTGCACAAGCCTTGCTTCCAGTACCACTTTCTGACTGCATGTTTTGTATTCCCTGTCCTTGTGCCCTGTTGCATTGTTCCTCTCAATAATGAATCTTGGTAAGAAGGCTGGTATTAGGGAGTGCAGTGTTTTAATTCCGACAGTCCCTGCAGCAGAACGGGACTGCAGCAGAACAGTCCCAGCAGCATTACACCCCGTGATGAAGAACGGGGTGTAATGCCTTAGGGGCTGGACATATTTGTTTGGGCTGTAGTATTAGAGCCTTGGGACAATCAGGTCAGCATGCCCTGCTCTTCACAGCTGTAATCACAGCATTGTTTCCCATGTGGATCTTTGCATGTTCTCTGTCCTCTGCATGAACATTCATGTGATCTACCATTCAAACTCCATTGGGATGCCAACGTCCCTATACACTCCCTGCATTAATGATGTTGCTCTTCCACAATGCTCAGTGTAGAGATGTTCCAACTTGGAAAGGAAAAATGAATTTTTCACTAGGGACCTGTTGAAACTTCCAGTGACATATGAGATGAATGAGCTTTGTTCACACAGAAGGTTCGCAAATTTGGGATTAAATATATGTATGAGTGATGAGAGATTCACAATTTACATTAAATAGAATTTAAAATGAGCAAGGGAGTTTAAACCTTAGTATTTCAATGAAGGTTTAACAGCCTAGCCACTGTTTGAAGGAGATTACAGAATATTCTATTATTTTCCTAATTACCCATTTTAATATGGGTAATTACCCATATTACCCATATTAAAATGGTAACGTGAATTCCCTCTGAGCTATGATTGTTATAGCTGGAACTCCAGCTTCTTTTCAAGGTGAATGCTTTTTACAGTGGATGATCTGAAAGATCTCTTGCTGACTGGCAATCTTTCTCACTCCTGTTCTTGGCAAATAAGGCCACACCTTTCCATGAAGTAGGGCTGAAACAAGAAGCAATTTTTTTTTTGCAAAAATATTGCAAGAATAGAGAATAGTCACTGAGTTCATTGTAGAATCTCAATAACAGACTGAGATCTTGGTTGAGAAAATTTTCTTTACCATTTACTAGGTGTGGGATTCCAGAGGGATTATCAGGTATCGGATTTACTGGTTTCGGATCTCCTGATAGTGGATTTATCGGCATCAGAATATCGGATTTTTAACATTGCCAATTTTATTGTTTTTTTTAACATTGCAGCCATTTACTTCAATGGGCAATGTTAAAAATCTGATAAAACTGGCAATGTTAAAAATCTGATATTGTCGATACCAACAATTATTGGTATTACCAGATTAATCTGATACCGCCAATTATCAGCATTATCATATTAATCCAATACTGATAGTCCCACACCTACCATTTACCGAATTCTGATTTACCGTGTGCCACATGCATCTCGGTAATACATGTATGCAAAATGCCACTTTGCGCATGCTCATTACAAGAATGAATGCAGTACACTGTAAGCGTTATACAGTAAATCGGTATATGGTAAACGGTAAATTGCGGTTAATGGTAAATGGTATTTTGAGAAAAAATTATTGACCAAGAAATATCAAGAATCAGAATTTTTCCCTATTATCATTTCTCACTTAAAATGAGTCGAGAACTGTGATTCTCAATGATAACCAAGAAAAACTTGAGATCGAGCTTCAGCCTTACCATGAAGGATGTGATGAAGGCATGGAATATTGCAATAGATGGACTGCTGGTCTAAACCAATAGGTCACGTCCCATGTCTCTTCGATGGAAGGCAATCTGAAATACAGGACTTTGCCAAAGGCACCTATGCAAAATCCACATCAATGGTTTCCAAACCTTTTGGGCCACCCAGCTACTGCCAAGGATCAAAATTTCTTGTTGACTACCTGCTTCTAAAAAGGATGCTGGAATTACACCTGGATTGAAAATTTCAACCAATACTGAACATTTTGTTTAGCATGCATATTTGATCACTTACAGAGCTGGGACGCGAGCATCTTCGCTGTGGGCTGGCTTCCGCTGTGCAAAATGGATGGCTTCAAATCCTGTCAGCACTGTGACAATCTCCAGGGGTGAAGGAATGACTCTCAGGTCCCTCACTGCCCCTGCAGTTGACTGCTGCACCAGCAAAGTCCATCTAGCTATGGCCATGGTGATTCCACGGCTGCAGAAAACGTATCAATGCCTTGTGACCACTGGTGGTGTGCAGACCACAATTTGAGAATGATAAGAACTGGAAAATTAGAATTGCAGAGACATCATTCTACTTACGGCATGCATGTGTAGGAAGCTCTAGAAAATCTCTTGCTAACGGTTCTCATTTTGTGTCATGTGGATTGTGAATTTCCCTCCAAGCTATGATGGTTACAGCTGCAACTCCAGCTCCTTTCCAAGGTGGGGTCTTATACATCTCTGCATTCTACAATGGATGCTCTGAAAGATCTTATGGGTACTTTTTTTCATTCCTGTTCTTCGCAAACAAGGCCCCAAAGGGTCCTAGACAGCAGCCATATTGGATGAGGATACCCCATATTGTGTGTGTACAATACAGCCGCATCAACCACCACTCCTTCCTGGTTGGTATATCTATTGGCATGGACAGGGGCAGCTGGCGGACGTTTAGGTTGGTGGGGTGGTGGGTAGGGCTGTTGGGGCTAGGGCCACCAGGGGCAGGGCCATCAGTAAAAGTTTACACATTACAATGGAATACACAATTAAGTTTTTAAAATCACAATGAATACAGATCTTTAAAAGGCTACACAATATTGATGTCATGCAATAGTGAGCAAAATGCAAAATTCTGCGACAAAATCAATATGGGGAAACCAGCAGTTTCTCCTGTAGGCCAGGTGGTAGAAAATGACATTGGCAGGTCAAGGGTTCAGGTTTATTTTAGGTAAAGGGACATTTCCTTCACTTTTAAAATTTGCTACTTTAAAAATAGGAAATTGACACCCTGTACATGCTAGGAGTGTGAGGAAAGCTTTGGGAGTAGTTGGGGCTCTCTGTGTACATCAGAGAATCCACATGGAAGAGAGACCTTACTTGACCTGACTCCAAATTGCTATAGGGTGATTTCAGCCCTAAGCACACACATCAGAAAATCCACTATACAGGTGAAAGGCCCTGTAAATGCCCAACTATGGGTATTTTCAGACGTTACGAGATCACAGTCAACCACAGCGAACCACGCTCAATCCCGTGGTGGGGCCAAAGCGCCCTGAACATCTGTTTGGTGGCCGCCAGATGTTCATCACAGTGAATACCCACATGGGGTCAATTTCAACCACGCTTCCCGGGCTCCCCGCGGGACGAGTTCCGAAAGCGTGGTCAAAGTGATTCCTGCTGGGAAATAACAAAAAGCAACGTCTGGACGGCAATCACTGGCCAGGATCAAAGAAAATGATTCCCAGCCGGGGTCAATGTACGCAGAGTTGCTGCCAAGCAATCGGCAACAACACAGACTGGGGAGGGAGATTTAAAGGGCAATCAGCAGCAGGGAAACGTGGTGGGATGGAGCGAGGAGGAGGAGGAGGAGAATGGTGGGAGAGAGAGCGACGGACGAGGAGGCAGTGGCAATGGTGGAGGGAGTGCAGGCAGAGGGGGGAAGGAGGAGGAGGGGGTCGTGATGCACATGGAGGTGGTGGAGGAGCAGTAGCAGGAGCCACAGGTGCAGCCAGGACAGGCTGCCCGGGGATATCAGCCAGACCGGGGGCGGAGGTGCCAAGGAAATGGGTAAGGGAACCCATGTGGAGGGGAACAGGGAGCACAGGGGTAGCCGGGGGTGGGGGGATTGGGCCCATCAGGGCACCCGGCAGGTAGGGGGGGACAGGGGGAGGGCCCCGGGAGGGTGCAGAATGGAACCCAAGCATTAAAACCCCCCTCCATGCCACCCACTGACACAGAAATGAGCCTGGGTGGATGAGCCCCCCGGAGGACACAGGCCCAGGCTGGGAGGAGGAGGTGGAGGAGGAGGAGGCGGTGGAGGAGGATGAGGAGGACGAGGAGGAACCACAGGGGAGAAGGGGGAGACGGGTCTACTACCAAGGGGGCCAGTGGGGGCTGCAGGAGACCCGGGACTTCATACGGATCTGGGAGACCCTGGAGTACCAGCTGGAGCTCGCCCTCAACCAGCGCAATGAAAATGTCTACCGGGACATAGTGAGGGACATGGAGGTGTCAGGGCACCACCAGACCGTCACACAGTGCCACTCAAAGACCAAAGAACTCAAGAGGGGGTACAAGGCCATCCGGGACAATAACGCGTGGTCCAGCCATGGAGCCTGGACCGCCCCCTTCTACCATGCCCTGGACTGCATCCTTCATATGAAGGGGTCCATCATTGCCCCATGCCTAGTAGGGTGCGCTGTGGTCGAGGTCAGGAAACGGGCTGAGGTACCCCCTCCCCTTGCTGCCCCAAAAGAAGGCACCATCTCCAGGGCCCCAGAAACCCAGGAGGAACGCCCCGGGACCTCCAGCACCAGCAGCCCCCCCCGGACAGCAGCCCCGACAGTCAGCTCCCCCAGGCCGGGCAGGCGGAGTCCGAGGCTGGCACCCTCGTTACCCTCAGCCAGTGGTCACAGGGGGAACACTCCGGCATGGAGGGGCTGGCCTTGGAGGGATTGGAGACCAACATAGAGGGTAAGTGAGCAGCCGGGGGGAGGGGGGAAGGGCCGGGCCCAGGGACAGGGGGGAGACACAGGCCAGAGTCGGGCCCAGGGGCCCCGCAAATGTCAGGACGGGGACCTGCAGCCCGCCCGGCCCCTGGACACCCCTCCACCAATCCCCCCATCATGCACCCACAGGGCACAGGACACCCCGGCAATGGACCCAGGCAACCGAGGAGGGGGGTGCCCAGGAGGCCAGGCAGCAGCAGCAGGAGCCATCAGGTGAGGCACACCAGAAGGGGGAGGGCCCGGGGGAGGGAAGGGGCTGGGAGAAACCCCCTGCTGGGCCTCCGAGACCCGGGCCCATCCCGGGGCTGCGCGCACGGTTCAATAACTGACCACCCCTCTGTCATCCTACAGGGAAGCCAGGACACACACGGTCATCCGGGCCCATCCCCCTGGCACAGCGGATGAGGGAGCACCGGGCACAGGTCCGCCATTGGAGAGAGGACCAGGCAGAGGAAATTGTCTGGACCTCGGTGGAACAGGGGGAGCGGATGATTGTGGCCAAGAACAGGATGGAGGCAGCCATAGAGCAGTCCCTGGAGTGGGCGGAGGAGAGGGACCAGAGGCTCCAGCTGGAGGTGTTCCTGGAGCGGAGGCGGGAGTGCCGTGAGCACAGCAGGCAGGTGGAGGCAATCGGGCAGCTGGAGTGCTCCATTGAGGCCATGGTGTGGGAGCACTCTGCTAAAATGGACAGGTCCCATGACATTGGGATCTCCCTGCTCCTGCATGCTGGCAAGCTATGTGCCTATGTCATGGATCCAGCCCCCCCACACCGGCTGCACAGCCTGTCCCAGGCCCTCTTCTGGGCCCCACGGTGCCCCTGCCCCCTCCCCAACCCCCGCAGCCCCCTCCCCAACCCCCTCCTCAGCCTCCCCAGCCCCTTTCTCAACCCCCCAAGCTCCCTCCTCCACTGCACCAGCCGCCTCCACGGCCGCAGGGTCCTCGCATCCACCTCCCCCGGCTCCCAGCTGCCTGGATGGTGCAGACGCCCAGGGGAGGCCCGATACTCCTGGGACTGGGCCCACCACCACCACCTGCCACCCCTCCGGCCAGTGAGGTGGCCCATGACAATGACAGGGACACGGACAGCAGGGGGGAGGGACGCTCACAGAGCTCAGTGTCAACCACCGGGCGGTTGAGGGGCTGACCCCGGACACATGGGGGGAGGAGGTCCAGGGGGAGGGGTGCGTGAGGGGGGGCACCAGTGGGGGTTGGGGTGGTGGTGGGTGTGAGGGTGCACATGTATATAGGGTGACAATAAATGGGTGAAAATAATTCCTGTCTCCTGTGCTACTATCTGGGTGTTGGGGGGGCTGTGGGGGCATGTAGGGGCAGGGACATGGGTCCCCCAGGGGCACCACAGGGGTGGTGGGGCAGTGCTCTCCCTCACACCTTGGCCTCGTGGCTGATGCACCTCGCCAGGGCGTCCCGGATGCGCTTGGCATAACGGTACTCTCGCGGGTTGTTAGCATTTACATACAGGGGCACTGGGCCTGGGGGGGTGGTTGGGCACCGGATATTCCAGGGCAGCCCCCTCGGTCTCGCACATGTTGTGCAGCACACAGCAGGCCCCGATCACCAGGGCAGAAGTCTCCACAGTGTAGTCCAGGCAGCCTGCGAGGCTCCTCCAACGTTGCTTGAGCACCCAGAAGGCCAGCTCCACCACGGTCCTGCTGGAACACAGGTGGGAGCTGTACAGCACCTCCACAGGGTTCTGAGGGACCAGGTACACCTTCATGAGGGGATAGGCTGGGTCCCCCAGGATACAGGGGGGCATCAGGACCCCCTCAATCCAGGACATCCCCATGTCAGCAAAGTCCCCCTGGAACATCCTGGCATAGAAGGGGGAGATGGCCATGATCCTGACATCGTGACTGCGCCCACCTCCCCCGGTGGTCCACAACCGCCTGCAGCTGCAGGGAGTGATATCCGTGCCTGTTGACATACTCTATGGCCTCAGCTGTGGAGGGGTGGAAGATCTCAATGTGTGTGCCATCCACGGCACCCATGCAGTTGGGGAAGCCTCCGGCCACAAAACTGGCCATCACGGCCCTCTGGTCCACCAGTTGGATAGTTCTGTCCAGTAGCACCCCCTCCACCGCCTCACAGACATCCCACAGAATACAGGCAACAACAGTGCTCAGCCTGACCCCGAAGTGCTTGGAGATGGACCAGCAGGAGTCGGGCATTGCCAGGGCCCACACCCCAATGGTCACCCACTGGATCATGGGGATGAGTGCCCTCATGGGGGTGTGCTGGCACTCTAGCCAGGGTGTGAGGAGCTCCATGAGCCACAGCAAGGTGAGCTTGTCCATCCTGAAGTGGGCCCTCCAGGTGGCCTCATCCCAATGGGCCAGAGCTCGGGCCCACCAGCCCTGGGCCTGCTCTGTGACCCACAGCCACTGGTCGGTGGGCATAGTGAGCATGACTGCCCGGTGCAGGGCCTCTGCCCCCCTTCGGAGGCACCTGGCCACCTCTCAGATTGCCTCAGGCCATCTCCGGCACTGGCTCATGGCATGCTGGTCTGCCCCGGACACCCTCTGTGCCAGGAGATGGGCCAGTGACCACCTGTGGGCATGGTGGGCCCTGCGGGTCCGCACAATGCTCCCAGCCACATGCACCCACAGCCGGGAGCCAGTGTGCACCTCTGTGGTCAGGATGTGCAGCTGATCCGTGTGGGTGCGATACCACTTGGCCGCAACCACCAGGAACATGCAGTAGGCGCGCGCCCTGTCCCGTTCCATGCTGTTGCTGGCCCCAGGGGGTAGGACCATGTAATGCCAGGCCGGGAATGGGAAGGGTCGGCGGTTGGGCCACCCCCAGGTGCCCTGGCCTCCCTGTGCGGGGTGGGTGTTCCTGGGAGTGCGATAGGGTGCACCTACTGGCCAAGCATGAGACCAAGCGCCAGACCAGGCACGCGCAGCTGTTCCAGTTGCAGCTGCATTCCTTCTGCCATCAACCCATGCCCCCCCTCTCCCTCTTTGCTACACCGTGTCCCTGGAGCCCTGATTAGATGGCCTGGCTGGGCGCTTGTGTCCTGCAGCTGTGCCGGGTCTGGATCCCATGCCTCGCTCTGTAGCTATACAATGTTGCAGCCTGTGGCCGCCTTGCCTGTCCTTGATACCCCCCCCGGCCCCGTGGTGACCGCCTGCCCCCCTGTCCATGGTGTTATTCTCCCTGTGTAGCTGGACCATGTCTGGTTGTGCTTCCACCGGGCTCCCACTTACCGCCCCCCATGGGGGTCCCCCATAGCTGGACCTTCCATGAGACCATGTCCCTGTGTGAGCTGTGGCAGACCCCGGCCATGCAGTTGCTCCTGGGCTACCCGGACAGCCAGTCAGGTGCTTATGTGAGTCTGAGCTCTGGGCTTCACTACTTCGGCTATGAGGTGAGCGCCCAGGATTGCCGCCTGTATGCAGAGATGCTGGGACTGGTTCCCTTTCCTGATGGGCGCATCCCGGAGATGAGGTGCTCCCATGTGGCCTGTTCCATGTCTGTGTGCAGCCTGTCTGCCTACATGCTGTGCCTTGCGGAGGGGGGCCCTGCCTTGGCCGTGTCCTACTTTGGCTGTATCCATGGGGCCCGTGGGCACCAGCGCTCCCGTGGGGTGGTGTATCACCGGCTGCTGGAGCTGGGTCAGCTTCCTTGGCCCCCAGATGCTGACTGCTGTGTGTCGGAGCCTTCCGTGGCAGAGCTGTCGGCACTGTCAGGTGTGTGGTCCCGTTCTGATGTGTAGTTGGGGCTGTCCATGGAGGATCCCTTCGAGGCCTACTACCTGATCGCCCATCACATGTCCTTGTTGGGGTACCGCCGGGGCATGATCCATTGGCCCCTCTTGGTTCACCATGCAGGGCACCTGGCCCCTGACCCTGTGGTGGTCCCCAGCAGCTGGCTGTGAGTCCATGGGTGCCTCCCGGCCCCCAGTTGCCTGTCCCCATGTGGGCTCTGGCCCCCACCCGGGGTGTGGGTTCTGCTGACGGCTCCCTCCCTGCTGTCTCTGGTGAGCACCTGTGCTATTTGCTTCCCGGGCTGCATCTGGCCCTCCCTGTGGGCTGGGCCCCCTCCGGGGTTACCCCCCCATATCCCTGTGCACCCAGAGTTCTCCTGCATGCTTGCCTTCTCTGGAGCCTAGGTCCAGCTTCTCTGCATTGCCTTCATGACTTGCCTGGGTCCTGCTTAGTATCATCAGCCTCCTGCACCCCCTCCAGTGGCCCCTGACCCCTCCCCCCGGGTGCCTGTGTGACCTCTGGGTTCTGGGGTCCCTGCACTTCCCCTCCTGGCTTCCTGCATGGGTGTGTGTGTGCCTTTGGACCGGCAGCCCTGCACTGGCACTCCTGCCTGGACCCCCTCGCCCCCTTGCCGGGGTGTGTGGTCCGAGTGTACCTGCAGGACTGTTCTCGGCCCGCGCCCGGTTCTGTGTGGGCTCCCACTGTGCCTTGGGACTGTGCTCCTAGGGTCCCCCCATTCCGGGACTGCCTGTGTGTTGGACTTCCAGCCGTTTGGTTGCTTCCCCCCAAGGCACCTCGTCACGTTTGTCTGCTGTGCACGGGGACCGTGGCTGGACTGTTCAGGGCACCCTTCCCCCATCCTAACTTTCCTGCACATGCTGGGACCTGCTTTGTTGTTCTCCTCTGCTGGTATGTTTCGGCTCTCTTCGTGTCTCTGCCTGAGCATGGGGGAGCTTCCTTCCTCCTTCCTGCACATACTGAGTCTTGGGGCTTGGTATAGATCTGGCCCTTTCCTGTACTACCTGTGTTTCCTAATAAACTGACTTGAACATGCTTATGTGTCCTGCCTGCTTCTTCCTGCTTGGGTACTGGCCCCCTCTGTGCCAGCTGCATTGGGCTACTGGATGTACGGCTCTCCCGCTCGTGCATGTTCACCCCTCTGTTGTTTGGGGGTCCCGTGTGGCCTGTTATGCTGTGGGGGTTGTGGTCCCAGTTGCCTGTGTCCTGCCCTGCTCCTGTGCCATTTCCCCCCCTCTCCCCTGTTCCACCACCCCCCCTTTGCCCAGTGTGCCTTGTGTGTGGTCCGGTCCTGCATGTCCTCCCTTCTCTTCTCTTCTCTTCTCTTCTCTTCTCTTCTCTTCTCTTCTCTTCCAGTCCCATGTGTGTGTGTGTGTGTGTATGTGTCCAGGCGTGTGCTTGTGCTGTGTGTTCTGCTGTGCCCCCATTGTCTGTGTGCCTGCTGTGTGTGGTACCCAGGCAGCTCTTCTCCTTCCTCCCCCCCCTTCCTGTTTCCCTGGTGTGGGCGTTCCCTTTTGTGCCTTGTGGCTTTGTTTGCCCTCAGGTGGCCATGTCTGTGTCCCGCCCCTTCCCGGTGGCTTGTGGGTGTTTTGACCACGGCCGGGGATCAGCGTAACATCTGTTGTGCTTCCCCAGTCCGTGATCTGGCGGCCTGATTCCCTGTCGTGGTCCTGGTCCCAGTCCCGTAACGTCTGTTTGGCACTTTTTTTGACCATGGGGGGTCGTTGTTTCATTCACCCCCACCGGGGATTCGCTGTGGTGAATCAGCCTGGCATATCATCTGAAAATACCCTGTGCCTCAGTGGACAGTGAACCTAAATTTTAGTATGCATGAAAAAAAAACCAAAGTGATTCACCCAGTCCCACCTCCACCTCAGTTGCAGTTGGGAGAGAGGAGAGCACAAATGGTAGAGTTCACTTGGAAAAAGGCATGGGGCAGACTACTTTAGGAAACAGTATAGTAAAGAAAAGTAACAAACTTAGCTACTGTGCCACACGGATGGTGCTGCATTTCTATTCCCTCACCCTAGACCAGCCCCTTCCATTCCTGCTCTCCTTCTTTTACACCTATTTCCCTAAGAACACAGGCCATTACCTCACTTCTCCCTCTCTTTTATATACCCGGTTCCAAAGTGAAACCTAAAGATTTAACCCAGGAAATGCTTGTCTGCAAAGGCACGGCTGATCGGCAACTTTGCAACAGGTTGAATAAAAGGTCCTGGTACAGCAGCATGGGTCAGTTGCCAAAGCCAGCAGAACTCCAAAAAGAGGGGGAATATCTTAGTTTAAGGTACCATTCAAGCAGACATCCTGGTATCTGGAAACTACAGGCAATTGGAGGCCAAAATAATCATCTTCATTATTAGTAATAGTAACCATTTATATTGCACTTCCAGTGTCTTCCTTACAAGTTCCCAGATCAAAAAACAAGAAAAAAAAACCATAAGAAAAATCCTTAAAATCCCAAGATTCGCAGCAACTGCAGATCACTGACAGAGAGGGAACAAAATTAAAAGGGACTACCTAACCACAGCAAAAGGATGAGCACTATTTTCTTCTTTCCAAAACATTATAAAACTACAGAACACTGCATACAAAAGCAAGTGTTTTGGAAGTTTTGACACTGCAGCAGAAAGGCTGACTATAACAAGTCAACAAATAAATAAATACTTGTGAAAAACTTTTCAGTTCTGCTGGTTTACTTAGTCATCTACAAAATATCTTAGCCATTGTAAAAATCAAATCATTCAAAAGCAGGGGGGGAAAAGCTTTTTAAACACCACATCACGTAGGGAAGGGCTATAGTGCAGCAAAGAGCAGCAAAAACCAGAAAATAAAAATAAATAAATAAATACATTTTACAAAAAGAAATCACTCAGGCAAGGGGGACATAATTCAAAGGGGCTGTACTACAGGAAAAACAAATCATAACAAAAACAACAACAACAATACTAATAATTCATAAATAACTACTAAAATATTAAATAAATCACTCAAGGAGGGGGAACACACTTCAAAGGGGCTATACCACAGCAAAAAAAAAACCACCACAGAATGAATGAATTAATGAATGAATATAAATTAAGTTAAATACTGGGGGGAAAGTTGCTACTCACCAACAGAAGAAAACACCAACCTGCTCCCAGTTTGTTCCAAACCAGTTCCAGGCTGCTGCTCCTCAGTCTTTTATCTAAAGGACCACCCTTCCGACCATGCCCTCTCTTGGCCCCTGTGGTCAGCCAGGAGCACCCTCCTGTGAGTTCCTCGTCTGTCACTCTTGTTTGTACAACGGGGACACGTAAGGGGGCGTTTTTGGTTGCTGCCCCAATGTTCTGGAACTCCCTCTCCCTGGGGTTTGTCTGAGTCGGAGCATCTTTCAGAGGTGGTGTAAGACCTTTCTTTTTAGTAAAACTTTCACAGGCAAGGATAGGGATTGGTGGGAGGTTGTTAGGTGGTTTGTGTTGGACTGCGTAGTGTTTTCTTTGTTGGATTCTATTTTAATGTCTTTTAGTTGTATTTTATCTGTTTTGTGAGCCACCCTAAGCCTTCGGGCAAGGACGGGGTAAAATATAAATAAATTAAATTAAATAGTTTTTATTCCTTCCCCCTACTCCTCTCTTTAGAGGGGGGAATGGAGCTTCTCTGTGCCCTGATAGGGTTTGGCGTGCTGTGAATCAGCACCCTGAAGCCATTCTGATAGGCTGAATTCCTATGGGTGAACTGCAGAGACTGAAGCCACTTTCACACCTGTGGTAAAGGGTCGTTAGGGAGCCGACAGAGCAGATGTGCATGCAAAGTAGCCACATGTTTGATAAGGTGCAAAGGCGGACAGCCGGATTTCCTCTGATATGTGTCTTTAGAATCATGATTGACCAAGCTGCGAAATCCAGCTCAGTCACTCGTCATTCTAAAGACGCATATCATAGGAAATCACCTGGCTGTCGGTATTCGCATCTCATAACAGACAGGGCTAATTTGCATGCGCACCTGCTCTGCCAGCTTCCTAACAACCCTTTCCCGCAGGTGTGAAAATGTCCTGAGTCTCTGCAGCCACTTCCCTGTACCCTCCCTGTGGCTCAATGGGGCAAGTGTGTTACGGACAAGATGAACCTTTGCCCCAGCACACATACCCAGTGGCGTGCTCACAAGCTTCTCCTCCTCCCCTCCCTGAAACAGAGGGGAGGGAGGGAGAGGCTTTAAGCTTTCTGCCTCACCCAGCTGCTTTCCCTGCTAACTGGATTGGTGTGTGCATGCACAGCAATTCAGTTAAGAAGGAAAGCAGCTGGGGAGGCAGGGAAGGTGGTTGACAACTACAGTTCCCCAAGGGAAGTGTCACCCATCTCCAGCTCCTGTAAGGCACCTGGCCTTCAACCCCCCCCCCCCCCCCAGTTTCTGGGTTTATTATTATTATTATTATTATTATTATTATTAACAAACATTTATATAGCGCCAGCAATGTACATGGCACTTGGGTTGCCAGAGTACTGGCCCAGCTGCTGGCACCGCCACTCAGATCAGTTCTCCTGCCCATTTTCTGATCCCTATGTCTCCTCTCAGTCCTTTTCTTGACCCCACCTCTCCTCATGTCCATCTTTCCTGTTGCTCTGCCTTCCAGTTTCCTGTTTGGCTGCCAGCAGGGCCGGCCCTACCACGGGGTGGCTTCCACCTTCCCCCGCTCCTGGGGGGGTGCACTCGGGGTCCCCAGCTCCCAACCTGGCAGTGGCCAGGAGCTGGGAACCCCAAGTGCGGGGACCCTAGCTGAGTCCTACTCAACTCTGACTGACAGGCAGTGGAGGGGGCCAACAGGAGTGAGGGAGAGGCAGAGGCCCCTCCTCTCCCCCCTCCTTGCCCCCCCCCCGCTGCCTGTCAGTCTCTTGGCCAGGGGAAATGTGGGAAAGGCGGGGCCTCTGCCTCTCCCTCATTCCCCCCATACCAAGACAGTCAGGCAGTGGAGGGGGCTAGCCAGTGGAACTTCCAGTGGCACTGGAGGGCAGTGCGGTGGCAGATTTAATCTGTTACCAAGTGCCCGCCCCTCCCGACGTTCCGAGCCCAGCACAGGGCCCAGGCCGAGAGTGGCTGTGACAGGTCAGGTAAGTGATCTGATGACTGGGCTCAGGGATGGGCAGAGGGGAGTGCCCCTCTGCCCTTCCCCGAGCCCAGGTCTGGGTAGCGCACCACCCCCAGACCAAGCTGGGGAGTGCCCCCTAAGCTGGGGAGGCTTTGCCACCAGCGGATGAATAGGGCCCCACCTTTGTTCCCTGCCCTGTGCCCTGCATCCCCTAAGGCCGGCCCTGACTGCCAGCAGGTATAAAAGCATGCTGGTAGCAACAGGAAGCTGGATGGAATAACTCTCCTCACTATTCCTGTGACTGTAGGTAAAAACAAATGTTGTGGCATGGCGGAAACCCGGCTCAGGAAGCCACAGCAGACACAATCTGGACCAGGTTGGGCTGAAGAAGAAACCTGCCTGTGGCCAGGGCCCAGGGCAGGTGGGGAGCAACAAGGAGTATGCAGCTGGCTGGCTGGCCTCAACCCTGTGCTGCACCCAGTGCTCCAACCCCCACCATGATGGGAAGTCATGGCAGCCAATGACCTGGGCCGTGTCTGCCCATCTGAACAGATTTGATAGCTCACTTTGGCCTGGTCGAGTGGGCCTTAGCCCAGGCTGTGACCTCTGGGGTTTTCCCAGGTCAGTCAGAACATTGACTTCTGGATCTGATTTTTCAGTTTTCCATGATCCATCCTGATATCCCACTAGGTAATCAGAAAATCAAAATATTGGAACCAAAAGTTACTGATTTTGGGGGTATCTGGGTACCCAATTGGTACCTGGGTAGCCCGTTGAGTACTCAATGCAGTACTTAAAAACATGGATATTACCCACGGGTACTAAATGAAGTACCACTGCCCATTTCAGCTCTAGGCACGAGGCTTCTGCCTTGCCTTAAAGCCAGCCCAGTTGACAGGTAGCTTGCTTGCCATCTACCTCCTGTGTATGAACACTTCTTGTCTGGAAATTAATAGTCAGATCTTTTAACTTGTCTAACTCTGCTACATTCTTCTGATGGGAGGAAGCAGATGGGGTAGATGAATAGTTCCTGTTTTTTCCCCCCCTGTATGGTGGCGTTGCCGTGACTGTCAAATTTTTGCTGCTGTTTGGGAATATGTTCCCATCATGAGGAGTACAGGTATGAGATACATGCACATTCTATAATAATTCGAGGTTACACCATGACAATTCTCTTGCTGACAGGTCAGACTAGAAGGCTCCCCCTTCACTCCGGCATCTGAATTTCCGGATTGTCCAACAGTGCTTTGCTAGAAGACAGTGGGGATGGCATAATATTCATTTTGGCTGATTTGCTTGGTCTGTCATAATAACTACTGCCATCAAGCATCTATAAATCATTTAGATGAGTCTGGCTGATTTTTCAGGTCCCTGTTTTATCAGTTTCTTTCCAAAGGAAATTATGAATTAGACAAATCAGTTTAAGTGCTTGTGCATGTTCTTTATTTTATGAGAGTTATCCTTTTCTGGTTGTCTGGATGAGACTACATCACCTGAATTATTTAGCTGAAAACAAATGTATTAAATGTGCAGGACATGCACTCAACCGATCATATAAAACCACAGTTACTTTAGTGAACCTTTCCCTAAAGTCCAATTCTTGTTTTGCATATATACCCAAATTCCCCTTCTCTCTGCTCTGACATCCCATTTCCTTCCATCAATAATGCATCTTAATGAATGGGCTGTTATAAAGTGCACAGCATTGTCAATGGAACAGTCGTATCTTCAGGCACTTCATTATCCTGCATGCTGGAAAAGTGCTAGAAAAATTTCCCATTGGTATTTTTCTTCTGCTGTCTTACCTTGTGAGTTACTAGTAATCAGGGGCTGTGTTGCAGTAAGTCTGGTGAGAGGTTGTGGACTACACAAATATAATCTTTTCATTACAACAGCTTCCTGTTGCTACCAGCATTACAAATTCAAATTTTTTATTCCAAACAACATTTGAGTTGTTGTGTAAGTGATCAATTACACAAAACAAATTTTCAATATTTGTTGAAATTTTCAACCCGGGTGCAATTTCAGCACCCTTTTCAGATAGGCCCTGAGTGCACTAGCCAGAATCTAGGCAGAGACCATGGAAGAGTTTGTCCTATAATGCTCCGGGATGTTTCCCTGCCTACATTCCTGGCATCCTTGGGATCTGCTTGAGGCAGTATCCATGTCAAGTATCATCCATAGGCTGCCTCTATAGGTATATGGGTACTTTTTTGTGCTACGCCAAGAGAGAGGCAGCCAGAATAACTCCTGTCTTTTTATGTGTAGCGTAGAACATGTAGGAGCAGAGGTTTATCCATACCGGCAGGGTGGATCCTTCAGGAGGAAGTTGTCGACACAAGTCCAGTTCATTTCAATGGGGCATGCATTGGCACTAGGGGTTGCACCTTTGTGTGTGTCTAATCATTGCCCTATAACCATGAGTATGGGGGTCTCCCGGATCTACCTCCCCAATTGCGGCATCTCGGAGTCCTTGGTCGATGGAGTCTCTCCTTTGCTACGTGCTAAATGGTCCGAAGATCTGCAAAGGGCTGTTACCGAGCTGTTGGAGTCTCCCCCAGTAGTTGCCATGCGTGCTGGCATGGTAGCTCAGGGACCGGATACCATCGCCTGGTATGAGAAGTTATTGTCACTTTTGAGTCCTATTATTACCACCAGGGCTCCCCACTCTAGGAGAGCAACCCTTCCCTTTGGTTCTCCTACTTGGTTTGATGCCGATTGCCGCAAGGCGCGGGCTCAGCTTCGCCATATTGCTAGGGACTTGAGGCTTAATCCCTGCCAACATTTAAGGCTTAAATTGGTCTCAGTGAGCAAAAATTATTGTAACTTGCTGTCACTGAAGTTGTGTGACTTTCCAAAAGCTTCATGGGCTGCTCTTATTATGGCAGCTAACAATAAAGACTCTCGGAAATTCTGGGAGATCATACGATGATCCCAGAAGGAAGGAGGACGCTATTGTGTAGCCCCGCCCTGTCCAGAAGTGTGGCAATCCTTCTATGAAGCCCTTTTTTCTAACTCTAAGGTAGGGGATTTTGAGCTTAATATCCTGCCTGCAAATAGGTTTCAGAGCTGGCCCCCAGTCACAGTGGAGGAGGTGGTCCTACTTATTGGTGAGCTAAAAAATGGCAAGGTCCCGGGTCCAGATTTTATATCTCCTGAACTCTTGAAGAGTGACCCAGTTCGGTGGGTGGGGTTGCTAGCTCCTTTGTTTTCATACATTAATGAGACGGGTAAATTTCCAGCCTCCTGGCTTTCCAGCATTATTGTCCCTATCTATAAAAAGGGGGACCCTAGGATTCCGGGAAACTATCGGCCGATCAGCCTCCTCTGCATCGTGGCTAAATTATACACCAAGCTCCTGCTGGGCAAGCTACAGGCTTGGATGGAGAGGTTGGAGATAGTTGAGCTGGAACAGGCAGGATTTCGGAAGGGACTGGCAACTAATGTTCATATTTTTGTCCTGGCATCACTGATAGCTAAGCTGGCTTCTGCACGGAGGAAGCTTTACCTATGCTTTATTGATTTAGGGAGGGCCTTTGACTCGATATGTAGAGAACGGCTTTGGATTAAGTTGTATTTACTGGATATCGAACCAAGACTGTTATTCCTAATGATCAAGCTGCATTCAGGGAACTCCCTGGGGGTGCGGGTGAACCTGCAGGGCACCCTTTCTGATTCTGTCCAGGTGAGAGCTGGAGTGAGACAGGGGTGTTTATTGGCCCCTGCCCTCTTCAACCTCTTCCTGAATGATTCCGTTTGTTTTATGAAAGCAACTGATACACATGCCCCCAAAATTGGCGACCACCGAGTCCCGTTGCTATTATATGCGGACAATACCGTTTTGATCTCCCAGACCCTGGTGGGCCTGAGGCGAGCAATGGCAACCTTTGGAGACTACTGCCAGGCAGAGATGTTGGCTATTAATTTTGCCAAAACCAAGGTGTTGGTCGTGGGGGCTAGAGAAGCGCAGAAACTACATCACTGGGCTATTAGGGACAATTCCATTGAGCAGATCCATGCATTCAAATATCTGGGGGCGTTCCCTCAGCCTCATTAGAACTGGTCTTAAGTGGGCAAGGGCCTGTCAGTAAGGAGTTATATCATTTTAATTTAAGTAAAATGCAGCTAAATGTTTAATATTTTAGGGCTTTTCGGGGGGAGGGAAGTTTATTAGTAGAATTCTGGGGTCTGGTGTTAGCCAGTGGCTCAGGAGTACCCCATTTTTGCTTGGGGTGTTAATATTTTGTATCTAGATTTTATTACAACAAATAGTCGGGAGACATGTGGGAATTCCCATTACTGGCACGGGATATGCCCCCTTATCTCTGTTTTAATTTTGTCTTTATTTGGATGTACTTTGTTTGACGAGTGCTCTGTATTTACGTTTATATTTGTACAAGTTTTGTTAAAAGCCAACGGCTAAACAGTAAAAGCGAATTTGATTTGATATCTGGGGGTGATTTTTTCTGCCTGTAGTGGGTGGAAGGCCCGTTTTGAGGTTGTCCAAGAACTTGTGGGAAGATCCACGGTAGCAATTATTAAGTTCTTCTTAGGCCAGGGGGGGAAGTTGGTTCTTCCAGCCCTACGTCTCTTTAGGGTGAGGGTGGTAGGCCAACTATTATATGCATTCCCGGTGTGGGGGCTGGCGTTCCTTTCCAAATTGGAATGCCTCCAGAACAAGTTCCTACGGGCGATCCTGGGGGCCCCAAGGGGGACACCCCAGGTGATTTTAAGAACAGAAGGCCTTTGTCTCCCCCATAGAATTCATGCCTTACAGGCACTGCTTATCTATTGGGCCAAGGTGGTTCTTTTTCCTCCTTCCTCCAAAGACACATTGTTGGCTTTGGCTATTTCATCTGGCCTTGAGGATAACTGGAAGGAATTGGTGAAGCAGGAAATCTTTAACCTGGGACTTTCACCAGAGTGTCTGGGGTACCTTGGGTTGGAGGCCGCCAAGAATTTACTTAAAAGATGGCTGTGGGACCAGACCCTCCAAACGGAGGATGCACTCATGGTCATGCAGAGGGTGGGTCCAGATTTTATACCATATAACCCACTTTTATCTGGCCCCTACTATCTCTTTGTGTGGCAGGATGCCAATAAATGTTCAGCATTTTTCAAAATGAGGGTGAACGTTTTTTTGTCGGCGATCCTGGAGGGTCGCTATGCAGGCACCCCACATGACCAGCGGTTGTGTCCCTTGTGCCATCTGGGGGAGAGGGATATGCCTAACCATATCATTTTTCATTGCCCCCTATTTGTTGGGCCTAGGCATAGGTATCTGGGGAACCTCCTCTTGAGTGATGGGGCCCCGAACTGTAACTTGCAGAGACTTTTGAACCCTATTGACTCTGAAACAGCTAGGGCAGTGGCTAGCTACTGCTGGGCGGTAGTGCAGATTTGACAGCATGTGCTGGGGCCCCCCTGCCTATTATAGTGAGTGGATGGCCTTGTGGGGCCCTTATTGGCTCTGGCTGTATGACGATAGGTAGTTTGTTACCTAACTTGTTTATTTTAAGATATTGGAGATTTCCCCAGGACATTGTATATGTTTTCTGTCCCGGGGCATTTGTCATTTTTGTATTTGTTATGGCTTTTGGCTAAACAATAAAATTTATATATATATATATATATATATATATATATATATATATATATATATATATATATATATATATATTGTCACTAGCCACTAGCATCTGCGTTATCTACTTAGAGGATTGTACTTTACTGTCAGTTTACATCAGTTGCCATCATGACAGGAGCTCAGTTGATAGCATTGACTGTGAAGTGCTCCTCATACTTTTCACCCTTTGAATATATGACTGTAGTTTTAATCAATAATAATAATAATTAATTATTTATATAGACCCCCTCCTTCACATAAGTATAAAACAATATTAAACAATGTTAAACAATTTAAAACAATAATAAACAATGTTAAAATAGGGCAGGATAAAGGGAGGACCAAGTACACTGGGGGACAATCTCTGTCCAAAGAGGAGTTCTTAGAATCTGTGCAGAAATATCTGGGGTGGGGGAACATGCCATATATTTTTGGCGCTGACGGGTCACCATTCCCCTTAGCAATGCTTTGCATAAGAACTGTTCTTTTCAAGAGAAATGGCTCTTCTCGAGGCAACAATATGTGCAACAGGAATGGACTAGATGATTTACACCAAGGATGTTGATGGTGACCATGTTGAAAGGCTTTTTTGCAGTGGGTTAGTCCATGATAGAGGGACCTGTGAACAATTAGGGAAACCAGAACTGCCTGGAATAGATTCTCCCTATGAGGTTGTTACTATGACTTAGGCTGAAGATAAGGTTAAATGGGCCCAGATCTTACAAGTGTCTGGAGTCAACCTTATAACTAAGTGGGTTGATCTGGGCAATGGGTCCATATGGTGGATGAGAGATCATGAGCTAGTTTGTTGTGTGTGTTCTCTGGATGAGAGTTGTTTTCATGTAAAAAAAATCTTGGCGATTAAGTCAAAAATACAAGTGATCTAATACATCATTAAAATTTCTATAGTTCATCAGATCAGTTCTTTCATCTTCATGGGTAAGCCCTCTCTTTAAGTCCCATCATACATAAGGGCTGAGTTCATTACTCTCTCACTGCTTTATCTTGGATTATCAAATATCTAAGAGGCTGGTAGATTTGGGTCCACACAAGCAGATCTAGCAGGGTCATGAAGAAACAAGCAACATTGAGCTCTTATCTGAGATCAGATTTTAGACAGCACTTACTTGACAACGACATTTCACCAGTCTGAATTTCAGGTAGTTTCTCCTTGTTTTGTGGGAGATACTGGTAGAGAGAGCCAGTAGGGTAAGAGGGTAGCTATGTCCCCTATCTCTTTGGAAGGATTTGGCCAACAGGAAATCATGATCAGGAAGCTTTTCAGAGCCCCAGGAAGAATCACCACTTCATTTCTCATGTTTCTTTGCCCTTCTAGCTTTGTAGGGGGATCAGGGCAGTTTGGTCCTTATGTTGGGCAAAGCCACATGAGACGTTAATCTGATCTGGGCAGCGTTACATCACATTAGGCAACCTCACCCTGTGATATAGCACATCATTTGGCTGGCAGCTGCCAGATGTTCACTCTACCCCGAGGCAGGCAGCTGGTTGCTACGTGATTTATATTTATTTATTTATTTATTTATTTATTTTTGTGGGGAAAGGGGGGAAAGAATGTTGCCTAAACAAGCAATCAATATTCTGTTGATGTCATCAACTTGATTGAGATTTTTTTAGTTTTTCTTAAGAATTGGGAAGAGATATATTCATTCGTTTGGCAGTAATATGTCTTTCGAAGGCACAGTCTCAATCAAGTTGATGACATCAACAGAATATTGGTTGCTTGCTTAAGCAACATTCCCCCCCTCCCTTTTTCCCCCCACAAAACTGTTCTTACTCACAGGTAAACTATTTTTGACTTTATAGATATATATACATTATGGGTACAAAAATAGCATATAACAGATCGTAAATCTTTTGAAAATGCGTTGTTTTTGGCAAACACAAATAATTAACCATACTTCTCCCTACAGATGCCTTGGTAACTTTTCTGTGGATAACTGATCTCTTTATGTCCAATAGCTCAAGAGAATTCAAAAGCCTTTTGAACCCTTGAAGCCCTGAAGAAGTTTTTGAAACGCGTTATTGGACTCTTGCAAGAGGCTTTACACTTATTGCTGTGGTGGACTTTATACTTACTAGGGATGTGCGAACACGGTTCGGAAGTTCAGAGTTCGGCCCGAACGCGGCCTGTTTGGACGACCGAACCGAACTTCCGAACCGAATGCTCGAACTTCCGAACAGTTCGGAAAAGTTCGGATGAGTTTGAAGGTGGGGAAAACGTGTCTTTGGGTGGAAAAAAACGTGACTGGAAGGGGGAGGCAGCTGAGGAGCAGACTTCCTGACACCAGGGGTGGTTTCAGGGCCAAAAATACCAATACCGAAAAAAATCGGTTTTGGTTTCGGTATCGAAAGCGCTATTTTCGGATGATCGGCTGAGTTCGGCCAAACTGAACTCTGCCGAACTGAACAGCTGAACCCGAACTCAGGTTTCAAACTGAACGTCCAAACATCCAAATGGCGTTCTGGTCGCCCATCCCTAATATTTACTTGGTTTCTTTTTGGATTCATGTATAATAAATAGTAGGACACCTTTTCTCACAGACTTATTTGTGGTTATATCCTTGTTGGGCTAGTCTGTGGAACATTATATATTACTGGTCCTCTTATTTTTTCTTGTGTAACAACATTTTAAAACATATAAAATTATAAAATTAACCCCACATTAAAATAACCACACAATAAAACCCTACCCTAACCCAACCCACCCATCTCCCTCAGAGAAGGCCCGGCAGAACAGCCAGGTCTTACACTGTGTACAAAAAGAGGGAAGGTCTACGGCCAGGCAGACCTCCAATGCAAGATTGGAGTCATGGAGCAGCCACCGAAAACATCCTCCTCATGGTCGACACCCAGGAAACCCAGGGAACCTCAAGGAGGGTGTCCTCAGCCGACTGCAGAGGCTGATCCAGAATCCAGAGGGTGAGGCAATCCTGCAGATAGGTGGGGCCCAGGCTGTTTAGGGCTTTAAAGGTCAAAACCAACCCCTTGAATTGGGCATGGAAGACTATCGGCAGCCAGTGCACAGAATGGAACACTGGAGTAATGTCCTCGCAATGAATCGTCCCCTTAAGGAGACAAGCCAGTGCATTCTGCACCAGCTTCAGTCTCCAGACTATCACCAAGAGTAGCCCCACATAGAGTGCATTACAGTAATCTAATCTTGAGGTAATAAAAGCATGGACAATTATGACAAGGTCCGAGTCCGAGAGATATGACCTAAGTCGTCATACCAGATGTAACTGGAAAAATGCGCCCTTCTTCACAGCCACCACTTGGACATCCAGGTGGAGCTGTGGATCCAGGAGCACCCCCAGACTATGGACCTGAGATACCAGGGGAGGACAGAACCCATTAATGATGGGGGTCATCACTCCCCCGGCTTTCCCCACAACCATCACCTCCGTCTTGTCGGGATTCAACTTCAAGCTTAGCAGATGTGATGAGGGCAGTAAAGAAAACCTCCTTGCTGTCTTCACTGCCACAGCATAGGTATGTAACCAGATTCTATGTCACAATCGGTCAACTTCAGTGTGAGAACTACGCCACCACCACTCTAACCGCGGCCCTTCTCACTTCATCTGCTGCAACTCTTCCATATACCAGGGGGACCTGCGTTGTCAGTGATTCAGGAGTGGACGCCTGGGAGCCAAACAGTCAGAGGGAATATCCCCCAGAGCATTCCGGAACCTCTCTGGTTTCATAAGCCCTCATCCAGTCCCCCACAGCTGGTAAGCACCGAGACTGCCGGACCTGGGTTTGATGAAAAAGAGAGATATAATTGGGTGTCATCAACATATTGATGACACCTTACACCAAACTCTCTGATGAACTCCCCCAAGGGCTGCATATACACATTGAATAGGAGAGGAGATAAGATAGAACCTTGCATGACTCCACACATGAGGTCCTAGGGAGAAGATTAATAATCACTCAGCACCACCTGCTGAGTTCTCCTGGCCAGGAAGGAGTGGCACCATTCAAGAAAAGTCCAGCCGACTCCTACCCAGTCCTGAAACCAAGTCACCTCATGGTCAACGGTATCAAGTGTAGCCGAAAGATCTAATAGGATCAACAAGGTCAAACGACCCTGGTCCAACTCTCAGTAGAGGTCATCAACCAAATCCACAAGCACAGTCTCTGTGCCATAACCCTGATGAAAGTCAGACTGTGAGGGATCCAAGAAACGGATCTGGTCCAGATGCTCCTGAAGTTGATTTATTTATTTATTTAATAAATATATACTCCGCCCCTCCTGCAAAGCAGCCCGAGGCAGCTTCCAACAATTAAAATACAATAAAAACAATTTAAAACATTTCATAAAAACATTCAAATGTTAAAACAGGGCTAAAATATCATAAATATAACAAATAATATATCACAAATCAGGTGGGGGAGCTAAAAACCCCTCCCCCTCCCCCCCACCCTCCCCAAAGGCCTGGGCAAACAGCCAGGTTTTACAACTCCACCGGAATGTCAACAGGCTAGGGGCCAGGCGAGCTTCCTCTGGAAGGGAGTTCCAAAGGCGTTGCCCGGCCACCGAGAATGCCCTCTCCATTGTGCCCCCCGCTTAACACGGGGGACCTCCAAGAAGGCACCCCCGGCAGACTGAAGGAGCCGCTCTGGGGCGCAGAGGGCGAGACGGTCCCTGAGGTATGAGGGGCCCAGACTGTGTAGAGCTTTATAGATCAACACCAAAACCTTGAACCTGGCTCGGCACGCTATTGGCAACCAGTGCAGAACTCGTAGCACAGGTGTAATATGCTCCCGACGGCCCGTCCCCATAAGGAGACGAGCCGCCGCATTCTGCACTAGCTGCAGCCTCCGAACCAGGAACAAGGGAAGCCCCACGTAGAGTGCGTTACAGTAGTCTAGCCTCGAGGTGACGAAGGCATGGATGAGGGAGGCCAGGTCTGGGCCGGAGATGAACGGACGCAGCCTACGCACCAGATACAGCTGGCGGAAGGCAGCCTTAGCGACTGCCTCCACCTGCCGCTCCAGGCGGAGGTCTGCGTCCAGTATCACCCCCAGACTCCGGACCTGCTGAGCTATAGGAGGGCGAACCCCCCCAACCAGGGGGGCCACTACCTCCCTCGCTCTCCCCACCAACATCACCTCCGTCTTATCGGGGTTGAGCTTCAGTCTGCTCAGCCGCATCCATTCCGCCACGGCCTCCAAACATTGGGATAGCAACGAGATAGCAGGGTCTGGGTCAGTAGAAAAGGAGAGGTACAGCTGAGTATCATCAGCATACTGGTGACATCGCACCCCGAACCCTCTCACGACCTCCCCCAAGGGCTGCATATAGATATTAAACAACAACGGAGACAAGATCGATCCCTGCGGAACGCCACACGGTAAAGCGCGGGGGCACGATGTTTCCTCCCCCAGCACCACCCGTTGGCTCCTCCCCGAGAGGAATGAGCGGAACCATTCAAGAACAGTCCCGCCCAGACCCCCCAGGTCACGCAGCCGTCTCAACAGCAGCCCATGGTCCACGGTGTCAAAAGCGGCCGAGAGATCTAGCAGGATGAGAAATGTCGAACATCCTGCATCCATCTCCCGGCGGAGGTCGTCTACCAAGGCCACCAACGCCGTCTCGGTGCCATAGCCGGGGCGGAACCCAGATTGAAAAGGGTCAAGGAGCCCGATGTTATCCAGATGAACCTGGAGCTGGAGCGCCACTGCCCGCTCAATAACCTTCCCTAAAAAGGGAAGGTTAGAGACAGGTCGGTAGCTGGCGAGCGCGTCTACGTCCAACGATGGTTTCTTCAGCAGGGGGCGCACCACAGCCTCTTTAAGGCAAGGCGGCAACCTCCCCTGCCGAAAGGACGCATTCACTACCCTCGCCAGCACCGTCCCCAACGTCTCCCCGGAAGCTTTTATTAACCAGGACGGGCACGGATCCAGTTGACAACACGTGGCCCTCACAGACCCCAGGACATCCACCACATCGGCCGGCGTCACTTCCCGAAACTCTCCCCACAAAGATGGACCAGACGGGCCCTCCGCCCCCCCGCGCTCTTCCCCTACTGCCATCAACCCAGCGTCAAAGTCGGTCTGAATCCGAGCAATCTTGTCTGCGAAGTAGGTGACAAACTCCTCACAGCGGGCCCGGGACAAGTCCCCATCCAGGCGGAGGGAGGCCGGACTAACCAGCCCCCGCACCACCCGAAACAGCTCCGCCGGACGCGACTTCGCAGACGCTATGAGGACCGCAAGGAACTCCTTCCTCGCCGTCCTCACAGCCTCAACATAGGACCGCAAATGGGCCCTATGGAGAAGACGATCGGAGTCAGATCGAGTCCGACGCCAGCGTCGCTCTAGCCTCCTGCCTACACGCTTCATACACCGCAGCCCCTCAGTAAACCAAGGGGTCCTGCGGTGACGAGACCAAGGCAGAAGGCGTCTCGGAGCCACCCTGTCAATGGCCTCCTCCAGCAAGTTGTTCCAATGCCGGACCAGCTCATCCACAGAGTGGCCGTCCACGTCCAGGGTAAGCTCCCTCAGGACCTCCTGGAACCGCTGGGGTTCCATCAGCCTCCGAGGGCGGACCATCCTAACTGGTCCCTTCCCCTTCTGGAGGGGGTGCGCTAGAAGACTGGCTTGAAGGAGATAATGGTCCGTCCATGACAAGGGCACTGCTGTAACCTCCCAAACAACCGGACCCCCCGCCTCAAGGCCAGAACTGAAGATCAGGTCAAAGGTATGTCCCCCCACGTGGGTCGGGCAGATAACCTCCTGGGGCAAGTCCATGGTTGCCATGGCGGCCATGAATTCTCGCTCCGCCCCGACAAGGCTGGCATCGGCGTGGATGTTGAAGTCCCCCACAACCAAAGTCCTGGAGGAGCCCAACGCCACCTCCGAGGCCAGTTCTGCTAGAGCGATAAGGGATGCTGCCGGGCAGGAAGGGGCCTGGTACACCAGCAGCACCCCTAACTTGCCCCCAGCCAAATCGAACACCATGTGAAGGACCTCAATATCTGTAATCTCCTGAACTGGATACCTCCTAACAGGCCAATCCTCCCTAAAACAATAGCTACACCACCTTCCCGGCCACCCGTGCGGGGCTTATGCTGCACGGCATACCCGGCCGGAACAAGATCCACCAAAGTTGGACCGGCCAGATCATCCAGCCAGGTTTCTGTGATACATGCGAGGTCCACGGCCCCATCCGAGATCAAATCCCGGATAATTGGGGCCTTGTTCACAACGGACCTCGCATTTAACAGCAGCAGTCCCCCACGTACGGACCTTGGACCTGGCTCCTCCCTCTCCCTCAGTGGGGGGATGGCAGCCTGCACCTCCCTTAGACCCCTTGGTCCTCTGGGGGCATGTGCCATCTGACCCCATGGACCATACCGTCCCCACCCCAATACTACCCCAATGGCCGCGCCCTCCCCTCCGTCCACCTGATCCTGGCCCATCAAACCTGACTGCCTGCCCAGTAGCCACCACCCATTCAATAGCCTTCCCTAAAAAGGGGAGGTTAGAGACTGACCGATAACTGGTCAGGGTGGTAATGTCCAATGATGGCATTTTGAGCAGGGGCCACACCACCACCTCGTTGAGGCAGTCCGACACCCTGCCCTCCCTAAGGGAGACGTTGACTATCCCGGCCATCAATGGCTGCAGTGTCTCCCGACTGGCTTTAACCAGCCAGGACGGGCATAGATCTAATTCACAATAAGTGGCTTGAACAGGTCCAAGAACATCCCTGGCAACAGAGGACGACACACATTGAAATTCATCCCATAAAACAGGACAAGATGGGCTTCAACTCCCTCTGGTTCACCCACTGTTAAAAGTGCAGCGTTGAAACCGTGATGAATTTGAGCAATTTTTTCCACTTGTAGGACCGCCTCACCCTCCAGGTCCTGGATTGGTCCCTGTGGTTGGCCGGGGGTGCCCTCCTCGAGGTCCCCCGGGTTTCTTGGGTGTTGTCCTTGTGGAAGGCATTTTCTGTGGCTGCGCCACAGCTGTGGAACTTCCTCCTGCTGGAGGTCCACTTGACCACTGACCACTGACTCTTTCCACAGACAATGTAAAACCTGACTGTTCTGCCATGCCTTCCCTGAGGGAGATGGGTTGGGTGGGTTGGGTTGGGTTAGGGAAGGGTAGGGGGTGAACTGTTTTTATTGTGGGATTTTTAATTGTATTTGCTGTTATTTGTTTTTAATTTGTTTTAACATGTTGTTAGCCGCCCTGAGATGCTTTTAGCAGGAGGGGGCAGCATACAAATTTTATTAATAAAATAATAAATAATTAATTTAAAAGTCCATAAACAGCAAACATTAGATAACTCTGAATCCAGGCAGAGAGAGGCTGGACTGACAAACCCCCTCACCACCCAGAAAAGCTCAGCCAGACAGGACTTAGCGGATGCGATGAGGACAGCAAAGAAAACCTCCTTGCTGTCTGCACCGACACACCATAGGTACATAACCAGACTGTATGTCACAATCGGTCAACTTCAGGTGAGAACGACGCCAATGGCACTCTAACCGTCGCCCTTCTTGCTTCATCCGCCGCAGCTCCTCCATATACCAGGGGGACCTGCGTTGTCGGCAATTCGGGAGTGGATGCCTGGGAGCTGAACAGTTGATGGCCTCCATCAACACAGAGTTCCAAAAGGTCACAAGGTCACCGAGTGAATGGCCATCGAAATGAGAGAGAATATCCACCAGAGCATTTCGGAACCTCTCTGGTTCCATAAGTCTCCGGGGCAAACCAACTCCGGGAGGGTGGCTCTGCACCCTCCCGGGGACCTACATGCACCAGGATGGTGCACCAGGGAATGATGGAATGCTGGAGATGCAGTGCATAGCAGCATTGCCCAAGATGGGACAATGCTGGCCACATTGGGTTAAAGGACTTCTTCCTGTGTGGAGATCTGTTGGCACCCTTGAGTTGCGGGCTTGTGCCGCCATGCGCATTCCCATGCTGCCATGTCACAGCAGGGGACGGAATAGTGAGTGGGGCCGGGTGCTTGTGCATGTGGCTGGCTCATTGGCCCACCCCTGGGTGAGGCAGGACCTCTAACAATGACTTAGGCATCCAGGCTCCTTGCGGGGGAGGGGGGACAGGGCAGATCTCGTGGCCTGCTCCCCTTGCCCGCCCAAAGTTTGGCATCTGCAATTTCCCACCCAGGGCCAGCCTATCTCATGTGGCTGCACCTGTTGACTCAAGACCATGAAAAAGAAGCTGGTCTTTCATTTGGAATTGAGACATAGGGGGTTGGGATCTAATTTGGCATTTGGTGAGGGGGACAGGTAGTGGGGGGGGTTTCTTTTGGGGGCTGATTTTTATTTTTCTCGGGTCATATTGTATTTCATATTTTTGTATTTTATATTTTATATGTTTTTCACTACCCTGAGCTGCCATTGGGCAAGCTGAGTTGCCATTGGACAAGATACAAATCTTGTAAACAAAGAAATAAAATAAAATAAAATAAAATAAATAATTCCTTGGCATCTCTACTTTCTTGGAGATCTGGGCCAATTTGTATGATCTCTCAGTGGCTGTTGGGGGCTTGTGCTTGCTGCTGGTCTGTTCCCCCTAAGGTATGCAAGGTCTTTAATCCCTTCAGGATTACTGACACCTGGGCCCTCCTCGCTTTACAGGTATATAGTCAAGGCCTGGCCTCTGGAGGCACCAGCCCTTGGGCGCCACCCAAAGGGTGTTGGCCATTGGTGGGCCCATGTGGCTGTGGCAGAAAACTCTACCTGACGTATCTGAGGAGCTCCCCCCACCCCATTGCCAGCTGAGAAGATTGGGGGGAGCCTCACTTTGCTGTCTTGGTCTCCCTGGATGGCAATAGAAACATTTTCTTCACAGCAATATTAGCTGTGATGCTGGTAGTATAGATCTGGCAGGGAAGAAATGATTGTTTATATAATTTACAAATGTTTTTATTATTTATTTTAATGTTTGTTCCTTTTATGTTTTAATGTTTTTTAAACATTCACGTTTTATGTAATCTCCAGAGAAGGACATGGCTTTCTGCTGTAGCTTTAAGATTCGAGTCCTCTTAAGAGACTATTTGAGAAGGGAGTTGAGCTCACTAGGATATTATAATTGAAAAGAAATTTGGGTTCTGTACAGTAAGAGTTTGTACTAGAGTTAATTTATTTTAATTTTAAATTTATTTTATAATTTATTTCAATAAGGAATTAAACCAGCTGAGAGGGCCACTTTGAAACCAACAGAGGAGGCCACTTTGAAACCAGCTGAGGGGGGCACCTTGAAACCAGGGATCTGGTCTATTTTTGGCCAGGGGTCTGTCTACTCCTGGCGTATCATGGCCTCTCCGGGATGGATTTTGGCCAGCAAGCAATTTTCTACACAAACCAAGATCACCCAATTCATAGTTAGAAAAGGAAATCTAGCTCTGCCGGTATGCTCTAGTATTAAGTTTAAAGACCAGAGGGTAATGGATGATCAACTGCCATTTACTTGTACTCCAGTTCCAATTAATAAAGGAATTGATATATCTAACTTTGAAGGCTCCTTAATGCTAAGATCTAACTTAGATAATAGCTTTCTATCCTTTTTGAATAATTTTGACTCTCCATGTCACAGCAATCTCAATTCCCCTGCTTCAGAGTTAACTAATCCCTCTGAAGAAGGTTTCTGCAACATTTTTGTCAAAGGAATTTTCCAACAGAAACTTCATAAACTATTGGAGGAATTTAAGACACTTTAGGAATTTTTCCAGCAAAAGTTTAACCATTTCAGTCATACAATCTTAGAATTGTCTTCAGGTTTTAAAAACATAGAGGAGAGGGTAAATGTTTTGCTGCTTAATTGGGATATTATGAAACAGGAGGTTCAGGTCCCTCTGTTCAGAGAACCAGAAGCTAGGCCAAATTGATAATAATGACAATTTGATTAATTTAAATGATGATTCAAATGAATTGGAGTGCCCTTCTTGTTCCGACTTGGTTACCGTAGATTATTGTGAAGTTTCAACTACATATATTAAAGAAAAAGGATTACAAGACCCTGTGCAATGACTTTGACTTAACTAAAAGGGATGCAGGTTCACTTAGAAATAGGATTGTTGCTTACCTGAACTATAAATTTAATATCCCTCCCTCAAGATCAATTATATTTGAATGTTACACATGTTTCCAGACTTTAAAATTAGCAGTTGGCATTTAAACGCCCTCCACTAAGAGTAGGGTTCCATAGTCTTTATTGATGCCATCTTATTCTTTCAGACGCAGAAGCTTCTCAGTTAGGATTAGAAGTAGGGGAGGATATTTTTCCCCTTACTTCCATGACTGGTTATGAGGAGAGTGACTCTCCTTCTAAAGGAAAAGAGAATCCACCTGGAGTTAAATATTTCTCTGGAGTGGAGAAGCATAGTAGCTTATAGAGCTTACTCTTGAGGAATTAGGTTGCCTTAAGAGTTTATTGCATAGCAAGGGAGGCCCAGATTCCAAAGTAAAAAGAGGGAGAGGGATTCTAAGGAAGTCCTCCTATGGTAAGCTGGGAGGACAAAGTTGTTTAGCAGACAGAGAGGTTCTTTCTAAAAAACTAGGCTTCTCTAAGCGATCTTCCTATAAGTGTAAAGACTCTGGATTCAAAGATTGAAAAGTAAGGGAATGGACAGCAAGGAATCACAATAATTCTGGGTGGTATGTATCAGAAGAGCTGAGATCAAGATACTGCCCCTTTTCTGACCTCAGTAATAGGAAATGGACTCCCTCAAAGGAATCAGGTTTGACTAAACATACTTTTTATTGGGAAAGGGTTCATAAGAACATAAGAAGTGCCATACTGAGTCAGA
Source organism: Sphenodon punctatus (assembly GCA_003113815.1). Lineage (NCBI taxonomy): Eukaryota > Metazoa > Chordata > Lepidosauria > Sphenodontia > Sphenodontidae > Sphenodon > Sphenodon punctatus. Next base: position 3,332,544 of record QEPC01007499.1, on the reverse strand, counting down.
CCAATGGTTCATCAAGCCCAGCATCCTGTCCTCTGACAGTGGCCAATCTCGATTGCATGGAAGAAGAACCAACTGTCTCAATGGGCAAGCCATTCCCGATTGTTCACTCCCAGCTCCCGACAGTAAGAAGTTCATCCCATTATTATTATTATTATTATTAGCATTAGCATTAGCATTAACATTAGCATTAGCATTTATATAGTGCCAACGATGTACCTGGTGCTTTACACAGAATAAAATAGACACGATCCCTGCCCAAGAGCTCACAATCTAAAGAAGACAGGGGGAGGGGAGACAGGGAAGGGGAACAGGGGGAGAGACAAGGGATGCAACATTCATGAGGATGCGAGAACTCAGGTACATGTTCTTAGTTTGGTTATAGTAAATTAGGAGTTTGCAGATAACAAGTAGGGGATAATCCTGAGTGGGAATGATTAGCAGGAGTTAGGAAGGGCGGAGTGGAAGAGGTGGGTTTTGAGGAGGGACTTGAAGGTACGGAGGGAGGGGGCAAGGTGGACAAGGGCAGGGAGGGAGTTCCAGGCATGCGGGGCAGTGGGGGAGAAGGGACGAAGGCGGTTGGGGGAGCAGGGGAGGCGTAGGAGGGTGAGGGAGGAGATGGAAGAAGAGCGGAATGCTCCAACAGGGGTTCGGAGGGAGATCAGGGCAGAGAGGTAGGGGGGAGCAAGGTTGTGAAGGACTTTGTAGGTGAAGAGGAGTTTGTGCAGAATATGCTCAGGAAGGGGGAGTCAGTGGAGGGAGGAGAGGAGAGGCTGCACATGGTCAAAGCGATGGGCTAGGTGGATGATCCTGGCAGCCGAGTTTTGGACAGAGATGAGGGAAGAAAGGTGAGAGCAGGGAAGGCCAGCGAGGAGGAGGTTACAATAGTCGAGGCGTGCAATGACTAGGGCGTGGATGAGAGTTTTGGCAGAGGAGACAGACAGAAAAGGGTCTATCTTAGCAATGTTGTGGAGGGAGAAGTGGCAGAATTTGGCCACGGAGTCAATGTAGGGTTTGAAGGTGAGGTGTGAGTCAAAGATGAAGTCCAAGCTATAGGCTTGGGGGACAGGGAGGATGGAGACCCTGTAAATGGTAATTGACAGGGAAGAGGGAGAGGAAGGATTAGGAGGGAAGATCAGGAGTTCAGTTTTCGCCATGTTCTGTTTGAGTTGGAGTTGAGACATTCAGGCGGAGATATCGGAGAGACAGTTGGTGAGACAAGCTTGAACAGAGGGGGAGAGGGAAGGAGTGGAGAGAGAGAGTTGAGTGTCATCAGCGTATAGATGGTATTGGAAACCGTGGAAGGCAATGCATTTGCCTAGGAACTGGGTGTGGAGAGAGAAGAGGAGAGAGCCAAGGACAGAGCCTTGGGGAACCCTGACCGAGAGGGGTAAGGAGGAGGAGGTGGAGGAGTTAGGAAGAGATACATTGAAGGAGTGGTCAGAAAGGTAGGAGGAGAACCAGTCGAGGACAGAGTCCCAGAATCCCAGGGAGTGAAGCGAATCAAGCAGGAGCGAGTGGTCAACAGTGTCAAAGGCAGCAGAGAAATCAAGGAGGACAAGAATAGAGTAATGGCGATTGGATTTAGCAACAAGAAGATCATTGGTGATCTTAGCAAGAGCGGTTTCAGTGGAGTGAAGGGGGTGGAAGCCAGATTGGAGGGGGTCAAGGGAGGAGTTGGTGAAGAGGAGGTCAAGGCAACGGGAGTAGACAACTCGTTCAAGGAGCTTAGAAGCAAAAGGGAGGAGTGAGACAGAACAGTCATTAGAGGGTTCAGAGGGATCCAGAGTGGACTTTTTGAGGATGGGGGAGACAGTGGCATGTTTAAAGGCAGAGAGGAAGGAGCCGGTAGAGAGGGAGAGGTTGGTGATATGCAGGAGGGGAGGGGTAACGGTGGGAGCAATGGAGGTGGGAAGGAATGGGGTCCAAGGGGCACGTGGCGGGGTTGGAGGAGGAGAGCAGGGAGGAGATTTCCTCAAGGGAAGCAGGAGGGAAGGAGGACAGGAGAGAGGTGGGGGAAGGAGGGAGAGGGATGGGAGTGGTAGGGGTAGTGGACTTGGAAATGATTCCCAGGCGGATTAATAGCCATTAATGGACCTACTCTCTAAGAACGTATCCAGTCCTTTTATAAACCTCGCTATACTACTAGCCTTGACAACATCCTCTGGCAAGAAATTTCATAGGTTAATTATGTGTTGAGTGAAAAAGTACTTTCTTTTATTTGTTTAAATCTGCTTGCAGCTAGTTTCATGGAGTGTCCCCTAGTTCTAGTACTATTTGAGAGGGTAAATAACCATTCCCTATCTACTAGGGGTGGGAATTTCGCGTCCCCCGGTATCCAAAACTGCTGGTATTTTGCTGTACCAGCAGTTTCGGATTAACCCGGTAATCTGGGGTACCAGTACCGGTTCCCCGTGTCGGATTTTTTTACATTGTGGCCATTGAAATGAATGGCCACAATGTAAAAAAAAACCAACCCAAAAACCACTCACTTTCTCTCCCCCATCCAGGCTGTGTGGGTGGAAGGGGGACACCCCCCACCCCCACCCACCCTGCCCAGCATGGATTTTTATATTTTATTTTAACCCAAAGTCCGGCTGCCACTGTGGGCTCCAAGCCACCGCCACACCAGTGGCGGTGACCCGGAACCCACACCAGCAGCAGCCAGGGTGATCCCTGGGGTGGAGGGGTGGTTTAACACCCCACCACCACCCCAGGGATTGCCCTACCCCCCACCCAGATCGCCTTACTTGTCCTCCGGACTGGGGCGGTGGAGGCAGCAGCACGGCGTTGGTCTGGGCAGCTTCAGTACTAGTGGCAGCTGGCTTCCCTTCAGCGCTTCACTAGGCCTTCCAGGGAACTTCCGGGTTTCCCTGGAAGGCCTAGTGAAGTGCTGAAGGGAAGCCAGTCACTAGCGTTGAAGCCACCCAGACCCGCGCTGTGCTCCTGCCGCTGCCACCGCCACCCAGAGGACAAGTAAGGTGATCTGGGTGGGGGGGTATGGCAATCCCTGGGGTGGGGGATGTTAAACCACCCCCCACCCCAGGAATCACCTAGTACCTGCTGGTACGGGCTCCGGGTTGCCGCTGCTGGCATGGCAGTGGCCCGGAGCCCACACTAGCAGCCGGACTTCCGGATAATTTTTTAAAAAAATAATCCAGGCTGGGCAGGGTGGATGGGGGGTGTCCCCCCTTCCACCTGCGCAGCCTGGGAGGAGGAGGGGGGAGGTATGGTGTTTTTTTCATTGATTTCAATGGGGACAGTTTCCCACTGAAATCAATGAAAGAAACCCGGTACCGGTATACTGGTTTTAATCCGGTAAACCGGGTTTTTGTAAACCAGTAACCGGTAAAACCGGTAACCGTTTTTTTGCCCCAAGTCCCACCCCTACTATTCTCATTCCATACCACTCAAGATTTTATAAACCTCTATCATTTCCCCTCTCAGTCTTCTCTTCTCTAAGCTGAAGAGACCCAACTTGTCAAGCATCTCTTTGTATGGAAGCCGTTCCATACCCTTTATTATTCTTGTTGCCCTTCTCTGTACTTTTTCTAGTTCAGCTATATCTTTTTTGAGATGGGGCAACCAGAACTGCACACAATGGGCATTTTTACACATGCCTTAAAGTTGCGGATTTTTCAATCTTCTGGGTTTACAAGTCCACAAGTAAGTTCTGGATGCATTTTTTCACACACACACTGCCGTGAGGCAGTTCCTGGATGCATTCTTCACACAAACACTACCCTGACGCACCCTAAAGTAGCCGTAGTGGTAGATGTGACAGGCTGCCATGGAACGTTTAACACACAAAAGTTCTGGGATAAGTTCTATGCAGAAGTTCAAAGAGTCAGATGTTTAAGATCTGGATGAGTGATTTAGATACACAGAAAGTTCAAGATGTAACAGCAAACATACAGGAGAAATGTGTGTGTAAAAACACCTAATATTCCAGGTGCGGTCGCACCATTGATTTGTATAGAGGCATTATGACATCCTCAGAAAATTCTGTTCACTTTTTTGACTGCTGCTGTACATTGGGCTGAGGATTTCAGTGTATTTTCCACAATCTCTCCCAGATCCTTTTCCTGAGTGGTAACTGCTAGCTTAGTACCCAGTATTGTGTACTCATAGTTTCGGTTATTTTTCTCTATGTGCATCACTTTGCACTTGTCCACATTAAAGCTCATCTGCCATGGGAGATGTTGATGTAATGAATGAGAGAAGATTAAGGGAAGGGGTGGAAAGGAAGTCCCACAATTATAGGAACCTCCCACTAGAAGAGAGGAAACTGAGTTTCCGTCCCCAGGTTGAGTTGAGAGACAAGGAGCGGACTTTGGATAAACTCCATAAGCAGCTAGGTCAAACTAGGAGGGGCTTTCAAAAAATGGCCATATGACAATCAGAAGTTCAGGCCAGCAATTTATTGAGAACTTCAGCTGATCTGCACTTACTTTCTTGGAATATTGTTGGTCTTAAACCAAAATTTAATGATTTTGACTGGATAAAATTCATTTATAGGTTTCAAGTGCTCCTCTTTCAGGAAACCTGGTTGGTTGGAGGGCCAGTGGTCAATGGTTATAGAACCTTTGTAACTGATGTATGGAAGGTTGCTAATAAGGGGAGGCCTAGGGGTGGCTTGGCAATACTAGTTATAATCTACTGGAAGGTGAAATCTATTGGCTACTATTCCAATCATGTTATCTTCTGACTATCTTTTTAAAGCTAAAAATAAGAGAGCCTTTGATACTGGTTAATGTCTTTTTGCACCCGTGTATCACTGGGGAAAACGCAGTCTGGTGGAGGTTACGTCTGAAGGACTCACTCGAGGAACTTAGATCAACCTATGCTGGGGTTGAAGTAATCATGACAGGGGACTTCATTGCAAGGGTGGGACAATTTCATGACAATATCCAAGATGATTTAGATGCTTTGTACCAGATTGACGTGCCCAGACTTCTAGATAAAAAAGGAAATAAGGCTGGCCAACATCTTATTGCTTTTATGTATGAAAATGGCTTCAGAATGCTTAATGGGCGGGTAGCCCCTGACATTCCTTGGGCATTTACATATCATTCTAGTCTAAGTAGTAGTACAGTGGATTACCTTATGGTGGAACCTCAATTTATGGAAATATTCCATCAGATGGAGGTACTCATAGAACAGACAGCAACCATCCTAGACTCGGATGATTGTGAGACTCAGCTGGAGCTTTATGACAAGTTGGGCAAAGAGCTGGTATTAGTGCTGACTAGAAAATTTGTCTCTTCTGGTAGATCTTATCACAAATATTGGTTTGATAAGGAGTGTATAGAAGCCAAGAATTTGTTAATGAGTTGCTTGACAAATTGGAAAGAAACTAACTCTGTGGAGACATGGGAGATATTTAAGACAAATAAGTTAGCTTATAAAGTTCTCCTGAAAAGAAAGAAGTTTACTTTTCAATGTAAATTATGGGAAGAACTTGAAAATGCTTATTCAATCTAAAAATGACAAGCTTTTTTGGCAGATAGTAATGGGGGACAGATGGTCCACCTCACTGCCAGATTGTCATATAGAGGGCTCCCAATGGGTTGATTTCTTTAAAAATAAATTTGCAACCCGTTTGGTTAGCCCCCTAGATGGTAACCTTTCTCAAGCCACTATTGAGCTTTTTCACCCTTTCCTGGTGACAGAAGACCAATTGGCAATATATATATTGCAGAGTTTGTTTAACAATATTGTCTTGTATGATGTTTGGAGTGGAAGCTTACAATAATGGTCCCTATTTTTAAAAAGGGTGAGATGTCTGATATGGAATGTTACCGACCGATTAGTCTGATTAATATTCCTCCCAAAGTTATATGGGAAACATCTTTATTCTCATTTATATTTGTGGATATCAGAACATAAGATTTTAGATGAGGAACAAGCAGGTTTTCGAGCAGGATGTTCTACTATTGATCAGTGCTTCACTCTTAATTACCTGGCTGCTAAATATTCTGGTGGAAGGAAACAACTTTATGTTGCTTTTAAAGATTTGAAAGGGGCGTTTGACTCAGTTGAAAGAGTTCTTCTCTGGATCAAATTGAAGGAATTGGGAATTAACAATGCTTTGCTACAAATAATCATTAATTATTATTCTAACTTACAGCGAAACTTAGATTTGGAATTAAGGGGGAAGTTTCTGACCCCCCTGAAACTTGGAAGGGGGGTGCGGCAAGGTTGCCCTATAACACCTGCATTGTTCCCCTATTCTTTTACGATCTTAAAGCTTCCTTAACAGTTCCTATGTTCCGTGCTCCTAAATTGTTAGAGCAGGATAAGGATACACTGTGTCTCTTGTATGTGGATGATATCACTCTACTGGCCACCTCTAAGGTGAGCTTACAAAGGATGCTTGATAGATTCCACCAGTATGCTCTATAAATAAGCTAGAAATAAATGGTGGAAAATCCAAGGTGTTGGTTTTTGGGGTGTGAAAGCAACGTCCCCTCCGCATTCGCCATGGTGGGGGTTTGGCGGCGCCCCTTCCCCTTCTTAAATGAAGAAGGCGAGGAGGTGGGGAATGGCTGCTTTAGGGTGGGGGAAGCCATGGTTGCTAGGCAACCCTCAACTGAAGGCGCCCAGGACTCTCGCGAGAGTCGGGATTCCTGGGCACCATTTTAGCCTCCCCATTCTCATGCCTCATTCATCTGGGCGCGGAGTGGGGAAAAGGACGTGCGGCAAGGCAGCGGAGTGAAGTAGGCCGCTTGCCAGCGGGACCGCGGCCGGGACATTGCGCAGCTGGTTTGGGAGCAGGGTGAGCTTACCCCCACAAACTCAGATGGTTTTTTTTTGCGGCGGTGAGGAGCGGCCCCAATAGGGGCCCGGACCACACACCCCACTCTCCTTGGGACGCGGCGGCTGTTTGCCTGACTCTGAGGGGATTCACCCCGGGGCGATTGTGTGAGGAGCAGCCCCAAAGGGCGCACAGAGTCCCCCTCCCTTTGGGGGAAATAGTAGAGCTCTCCCATGAGGGAAGGGATTTGCCCTGGTAGAGCTTGAGGAGCAGCCCCAAAAGGGCACATGGAGCACACACACCCCTCGGTATTGAGGTGGGGGAAAAGTTTAGAGCCCTCCCGTGGGAGGGGATTCACCCTGGTAGGGATTTGAGGAGCACCCCCAAGTGGGCACGGGGAGCCCTCCTCCCCTTTTGACCGGGGTGGGGGAATTAGCAGGGCCGTCACGAGCGTAAGTGCCCTAGTGGGTGCAGAGGCCTTGCTTAAGGCCTGACTTCAGGGGACCCTCCCCCAGTGGGCCGGATAAGCCCCCCCCTAAAGGGTGTATAATATTCTCAGGGGGATAGTGAGCCCCCTCCCACCCAGCCCAGAAAAGCAGAGGTGACACCAGCCGGTAGTCCCCTGCTGGTGCTAGACTAATTCCAGGAGGGGGGACATAGAGGAAAATGGGCTTTCATTAGGGGCGAGCATATTGAAGTATGGCCCCCCCGCAAGCACAAGGGTCAAGGGAAAGCCCCAGCGAAAGGGGCATCAAAAGTCCCCTCTAAAGGGGCAAAGGCCAGAGGCAAACACAGGAGGGGGCCACGCAGGAGGCCATCTTCCAAGCCATGCAGGCCCAGTTGGCAGGATATCAGGCCCGCATAGAGGAGTTGGCGGGCGCATGCAGGGAAGTGACTGAGCGCGGGACAGGCGAGGAAGGCAAGCCCAGGCAGGCGGCTATGAGGGGTGAGGTAGCAGGTAACACCATCCCAGGCTACGAAGAGGGTCCACGTCACCAGGGATGCAGGCAGTGTCGGGCCCTGCCTTTTCGTTACAGGGATGAAGAACCAGGACCCAGTAGAAGAAGGGAGGAGAGTACGCCCAACTACCAGGCACAAATCGAGGCACTCAGGGAAGGGATGCAGGTGCTGACTGAGAGCCTGGAAGCAGCCCAGTGCCGGCAGCGGGGGCCGGTGGGCTCCAGTGGTTGCCCAAGACCCCGGTACGAACCAGAGGTTACTGAAGGTGAGCAGGTCGATGATGGTTGGTGGGAAGGGGATGGCAAGCAATGGGGGGCAGCACCCTGTAGAAGCCAAGAGGATGAAGACCCACCTCTAGCGTGTACCCACACAGAACGAGGAAGGAGCCGGTGCTCCCCCTGCTGGGAATGGGGGGGCCAAATGGTGGGGGTCGCACAAAGCCAGTGCGGCGGATGCAGGCACTGCACAGCACACAGGTACAAGGGGGCCCAGGTGTGGGGGGCGGACCAGTGCTGCACGGGTCAGATGGCGCGGTACTGCAGCCATAGGGATGAGACCTGCCCTCTGTCAGGGGGGTACGCAGATGTGTCGGCCCCGCTAGGGGAACACCTGTTTCAGGCTACTAAAGAGAAGATCTAGAGCGGTGAATATATTGACATATTCGCCCTCCTTTTTAGTGACCCCATATCTGAGCCCAATGATAAAGAGGAGAGGAAAGAAAAGGAGAAGTTTAAAAGGCCAAAAGCTGAGCATACCTGGACAGCTGCCTACACCATCTATATGGGGGTGACACTGGTTAGGTTCCCGGAACGCAGGCTGGAGATGATCAAATACTCAGATATTGTGTGCCGAGCCTTTGATACAGGAGGACCGGGCGCCTGGCTGCACTATGACGAATCCTTCTGGCGTAGGGCAGCCAACAACCCACGCCTGCCCTGGGATCTCTATGCCCATGACATTTGACTTGAGTGTATCAGCTGCTCCAGGTACGCCCCGCGATCCGATAGCGGCCATGTGCTCTTGCGTGCAGGCAGCATGCAGCAATTCGAAGGGGGACAGAGAGGTAGACCATGGCAGCCAACAGGGGGTCCTACATGCTGGGATTTTAATGGGGGCAGGTGTTTTCAAGCCCAATGCAAATTTAAGCACGTGTGCATGCAGTGTGCGGGCGACCACACCGCCTCCATGTGTAACAAGTTCAGACAGTATGGAGTTAGGAACAGGGGACGGGCAGGCAACAGGCAGGCCCCCGCCAGCCAAGGGAGTGCCAACCCACCAGTGGGGAAGGGCACCAACCCCAGTACGGCATGAAGCCCTGTGACTGGCGATCCGTGACTACCCCGACCACGTGTCCACTGAATATGTTGTCAAGGGATTTAGGGTGGGTTTCAGGATTGCGACGGAAGACCCTCGTTACCATTTGGGCACAAAAAAAATTGAAATCAGTGACAGGAAATGAACAATTAGTCCAGCAGAAGATTGATAAGGAAGTCATGGAAGGTAGGATTAAGGGTCCTTTCGACAAGTTGCCTATCCCCACTCTGCGGATATCCCGCCTGGGCATAGTGCCGAAAAAGACCCATGGGGAATACCACATGATTCACCACTTGTCCCACCCAAAAGGGGAGTCAGTGAATGATGCGATTCCTCCCGAACTCTGCTCAGTAAGGTATGCATCATTTGCACTTATCGCCCTCCATACTCCAGCCTGTGCACTTTGCTCCTCCTCTGTCCCTTCTCTCACCCTTCCACACCTTCCCTGCTCCCCTAAGTGCCTTCGTCCCATCTCACTTGTTGCCCCCCATGCCTGGAACTCCCTCCCTGTCCACATACTCCTTGCCCCCTCCCTTCATACCTTCAAATCTCTCTTTAAAACTCACCTCTTTCGCTCTGCTCTGTCTGACCCTTTATCCTGCTGAGCCACTATTTCCTATACCTATGGTCTGTTTACCCTTATCCTTGCCACATGGACCTGCCTGCTGTCATTTTCATCATAACCTAGCCAAGTACGTGTACCTGAGACCTTGTATCTTCATGAATGTTAGACCCCTTGTCTCTCCCTCTGTTCCCCTTCCTATGTCTCTTCCCCCAGCTCCTGTCTCTCATATTGTAAGCCCTAGGGACAGGGACTGTGTCTATTTTATTACTTTGTAAAGTGCCAGGTACACTGCTGGCACTATATAAATGTTTGTTAATAATAATAAAGAATAATAATAATAATTAATAATAATTTGACTCCACGGTTGAAATGGTGCGTTCCTGCGGAAAAGGGGCCCTCCTTGCGAATTGCGATATCAAGTCGGCATTCCGACTCCTGCCAGTGCATCCCGAGGACTTTGAGCTCCTCAGCATGCAGTTCCGGGGTAAGTTTTACTTTGACAAGGCGATGCCCATGTGATGTTCCATATCATGTGTGGCCTTCGAAAAGTTCAGTACCATTTTGGAATGGATCACGTGCCAAAGCTCAGGGTGGAGCTTGATTATGCATTACTTAGGTGCAGAGCTGGGAGTACCGTTAGCACTGGAAAAAACCGAGGGCCCAATGACTGGGTTGACCTACCTGGGCATAGAATTGGACACCATCTGCTCTCTATCCAGATTGCCAGAGGACAAGCTCCGAGCCCTCAGAGAATTGATAGTGGCGGTAATGGCAGCCCCTAAGATAACAGTCAAACAGTTGCAGTCCCTCATGGGTAGCCTTAATTTTGCCTGCCGAGTCATCGCTTCAGGGAGGGCTTTCATGTCTCGATTATAGGCCCACATCGAGAGCAACCATTCCCTGCATAACCATGTCTGTGTGATGAGGGTGATGCGGGAGGATTTGACAACCTGGGAGGCCTTCCTCCAGGGCTATAATGGGGTGAGTTTTTGGCGGCAGCGACTCCTTTTGGAAGCGGAGCTCCAAATACAATACGACGCCATGGGTGGCCATGGGTTTGGGGTATACTTCAGAGGAAGATGGTGCACAGTCCCATGGCCCAAGGCTTGGGAAACACAGGGGCTAACCCACGACTTAACATTCCTGGAGTTCTTCCTTATAGTGGTGGCATTAGAGCTGTGGGAGGCATAGTTTTCCAACAGAAGGGTCCTATTCTGGTGCGATAACATGACAGTTGTTCACATCATTAACAAGCTGTCATCAAAATCAGAGAGGGTTATGCGGCTGGTCCGGCATTTTGTACTCAAATACTTGCGGGAAAACATTTTGTTCGTGGCCAAGCACGTGCCTGGGATTGATAATGGCATAGCTGATGCCCTTTCTCGATTTCAGACAGACCGTTTTCACCAGTTGGCACCAGACGCCATGAAGGACCCCGAGCCATTCCCGAGGGACATGTGGAGCCTTGGATTATAAACTTATATCAGGCAGTGCAGGGATCCCTCGCAGCCAGAACCAGGTTGGCGTACGAAATGGCATTCACAGAATTCCAGGAATACAGCTCAGGGAAAAGTTGGGAACTAGAATTCCCCATCCCTGAGGGGCATATGCTTCAGTTCATGCTCCAGCTCAGACAATGAGGTTTGGCACCGGGCACGATTGGGGAAAAAATATCAGCCATTTCTTTTATGAGCCGCTTGGCAGGCCACCCCTCTCCTGATAACGGCTTTTTTATGAGCCGTCTGAGGGAGAGTTGGGCCCGGAGTACCCCCCAGGCAGCGGATGTAAGGGCCCTTATCACTCCTCAGCTCCTTAATTCTATCAGCCAGGCATTGCATACCATGTGTCACTCCGACAGCGAGGTAGTTCTCTTTACTGCCGCATTTCGCATGGCACTATTTTGGGCCTTCAGGATCAGTGAGATAGTCCCCCAATCCTGGGAGGACAGGACGGGTGCGGCCCTGCAGATCCACGACATGGGTTGGCAGGGAGGCACCCTCCTGTTAAACTTAAGAAGGTCAAAGACGGACCAAAGGGGAAGGGGTCAGTTGGTGAGGCTTGCCCTTTGGACAATGTCCATACTTGCCCTGTGGAGGCAATAAAGCAGTATTTAGTCTCCCGTCTGAAGACGGAGGGTCTGTTGTTTCTCCACAAGGCTGGGACCCCACTGACACAATATCAGTTCGGGGCAATGCTCAAAATGTGCGTTAAGGAAGCTGGCCTGGACCCGAGTTGTTACATCGCACACTCCTTTTGCATAGGGGCGGCGTCAGTCGCTGCAAGTATGGGACTGCCTGGGGAGCAAATACAACTGATAGGGAGGTGGCAATCCGCTGCGTACCACTTTTACATCAGAAACACCGAATCCAGAATGAGGGGGTACTGGGGGATTCTGTGGCAACATCATAACTCTGATTTCTTTTCCAGACATGTCAACCCTGCAGGGACGGAAGGTGGTGTGGATCATCGGCCACAGCATCATACATTGGGCAGGGAAGATGGCCGCACGCAGCGGGTGGGGCTCCCAGCTGGGCTTAGGAGACAGGGCAGATATAATTTGGCTAGGTAAACGTGGAATGCTATGGGAGCAATTGCTCCCAACGCTGACTGAGGTGACAGAGAAATTTCCGGCACCAGCGGTGATGGTAATCCATTTAGGGGGAAATAACCTGCCTAAGTTTACAGGGCTGTGGCTAACAAAGAGGGCAAAGGCTGATTTGCAAAAGGTGCAGGAACGATTCCGGGGGTGCACACTGGTTTGGTCAGAAATTCTGCAGAGGAGAGTTTGGGCTAATGCCCAGCACCCAGGCAGGGTGGACCAGGCCAGAAAAAGGGCAAATGGGGAAATTGGGGGCTGGCTCCAGTGAGCAGGGGGGTTTGTTATTTCTCACACGGAGATCAGCCATGACAGGGATGAGTTATACCAGAGTGATGGGGTTCATCTATCGGATTCTGGATGCAGCGCGTATCTCGGAGTCCTGAAATGCAGCCTAGTGAAAATCCTTGAAAGTTGAATTTTGGTGGCGAACCAGCCAAGCAAAGCTGGTGGTTCTGGTGGCGGTAGACTGAGTTCAGGCCAATGGTTAAAAGTTGATGGGGTTAGTATAGCATTGGGTAGCAACATCTCCCTAAGAGATGGGCATAGGCCATACATAGCTGCTCAGTGCGGCTCAATGTATGGTCAGCCCAAGGGTGAGAGGCGAGCGGCTGAACCTGCTGGGCAGACCATGTACCAAACAGTAGGTTATGGTGTCCTCACCCTTGTTGTTTAGACATGTAGTGGAGATGTGGACTGCGGTTCGAGTCTCAGAATGCACCGCGGCTGGGGTCAATTCCTTCCACTGCGGCTGTGGGTTTCCGTTCAGAAGTTACTTTTCATTCACCCCTGCCGTGGTGACCATTCACCACACTTCTGGACCTCCTCTCGCCCTGACCTCACGAAGCTTGGTTAGCTTCACCTCGGGTTACGTTTGACTGTGGTGAACATCTGGATGCGAGCAAACAGACATGCACGGCGCTTTCACACACACACACACTGCGTTTGACTGAGGTTGACTGTGGTGGACATTCACCATGTCACTTCTGAAATCACCCTTTGTCTTTTTTATTTGGCGTAAGCTGTAAATAAAGTGTGTGTTTGTGTGTGTGTGTGTATAATCTCTCTGCATCTCCATTCTCTTTCTGCCAAATGAGGAAAATACTTCTAAACCCTTGTTGTGAGGGAGGATAAATCCATTAAAGTCTGAAGCGTGTGGCTATTGTGATAAGGGGATAGATAGCTGGGCATCTTCATCATACTTGGGTTCTTTAGTAATGTGTGACACTGGATGGATTAAGTGGCATTTCTGGTTTCGTGGGGGCAAAAAATGTTGAAAACTAGCACTGAGGAGAACTTAGGATGCTTGCAACAGAAAAACAGCTACTGCTAAGAATTCAATTTCATGGCTAAGAGTTCGGTTTCATCCTTGGATAGGTCAGCTTGACTTGATTTTCAGAAGTTAGAGAAAACTAAGTACAGGAAAACTGCAATGAAAGACACTTACAAAGCTGTTAAAAGAAAGTTATACTGACATAAAAAACCAGCACAGTTGCACTTGAAATAACAGCAGTTGATTTTGATGTGTTACTTTCTGTCAGGGCTATAAACCCCTCTGTTGTTGATCTGTGGAGCTCTGAACAGAACACTAAAAGCATCATTGGCAATTTCTACTGATTTACATCAGTTAACAGAAATGGTAAACAGAACAACTCAACTTTAATAACAATGCTGAGGATGTTTTTTGAGTACCGCCTGTATATGAAGAGTTTTCAGAGGCAGTAAAATTATCCATAACAATTGTTCCCTAGTTTCCCAAGTTGGATCTCATTTGATTTGGATACAGCATCTAGAATTAAAGCAAAAGGCCTATATCGTGCAATCATTCTTTTTTATTAATAGAGAGTTCTCTCCCTTTATCACACTGCAGAGTTCTGCCTAATAGTGGTGGCATAACATGGTCCTTTATATTTCATGCTCTTTTCAGTGGGAGATAAATTTGTTCCTTATTTCCACACTGAAGAAAATAGCTGAAGGGTTAAGAGCGAAAACATGTGTAGCAGGGGACAGCCTTGCCATGGCTAAGTGTTGTCAGGATTAGGTCCAGAGCATGCAAGTCAGGGGATAAGCACAATACAGTTTATTTCCTTATAACACTGTTCATCATAGGTTCCATCAATTCCATAGTCTATCACGAGTCCAAGCCTAGCCAGGCATCACTCCTCTGGCCTGTGTCCACTCACTCTCCTTCCTTCAGGTAGTCAGGCGCCACCAGTTAGCATCAAGGTAACACTCCATAGCCTCCTTCCATTCAGGACCAGAGATGTGTTCTGCTTGACATCCAGACAACTTCTGCTCTTCCTCTTCCCTCTCTTTTATACCCAGGAGTGAGTGTGGCTTCAATCCCACTCAGGGTGTTTTCAGATGTTACGGGTGGCCGGTTCACCACAGTGGATTCCCGGTGGGGGTGAACAAAACAACCACCCCCCGGGGCGAATAAACACCCCGAACAGACGTGATGGGACCGGGACCACGGCCGGGAATCGGGCCGCCAGATCACAGCCCGGGGCAGCGCAACAGACGTGACGCCGATTCCCAGCTGTGGTCAAAACACCCAGAAGCCACCGGGAAGGGGTGGGACACAGACATGGCCGCCTGAGGGCAAACGAAGCCAAAAGGCACAAAAGGGAACACCCACACAAGGGAAATGGGAAGGGAGGGGGGAGAGGGAGAAGAGCCGGACAGATACCATACACAGCAGGCACACAGGCAGCAGAGGCACAGCGGAACACACAGCATGAGCACACGCCCGGGCACACACACACACAAAGGAAGGGAAGGGGGACACGAGCGCCCGGACAACACACAAGGCACAACGGGAGCAAAGGGGGGGGTGGGACATGGAAGAGGGGGGGAACCGCAAAGGGGCAGAGCAGGACACAGGCAACAACAACCACAACCCCCACAGCAGCACAGTCTGCACAGGCACCCCCACAGCAACACAGGCAGTCTTGGAAAGGGGGGGGCAGGATCTCGGGACCAAGGCACAGTGGGGGCCCGCAATGCACAGCAAGCTGGATGGGAATGGTCAGGAGGCACACGGAGACCCCACACCCATGGAGGGCAGGCAGGACAGCCGGTGCAGCGCTGCAGGTCCAAGGATGCACCCCCCCCCCAGAGAAAGCACCGAGGGCCAGTCCGGGGGTCCCAGAACCCCCAGGTCACACAAGCACCCAAGGGGGGGGGACGGGCAGCAGGTGGCAGCGCTGGTGGGTGGGGACAGGTAGCTGGACACAGGCAGGTCAGTGAGGCCATGCAGAGCACCGCACCCAGGCACCAGGGAGGGCAACCACAGAGGGAAACCCTGGATGTGCAGGCAGACCGGGGGGTGGGGCCCAGGGCCACAGGCAGGGGCAGCAGCACCCTGCGAAGCAGGCTTCACCACAGCACAGCAGGGACATCAAGGAGGGAGCAGCCAGCGGGGACTGGCCCCCCCAGACAGGGGCGGAAGCCCACATGGGGGCAGGACACCAGGGGGCCAGGAGGAACACCGGGACTCACAGGCAGCCGCTGGGGGCCACTGCGGGCCCAGGGGCCGGGTGCCCCGCCTGGTGAACCAGGTGGGGCCAATGGATCAAGCCCCGGTGGTACCCCAGCAAGGACATGTGGTGGGCGATCAGGTAGTAGGCATGGAGAGACCCAGCTGGACGTCCAAACAGGACCACACCCCCAACAGGGCCAACAGCTCTGCCACGGAAGGTTCCTACACACAGCAGGCAGCAGAAAGGGGCCAAGGAAGATGTCCCAGCTTCAGCAGTCAGTGGTACACTGCCACACGGGTGCGCTGGAACCCACACACCCCATGAACACAGGCAAAGTAGGACACGGCCAAGGCAGGGCCCCCCTCAGCAAGGCACAGTGTGTAGATGCCCAGCTCGCACAAACCCAGCACAGACACGGTCTCAGCCCTGAACCAGGGTACATGAGAACACTGCTTGTCCGGGATGCGTCCATCAGGGAAGTGAACCAGCCCCAGGGTGTCTGCATGCAGCCAGCAATCATGAGCACTCGCCTCATAGAAGAAGTAGCGAAGTCCGGAGCTCAAGCTCGCAAAGGCACCTGCATGGCTGGCCGGGCTGGCCAGGAGCAGCTGCACGGCCGGGGTATGCCACAGGTCGCACAGAGACATGGTCTCGTGGAAGGTCCAGATATGGGGGGCCCCATGGGGGCCGGGAAGCAGGAGCCCGGTGGATGGACAACCAGCCATGGTCCAGCAAGACAGGGAGAATAACACCATGGACAGGGGGTCACACATACCCTCCAGGGCCAGGGGGGCACACATACCCTCCAGGGCCAGGGGGGCACACATACCCTCCAGGGCCAGGAGGGCCTCCAAGGGGTCCCAAGGACAGGGAAAATGGCCATGGACTGCAACATTGTAACACAACAGAGCGAGGCATGGGGTGTGGACCCGGCACAGCTGCCCAACACAATAGCACTCACAGAACAGCTAATCGGGATGCCAAGGCCACGGTGTTGCAAACAGACATGCGGGTGGGGGGTTGATGGGTGAAGGCATGCAGCTGCAGAAGGAGCACACGGAACCGCGCGCCCATGCCGGCATGAGGACCCATGCACAGCCAGCACGTGTAACCATGGGCACACCCATAGACCCATGCACCCCATTGGGGAGCCCGGCTGGCTGGGGGCCAGCCCTCAGCACGGCCACCCATCGGAGGGCCATAATAAATGTCCCACAACTCCTGGGGGCCCCACCACCATGGAGTGGGACAGGGAAGCCATCTACTGGATGCACCTCACACTCGCAGCCAAGTGGTACCACGACCACACCGAGCAACTGCGCCTCCTTGGTGCGGAGGTGCACCTGGGTGCCCGGCTGCAGGTTTCCCCGGCCTGGAGAGCTGCAAGGGCCCGCAGGGCACACCATGGCCACAGGAGAGCCCATGCCCAGCTCAGGGCACAGAGGCTATCCGGG
Source organism: Sphenodon punctatus (assembly GCA_003113815.1). Taxonomy (NCBI): domain Eukaryota; kingdom Metazoa; phylum Chordata; class Lepidosauria; order Sphenodontia; family Sphenodontidae; genus Sphenodon; species Sphenodon punctatus. The sequence goes on along the minus strand of QEPC01007499.1, from coordinate 3,315,419 downwards.
ACAGACTGTCAGGCCATGAGCCGGGCCTGGACCTGGCCCGCGGCACTCCGCGAGGCGGCCAGGTGCCTCCTGTGGACGAGGGAGACCATGTGCCGGTCTGTTCAGCTCGCTATGCCCATTGAGAGGCACCTATGGGTCGCAGAGTGCCCACAGGGTTGGTGGGCGAGGGCGCTGGCCCAGTAGGACGAGGCAGCCTGGAGGGCCCACCTCAGGATGGACAAGCTCACCCTGCTGTGGCTAGCGGAGCTCCTTACACCCTGGCTAGAGCGAGAGCACACCTCCATGAGGACCCCCATCCCCATGGTCCAGCAGGTGGCCATAGGGGTGTGGGCCCTGGCAACGCCCGAATCCTGCTGGTCCGTGTCCCAGCACTTCGGGGTAGGGCTCAGCATTGTGGCCTGTATCCTCCGGGATGTGGTGAGGCTGTGGAGGGCTTGCTCCTGGACAGAACGATCCAGCTAGTGGACCAGGAGGCCGTGATGGCGGGATTCACGGACAGAGGCTTCCCCAACTGCATGGGAGCTGTGGACAGCACCCACATCGAGATCCTCCGCCCCTCCGCAGTGGAAGCAGCAGAGTATGTGAACCGGCACGGGTACCACTCCCTGCAGCTGCAGGCAGTTGTGGATCACCAGGGCCGGTTCATAGACATCTTCACGGGCAACTCCAGCTGCAGTCACGATGCCCGGATCATGACCATCTCCCCCTTCTATGCCTGGATGTTCCGGGGGGATTTCGCTGACATGGGGATGACCTGGATCAAGGGGGTACCAATGCCCCCCTGTATCCTGGGAGACCCTGCCTACTGCCTCACCCGCTGGTTGATGAAGGTCTACCCTGTCACACAGACCCCTGCAGAGGTGCTATACAATACCTGCCTGTGCTCCAGCAGGACCGTGGTGGAGCGAGCCTTCGGGGCCCTCAAGCAGCACTGGAGGAGTCTCGCTGGGCACCTAGACTACATTGTGGAGACCTCCACCCTGGTGATTGGGGCCTGCTGTGTGCTCCACAATGTCTGTGAGACCGAGGGGGCAGCCCTGGAATACCCCGAGCCCCACCGGGGTCCCGGGCCCGTGCCCCTGTACGTGAACGCCGAGAACCCCAGGGAGTACTGTTATGCCAAGTGCATCTGGGACGCCCTGGCAAGGCATATCACCCGGGGAGCCCAGGTGTGAGGGGCTCCCCTCCCCAGCCCACCCCCTGGGGTTTCCAGGGCTGGCCCCTGCAGGGGTACCCCCCCACCGTCACCCACATGTGGACCCTGGAGGCATACTTGTGCTTAAACATTTATTTCAACCGCGTGTACATGTGACCCCTCCAGCTCTCCCTCCAGCCCTGTAGTGCCCTGCCACCTCCAGTGCCCCCCCCTCACACCGCCCTCCCCCTCCCTCCCCGTCCCCCCTCCTCATTTCTGGAGTTGACCCCGTGAGTGCCTGGTGTGGGCCATGGATCCCTGGGATCTCCCCTCCCCCCATTGTCTGTGTTCCCAGCAGTGTCCTGGGCCTCCTCCTGGTCCGGCAGGGCGGGTGGTGGCTGGGAGGAAAAGGGGGCAGGAATTGGGGGCCCCCCATGGTGGCTGCACCCTCCTGAGGCCGGGGGACACCAGGAGGCAGATGCGCGGCCCCTGAGGATGCGGGGCTGGCTGGGGCACCTGGGCAGGGGACAGGGGTGGTGAGGGGCCTGGCATGGGGCCCTGGGCATGCAGGGTGCCCGGGGGCGCAGCTGCCATCACATAGGCACACATCGTGCCGGCGTGAAGGAGCAGGGAGATCCCAATATTGTGGGACCTATCCATCTTCGCAGAGTGCTCCTGCACCATGTCTGTGATGGCCTGCTCCAGCCTCCTGAGCACCTCCACCTGCCTGCTGTGCTCCCGGCGCTTCCGCCTCTGCTTCAGGTGCACCTCGCCCTGGTGCCTCCTGTCCCTCACTTCTGCCCGCTCCAGGGACCACTCGATGGCTGCCTCCATCCGGTCCACGGCCGCTATCATCCTCTCCCCCTGTTCCTCCAAGATCCAGATGATCTCCTCTGCCTGGTCCTCCCTCCTCCTGTGGACCTGTGCCCAGTGATCCCTCATGCACTGTGATGGGGCCACGGGCCCTGGGGATGCTGGCTGCCAGGGTTGCCCTGAGGGTACAGAAGGGTTAGTCCAATCCTGACCTGGGCCCCTGGCCCCTGGCGGAAATGGGGCAGGGGCCCTGTGGGCCCCTGGGCATCTCACCAGACCCCTCCTCACCCCCAGACCCCGGCCCCTCCCACCCCCTCCGACTGTCCGGGGAACCCCTCTCTGCACCTCGGAGTGTCCTCCTTACCGGACCGCCTGCCTCACCTGGTTCCTGCGCCTGCTGGCGGGTATCCTTGGTGGCTGCCTGCTCAGTTGCCTGGGTCTGGTCCCAGGGTGTCCCATGGCCTGCGGGTGAGGAGGGGGGGTTGTGGGTGTAGGGGTGTGCGGTTGGGCGACCTGGGGCTGGGTCCCCTCCTGCCTTGGTAGTGGGGGGCTGGGGCTCAGGCTGGGGCTGGGCCTGGCCCATCCATCCCCCCCTTGGCCCCTGCCCCCATGGGCCCAGTCCCTCTCCCCTCCAGGTTGCCCGCTTACCCTCAATGTCAGTCTCGGATCCTTCCGACGCCAGCCCCTCGGTGTGGGAGTGCTCCCCCATGGATCACTGGCTGAGGGTGATGAGGGTGCTGGCCTTGGACTCCGCTTGGCCGGCCTGGGGGTGGGTGCTCTCCTGGCTGCTGTCTGGGGGGAGCTGCAGGTGCCAGGGGTCCCGGGGCAATCCTCCTGGGGGTCCGGGGCCCTGGAGCTCGTGTCTACCAAGGGGGCGGTGAGGGGAGGGGGTACCTCAACCCGTTCCCTGCCCTGGACCACAGCGCTCCTGACGAGCCATGGGGTGACTATGGACCCCTTCATATGCAGGATGCAGTCCAGGGCATCATAGAATGGGGCGGTCCAGGCTCCGTGTTCAGACTGCTTATTGTTGTCCTGAATCGCCTTGTACCCCCTCTTCAGCTCCTTGGCCTTTGAGCGGCACTGTGCGCTGATGCCCCGCCACCTCCATGTCCTGCACTATGTCCTGGTAGACATGCTCATTGCACTGGTTGAGCGCAAGCTCCAGCTGGTACTCCAGGGTCCCCCATATCCTTATGAAGTCCCGGGTCTCCTGGAGCCCCCACTGGCCCCTTCTGTGGTACGCCTTCCTCCCCCTTCTCCACGTTGGTTCGTCCTCCTCCTCCTCCACCTCCGCCTCCACCTCCACCCGGGCTGGGCCGGTGTTCTCCAGGGGCTCATCCCCCCGGGCACTCTTCTTTGTCTGCGGGAGGCAGGGGGTGGGGGTTTTAGGGTTGAGTGCGTGTCCTGGCCCCTCGCGGGGTGTCCCCTTCCCCCTCCTCCCTGCTGGGAGCCTGGGCTTGCCCCCGTGCCCCCCCCTTGGTGCCCCTGCTCCCCTGCCCTTGTTTCCCCTTACCCGTTTCCTGGGTGCCTCCTCCACCCCCGTTCTGGCTGCTGTCCCTGGGGCATCATGTACCACCTGCTGCGGGTGTTGTCCCTGTACCTCCTACATGGTCAGCATGACCCTGGCTCCCCCTCCTCCGCCTGCGCTCCCTCCACTGCTGCCCCAGCCTCCTCCTCCTCCACCCTCGCTCTCTCTCCCACCGCTCTCTTCTGCCTCCCTCCTCGCTCCATCCCGCCACGCTTCCCTGCTGCAGATTTCCCTTTAAATGTCCCTCTGGTGGTTGTGTTGTTGCTGGTTGCCTGGCAGTGACGGTTCATGCATGGTCCATGGCTGGGGATCATTTTCTTTGGTTCCGCCCGGGGATTGGCGTCCAGACGTTACTTTTTGTTGCTTCCCGTTGGGAATCTCTTTGACCACGCTTCCCGAGATTTTGCGCCGGGTAGCCCAGGAAGCGTGGTTGAAATTGACCCCATGGGGGTATTGAGCGTGGTGATCATCTGGCGGCCGCCTAACAGATGTTCAGGGCTCTTTGGCCCCTCCGCGGGATTGAGCGTGGTTTACTGTGTTTGAGCGTGATCTCGTAACGTCTGAAAACACCCTCAGTTACCCTTAAAGGGTCAGTGCCCTTATGTGACTTCACTCTGCCACAGCATGTTATAGTGCAGTGTAGCTAATATCCCCCCTCTTCATCATACAGTTTAGTAAGCCTCATCTAATGTACACTGGCCATCCAACCTTAAATTTGATGCCTTATTTAGAAATGTTCTATTGGATGGATAGTGATGATTGATACTGTTTATTAAACAGTGGTTTGAAGATTTTTTTTAACGGAATAGAGTCCTGTAGGTACATTATTCCATAAGAGTGGGAACAGCACATTTACCAAAGACCTGAAGGGGCGAGCAAAACAGAAGTCCTTCTATGAAAGCAGAGGAAAACTGGACACAGGCATAATAAAGCTTAGGTAAGGTTCTGTCACAGAATCTGGGACTCAATGTGCATTAATTGGCATCCTAGCTTGTTGAAGTCTTCTATAGGTTCGGGAGTATTGGACAATCAGCCTGTGGACCTCTTCACCAGGATATGATGGTGCCCCACATAATCCCCTTACACCAACAGGACCCAGGATGGACCTCCTTGACAACCTTGTCATTTCCGCCTTTCTTTGTTTTTTATTTTGGTTTGGTTTTTTTGCAGGAAGGGTCAATGGCTTGATAGTTTCGCCCAGGATATTAATGTATGGATCAATGCTTTTTGTTGTATTATACGAAGTTCATGAGTAAGAAATTGAATATTTTTGCAGCCTTTATTGACCTTAGAGTCACTTTTGATATGATTGACAGGACAAAGTTATGGGGGAAACAGAGTCATGGGATGGACCCGCCTTTGATTAAATTAATTATGGATTAGTACAGCAATACCACAGCCTGTGTGAGGCATGGAACCATGGGAGAACTTTCTCCCCAAATCCTCACATTGAAAGGGGTACGGCAAGGCTGTGTACTTGCCCCAGTTCTATTTTTTCTGTTTTTGAATGATTTACGATCTTCCCTTGAAAGTATGGATTGTCATCAACCAAAATTGCTAGGCAGTGATGTCTCATGTCTGCTATATGCAGATGACACCATTCTCCTTTCCTACACCAAAATAGGGTTACAAAGGTTATTAGATGGGTTTGGCTCCTATTGTCATAATAATAATTTAGAAATTAATTTGGAGAAATCCAAGGTTATGATGTTTGGCACAAAGAAACTGAATAAATGGCTTATCAGTTAACATCCCTTAGTGGTAGTGGATAAATTTTGTTACAAATAATATGAGTTGGGTAGCTCATGTCCAGAAAATGGCAAACAAGATGACTCAGGCAGCAGGAAGGATCTTGTCCTTTTATAACAAATTTCAAGTTTCAAAGGAAACTGTGGGTGGAAGCACTAAAAGCTGGCGAACTGAACGTGATGCAATTCTTCTATATTGGGAGGAAATTTGGGGAGGAGATAATAGAACAGCAGCAATAGTTGAAAAAGCTCAAAGTATGTTTCTTAAAAAGCTCCTCTTGGTCCAGCAAGGAACACCAGCTCCAATGCTTAGAATAGAAATGGTTTCAATAAATGTATATACCATTGCCAAGATGCGGCTGGTCCATTATTGGTTAAAAATCAGGAGGTATTCACCCACAAGATTATCTAAGAAGGTTCTGATTGACTCCAAAGGGGAGTTAGGATCCATCTTCCTCTTGTTATCAAATATAAAGAGGGACTCAATGATGCGGGTCTAGGTGATAGATGGAGTTGCCATGATTTGTTACCTCTGCCCAACGATAAGCAGATTATAAGAACATAAGAACATAAGGTTCTTAAAAACATATCTTAAGAACATTATAACACAAAGGTTTATTGATATCTCCAGACAATAAGATGTCTCAGTAATAGGACTTTTGAAATGTTCCAAGCTTTAAATACATCAAACATGGATGGGAACAGGCTTCCTATTTAGCTTTAGTGAGTTACTCTTTTTTTGTAATAATGTTCTTTCTGTTTCTTATTGTATTTTATTGTGATGGCCATTGGCTTTGCAATTAAATAAACTAACTGAGTGGGTTACTCAAGGCATAGGCAGATACTCACTAAGCTCAGATTTGAACAGATAGAATCAGCAGTGTAGACAGGTCGATGGGCCTGGACCTCATATGAACAGAGGCTATGTGTATGCCCCCTGAAAGAGGTTGAAGATACTGTCCATATACTTTGGAGATGCTCCAATTATAAAGATTTGAGACAAAGATATTTACATCCATTAAGAACTCTTGTTGGACAGATGGATAACTTCCAAAGGATGATTTGGGTCCTCCAAAATATATTCCCAGCGGTGCTGTCTGCTTTAGCCTCTTATATATCAGCGATGCAAAAACTTAGGAAGAGGTATGGGTAGACTGAAGCAAATGAGATGTATGTAGATATGTATTTTGGTGACATAAGATTTAACTCTATATTATCAGACTGAAACCCTGGAACGATGAGGGGAGATAGTCCAAACTGTGTAATTTGTGTAATTATGTATTGGATAAGTATACTTGTGTAACTTTGGCATTGTATTGGCTTAATGTTTAAGCCCTTTTTAAATACTGTTTGGCCTATGGTCAAATAAATTAACTGAAAAAAGCTTGTTAGTCCCTATAGTATCTTTGATGGATGAACCATTCTTCTCATTTATAGTGTTGTGGGGACCTCCAAGTAGGGAGGTGCATGTCATTTTTGTTATTACAATAACAATGATGAAAATTGTCATGTTCATTATTGTTATTGAAATAACAAAAATGACAAATAATAATAATGAAAATAGAAATAAAAATGACATTTTATTTTTGAAATAAAGGGAAAATACTGAAAGATTTATTTCTGGCTATAACGTTTTTTGTTTTTATTCAATACTGATGAAACCTGGGGAAATTGTACACCCAATGGAGGACATTATGTGTAACAAATTTAGAAATAATTAGATAAAGGTAACCGATTGTAGAAGCAATTGAAAGTTGTGATTTTAAGAAAAGCTCTGTAACCATTCACAGCTACAACTTCTTAATCTTCCATTCAATTTGCATTCAACCTGTGACAATTATGTCCCGTTACAAACTCAACACTCCTGACAATTTTCAGAAGGATTGGATAGAGGGTCCTGATGGTATAAGACTTTAACTTGAAAATACATTTCCAGCTGTAACATTTGTATATTCCATCCTGTTTACAAGACATTTGGCAGGAATGTATCACATACCTTTCCTGTCATCTCTACCAAACAACAGGACAATTTGATAAAGGACCTCAATTTTATAAGCAATTGATGTTGTCCCCTTGAAGACCGTTATTCAGATAAATAGCAGCACATGCAGTGTCACTCAGAGACAGGCACCCTGCACAGCAGGGGGAGAGAGGCTGTAGGAGGGAGGATGTGGAGCAACCCAAAAGATGGACATGACAGACACATTCACTGGCCAATTACTGCATGCTACCAGCTTTACAGGACCAATCGGTAGTGGCTTTGAGGCGGGTATAGGGGGCGGCCGTGAGGCAGACATCGAAGGGACATAACTGGGACTTTGGGGATAGCATCCCAAAAATCAGGAAACATAGTTTACACATCCAGGCTGGCCAATTATCATCACAATCACATCCTGCAGCACTGTGACAGAGAACATAAGAGAAGCTCTATTGGCTCTTTCCTAAACAGATGCTTCTGACTTCCCAGTAACAAGTGGGGGAGAGATATTGGGATGGTCACAGCACAGAATGAGGATATTTGGTTGACATTTCTGCTGGCCAATTGGCATCACAAACCGATCTTATACCACAGTGACATGTAAGAGAATCCCTGGCATAGGCTCCTTCTCTGCATATGCTGTGCAGGCATATAAAAATGGGACCCTTTATCACATATCTATGATATTTGGAAGAGATTATTGTGAAAGTGTGATATACAGTCCTGCTAAATTTCATGTGCACTGGTTGGACTACAGTGACATGTAAGAGAATCCCTGGCATAGGCTCCTTCTCTGCATATGCTGTGCAGGCATATAAAAATGGGACCCTTTATCACATATCTATGATATTTGGAAGAGATTATTGTGAAAGTGTGATATACAGTCCTGCTAAATTTCATGTGCACTGGTTGGACTACAAAGATGTTACAGGCAGATATACATTTATATGTTAATTTCTTATACCACCAGGACTCTTTATCCAATCCTTATTAACGTTGGCATAGAGAGTAAATATTGGAAGGGGTATAAACATGCCAAGTTTCATCTACATTAAATGTGAGGCAAAGAAGGTACAGCTAAGAATATATATGAAGATTTTTGCAAAATAAATTAATTCAACAGCTTCTAAAATTGGATTCCTTTATTTACTCTTTTTTCAGTTTGGTGCACATAATGCCTTCCATTGTAGGTATATTCACTCCAAATATCAGGCAAATATAGTGAAAAACAAAAATGTTACAGCCAAACATGTGTTTTCCATTGAAACCAATGGAAAATGAAAATGAAAGCAAAAACGAAAACAACAATTTGATATTTATGAAAACTAAAATGACAGATTTAAATAAACAAAATTAAAAACAAAAGCAAAAACAAAAATGACATGCGTCCCTGGTGCACACCTCTACCTCCAAGCAGACTAAGGCCCTTTTCAAACGAGACGTAGTCACACATGCCCATGCAGAGGGCATGAGTGGGTGTCTTCCACTTGAATGCCATGGTGGGTGGGCAGGCGTGTGTGTGTGTGTGTGTGTGTGCTCCCGCAATACACACATGCCCATCCACCTCCACCCATCGCCCATGCATGGAGCAATTGCCCAAAACGGTGGTTGCTCCATGTGTGTGAATGCATGGGGATGTGGGGGGGATCGGTGTGTGCCCATGTGCACACACACCCCCGCATTTCCCATGCTGTGGCGCTCACACCAACCACCCCTCAGCTACGGCCCGTTTACAAAGGGCCCAAATGCCACCTCTAGTTATGAGTAGTTTATGAGAGAGAAAAAGGCAATACACGATCCTCTTGCCTCCCAGACTGCAGTAGAGAACAGCTCTCTGCTGGTGCTGGTGACAGTTTAATTGTGACTGGCTCAGAAAGCACACACAATGCAGCCAATCCCTCTGAGACAACAAACTGGCTTTGAGATACAGGAGTATGTTTAGCCAACCAAAAAATGAGCACCAATACTATGCAACATGTGACCTAATGGAACTGGCCAACCTGGCTGTAATTTATAAAAGTGACACAAAGATTCAGTCATGCTAAACACCAAAGCCTGGGGTTTTCCCCTCAGCCATCCTGGAGGGTCGATATCTGGGCTCCCGTGGGAAGATAGGATATGTCGCTCTTACGACCTACAGGCATTGGATACTAACAGGCATTTACTTTGTTGGTGCATCTCTGGGATAGGGTACTGTCCTCCTATCAAGAGCTATGGGAGAGGCACTCGGTCGCTAAGACCTATGAGTTATGCCTAAGTCCTATTACCTCAGATCTAATGAGGGCAGTTGCAATATTTGAGAATTTGGCAGTTTCTGAGGCAAAGGCTGACTGGGTAAGGGTTTGGCCTGCGGGTAGAATGGATACAGCTCATGGTCACCTAAGGACCTTTCTTATGATTTTGGTAACTGCCTCGTGGTCTGTCTGAGGCCGCATTTAACTCAAGGCAAGGAGGAATTTGGGGAGGTCCTATTGTTTATGTTTGAATTGGTTACTATGTGATCGCTTATGTGTTTTTATTACTGATAGTTCTTTGAACTATCCCCTTTTTATTCGTTTTGTTACAGTACGGCATTTTGGAGTTGGGGTTTTTAGTATTATTATTTATTAATTATGATTATTAAATTCTAGTATTTTGTATTTCTAATGCCAACAACTCCATGTACTTTGTATTCCTAATGCCAATAACTGTAAGTTATGGCAATAAAATTTTTTATTCATTCATTCATTCATTCGACACCAAAGCCTGGTATTACATCCAGGCAGTTCAGAGAATTGCCCTGATTTTGAAAATGTTCTGTAAACATTCAATATATGAATAATGCAAAGTAAACACTTGATAGGAATATTGCGGTGTATGAAGAAGGCAATCCTATATTGACTGGTTGAAGTGCTTAAACCACATAACCCAATACATTTTATCCTTTCTGGAATTTCTCTATTCCAGATTTTGCCACCTTTACATTGAGAAGTCCTTTACGCCACAAGTACTTCCATTGGAGTAAGGTGTTAATCAATGTAAGCAACACCCTAAGGCAGTTGGAAATCTTTTCTCAGTTTCATCAGTTGATTAACAGATCTTTCTGAATGATCCTTAAAATACACAATATTTTTTCTAGACTTTCACCTAGAAAACAAACAGTATTTAAGTATTTGCTGATCAAATGCCCACTGAACAATCACAGACATGCAGAGGAACCAAGATTGCAGAGCCATCACTCCAGCAAGGGTGGATTCAGGCAAGTGCATATTGTGTGATCACATGGGGTGCTTTCAAACATGACGGTGGCTGCTTTGCCATGGTTTCCCCTGCTTTGGTATGGGGGTCACTGTCACATTTGAAGGTGGCCAGGAAGCGGCTGCCAGATGCCAGGGGGAATCCCAGAGTCACCGCCTGAGCTAACCCCCACCACAGTCAGGATCTGGCCACTGGACACAGAGTAAAGAAGCCCTCTTTACTTACCATGGTCCGGAGTGTTGGTGGGGAAAGGGGGAGTGCCATGGCCGCCCATCAGGGAGGGGATGGGCGGAAACATGTCCGCCCAGCTCCCTGACCTCCCCAGCAACCAGGCCCTGTCACGTCAGTTCAGGGGCCTGGACGAATCCCAACTGTAGTGCCAGTCCAACGCTGGACTGGGTCATTCCATGCTGCCATGTTAGTTTTCACCCATGGGGCCATAATTGTTGGAAGGCCCCTAAGGGGTCCAATACATGGGTCCCATGAATAAACATGAAAGGACAACTTGAGTGTGAAAAGGACTGGTGTAAGATACAGAGTCTTAAATGCGGGGAGCCCCAGCCTATGGAGATCCTATAGTCATCCATGACCCCCAGGAATATACTAGAAGTATCAACATATGCATTATATATGGGCCCACAATGTCTCAAATCCAGAGGGTTCCTGGTCCTGAAACTGAATGGGATGTTATTTTTAATTGAATAGCAAAATAAATTACATATTCCTTTTTCTAATGGGTAAGTCAGTGCATTTCCTTCAAACATTTCCGTTAGAAAGGGACCTGCAACACCATTTTGCATGAAGCCCCTTTCCCCTTGATTCAACACTGCATCTGCTTCTGAACCTTTTATTTTCACCCATTAATTATTTTATTTTTTTCATTTCCTTTTTTATTTGTATGCTGCACTCTCTTGCCACAGGCAACTCGAGGCGGCTCACAACAAAATGAAACAACTCCTAACACAAAATACAATATGGTCCGCAGGACCCACAAAAAAAACACACCCCACATTCTTAACTAAGAAACGTAACAAATTCATGTCTACAATACTCTCCTTCAATCTCCATTCATGCCACCCCCCGCATATTCCTTCCCTGCTGCTGCCAGGGAAGGAATCCTTCTCACCCCCCCTCATTCCTTCCTGCTCTCACCAGGAAATGAGTTCTTTCCATAATACAACATAAGAAACATCATATATATTGTTAATTACTCCCCATCTATCTACATACAGTTTTAATACATAATTAATTACTTCTAACCCATCCAAACTTCATTTTTGATACATAACTTAAACAATCCCCTTCCAATCCCCAGCACTTCAATTAACCTACTATCCACATCCTCCTTCTCCCCCCCCTGCTACCACCAGGGAGGGAAACCTTCTCCAAGTCTCCACTGGCATGGCTGCCGGCTGTTCCCTGCCTTTTATTGGCCAGCTCGGATGCTGGCTGACCCCGGCCCCGCCCCCTCATTAAGCGCAGTAGTAGCGGCAGTGATGGCTGTGCTGGTTCCAAACTGCCTGACACCCCCCGGGGACCTGCTGCTGCTCTTGTTCGGGGGCAATTCTCCAGCCCCCCCTTGCACCAGATCTCTGGGGGGGGGGGAGCGGTCCGGGGGGGTTCCTCTGTTCACCATGGGCCCAGATGTCAGCATCCCTCTGTCCCCACTCACAGTTCTCAGGTGACTTGGGGCTGCAAATGACCTGCAGGCTGATCTTGCTTCCCAGCCTCTGCCAGCCATTCCCTGCCTTTTATCAGCTGTTTCAGATGCTGGCTGCCCCCGGAGCACAGGTGTCATGTGCTCCCTGTGGCCTGCCCCAGTAAGGAGACGGGCTGTGGCATTCTGCACCAGCTGCAGCCTCTGGACCACCTTCTTGGGAAGCCCCATGTAGAGCGCATTGCAGTAATCCAGCCTTGAGGTGATGAAGGCATGGATGACATGGCAAGGTCAGAGTCTGAGAGATTCGGCTAAAGCTGCCGGACAAGATGTAACTGCCGAAATGCATTCCCCGCTACGGCAACAACCTGAGATTCCAGGCTGAGCCGTGAATCAAGGAGCACACCCAGACTCCGTACCTGCGAGACCATGGGAGGGTGAAACCCCCCCACACACACACACAAGAGGAGATTCAACCACTCCCAGGCCCCCCAGGCCCTCACCCACCAACAGTCCTGCACCCCGTATTAATGTTGAGAAGCTCTGAAGAGGGTACCCACAGCTGTGTGAAAAAGTTCACACTGCATTTTTCCATCTGGCAGAAAACATAGGCTGGAACAACAAAATCAGAGTGATTTTTCTATAGGAAGAATGTGCAGTTTAAAAGCAGTGGCATAGAGTGAGTTACACCTTTATTTAGTCTGTTTTGCACATTTTCATTCTTGTAAGCCATGGGTTTCTAAAAGGTGAAGGACAGGCACAGAACAGAATGTCATTTCGGTGGCCAATAAAACTAGTTGGCAATTTGAACCATTCTCCTAAGCTCCTAAACCTTCAAATCTTAATCTTTATAGGTTGCAACAAACTACAACCTTCCTTTGAATGAAAAAGACTGATAATGTTGCAATAAACTGTAATTCTCAAAGTTTAATTAAATAAAACAACTCCACTTGCATGCTCTTGAAACAAAAAAACCCAATCCTTCCCCCCAAAAAAACCCCAACCTGAGGCACATATTCAGCAGGTGTAAACTGGAGTAGCTATCACTGGAGTGACACTGGTTTATGTCAGCTGAAGATTTGGCCCAGTATTAGTATGCATGACACTAGCAAAGAAAAGCATACTCCCTCCAGTGGGATTTGATAGAATTTGTACAATTAATCACTGTTCATTTCACTCAAGAATAATGATCCCCTGAAAATTTTGCTTGAACAGTTTGATCAGATTGTTGATTGTAAATTGTAAATGATGACATACGGCAGAATTCTAGAGGAAGAAATGGGGTGTCGGATAATGGGAAGCAATAGGGAGTTCATGATGAGATGTTATATTCTGGCAAACTCCTCTGCTCAGCTCAAGCTGTCAATTTCATCACAGCTCACTAGACAAAGACAATAAATAACAGCGTAGATTTGGGAATTTAGTCACGTACAGAGCCCAAAGCCATTGTCAAATAGGAAGAAATTATTTTAAAACTACTGGACTAACCATATGCTCTATCATACACTTACTCCCCGGGGGGCCCACGCAGGAGAGGCCATTCTTGGTGGCTGCACCGTGGCTGTGGAACTCCCTTCTGGTGAGGGTGCGGCTGGCCCCAGACTTCCCCTCCTTTCAGAAAAGTTGTAAGACCTGGCTGTTCCGCCAGGTGTTTGGTGGGGGAGAGGGGTGGAAGGGGGGAGGGGGGTGTTAAATGTCACCCTCCTTTTGGCAGTTTTTAAAATGTTTTATATTGGATTTTATTTGTGTTTTTATATTGTAAGCCGCCCCGGCTGCCTAATGGCAGGAGGGGCGGGGTATTAAATTGAAAAATAAATAAATAAATAAATAAACTCTATCTGGCCAACACTTCCAATCTTGCTATGAGGCCAGTTAGTCAAACTTAGTTATTTTATTGATTTGCTCTCAGTCCTCTTAGCACCAACATGGATGAGCAACTACTTTCTGCAACAATGGGTATTTTCAGACGTTACGAGATCACAGTGAACCACGGTGAATACCCACCTGTGGTCACTGTGGCTCGAACGTCTGTTTGGCGGCCGCCAGATGTTCGCCACGGTCAATACCCACATGGGGTCAATTTGAACCACGCTTCCCAGGCTAGCCGGGGGAATGTCCCGGGAAGCGTGGTCAAAAAGATCCCCAGCGGGGACCAAAAAAAAGTAACGTCTGGCCGGTTGTCACAGCCCGGGATCCCCAGCGGGATCCCGGGCCACGGCACATCCGGCCCGACGTGGCGGCTGCAGTGGCCCCGCCGCCCGCCCGTCTCCCTGGAGGGCAGGCGGCGGGGTGCATGGAGGGGGCGGGGCCATGCGGCCACACGTTGCACCGCGCAGCCCCGCCCCCTCCCAGATTCCCCGCCGGGATCCCCCCGGCACGTCTGATATGGCGTGATGGGGTGACCCCGGCGGGGAATGAAAGGGTTGTTTTCGGTACAGGCCCAAGTGGCCCCGTAACGTCTGAAAACACCCAATGTGCTTCTTTCTAAATAAACGTCTTCTGGCTATTATAACAAGCAGCATTGTAATAAAAGAAGCCAGCCTTACTGTTGTGACATATAGTGATTTTTGTTTTTCAGTGAGCCATTTAGGCCAGAATTGCAGCACCTTTCCCTCCCACAGGCCACATTGGGTGAAAATCGATGTGACTCACTCTTTGGGTTGCAGGGGAGGACTATTCACATGAGCATCCCTCAACCCTTAACCCGGGTGTGGGAGCTGCCACTGTCATCACAGATTCCTCCATGCCCCGGGGCCACCCAAGGAACTGTCTATATGGGCCAGGACTCCAAGGCCAATGCTGCTCAGCAGGATCGGGCCCAGGAAGAGCTGCTGCCAAACAGTTCATGGTGGGTGGGTGTGCTCCTTTGACAGACTAGCTGGTGCTTCCCTCAGGAGCCAACTGTTTGGTGGGCTGGGTGTATGCACCAAACAGCTTGGGGGGGCGTGTCTGGGAGTGCCCTCCCTCCCCCCATTAACTGTTTGGTGGATGACTGTGGGCAAAACAGCTCATGGGGGGGAAGGAGCACCCCCCATCAGCTGTTTGGTGGATTGGGTGCATGCACCAAACAACTCAAGAGGCGACCGAGAGAAGCACGCTCACTCTAGCAGCCAAACAGCTGACGGAGGAGGGCCTGAAGCTCTGATCCAATGTCCAGCATGCAGGGTGAGCATGCTCCTCTAACCCCCCTCCCCTGACCAGAGGTTTGGTGGGGTGGGTGAGCATGCTCCTCCAGCCCCCCTCCCCTGATCAGCTGTTTGGCAGGCAGGGTGAGTGAGTGTGCTCCTCCAGGCCCATCAATTTTGTTGAGGCTGGGTGAGTGTGCTCTTCTAGGCCCCCAAATCAGCTGTTCTGAAGGACCGGATGAGTTTGCTTCTCCAGGACCGACCCTGGACTCTGCCTTACAGCAGGGCCGAGCAAACCTAACAGATGTGCTCATGCCCGTTAGCCCCAGATGGGCAGACTTTGGCCCAAGCTAAATCTCTGAGCTTCTCTGGAGGATGTGTCCCATAGCAGCTAGTAGCCCGCCCCAGGGCATATGCAGGCCAACATCTAGCAGTGACAGAACAAACATACGGGTGAGTCCTGGGCCAACGTGGGCTACTGTCACGCCTGTTCTCACCCTTTGAAAATTAGTACAAGTTCCACAGGTCAAATAGAATTAGGGTTAGGGGGTGCTTAAGGGGAATAAGAAGGATGGGAGAAGGAAGAAGAGGATCTAGATAAATGTTATGCCTTATCCCCACTTCCTTCCCTTGTGCTCATTCTCAGTGCTTCATGGCCATAGTTTCCAACCTACTGACCAGGGGTTCCCATACTCCCGTTTTGATCCATGTGGGTCTGTAGTGTGCCCCTCTGTTAAATTTTGTTCTGAGTTTTCAGTTCAAATGCAGTGGCTGCTGGGGTGTGTGTGTAGGGGTGAGGATGGCTGGACAGGGAAGTGCCACAGTTAGGGTGGCATACCTCCCCTTTAAAAGAGGACGCTTATGAAAAATACATGACGCAGGGCTGCACTGGAACCAATGCAGCCCTGTAATATGTATTTTTAATAAGTGTCTTCTTTTAAAGGGGCAGTATGGCCACCCTAGCCACAGTTCTTTACACCTACCTTTACCTGCCCACCCAGCTACTGCTGCTCTGTGGCAGCCAGCACACGTGTGTATGAGCAGAGCACTTATCAGCATGCTCAAAGGTCCACAGCACTGATAAGCACTATATGCATATGCACGTGGCTGTTGACCACCTCACGGAGCAGCAGTCATCTAGGCAAGGAGGGAGGGAGTGGGAGGTGAGGAGGGAGCCAGGAGGCTTCTGTTTATTGTGCCTGTGCCTGTGTCCCTGGGGCACCTGAGCGGACCACTCCAGGGGTGCAAGTGCAGGAACTGCAGCGGGCGGGGCCAGGGTCCTCAGACATGGGGCTATCAGAGCAGCTTTGGGGCACTGATCCTCCAAACCCCAAAGCCAATCAGAGCCCAGAGGAACTCTCGCCCCCTGTCCCCTCTTCGGGAGAGGAGATGGGAGAGAGAACAGAAGACAGAACAGCCTGGTCCAGTTCCGAGGCGGCAGCCACAGAGAGCAGCTTGGATTTCTCCACTGTGGGTGAGTACGATTTTTTATTTTAATTTTTAATTATTTTGTATTATTTGTATTTATTTTTCTATTATTGTCATTTTTATTTATTTATCAATTTTGTATTTTAATTGTATGGGGGAGGGGTTTGTGGTTTTTTTTGCTGTTCTTACTTGTGTACGGGCTGTGGTATGTGCCTCCCCCCCCCCCCCAAGTGATTTTATTTATTGAGAGAACCAGTGCAGCCTAAGGAATAAAGTGCTGAATTTGGACCTGAGACACCAGGTTTTAAGTCTGTTTTAGGCCGGTGTTTTTAGACAAGCACCTCCCCACCCATCACCCACCCATCAAGCATGTTTCAGGGCTGCATAAGGCATCGATGTGGTCCTGCAACATGTATGATGGGTGGGTAATGGTGGGGAGGTGCTTGTCTAAAAACACCCTTGGGCGATTTTTAGACAAGAGCGTACCATGCAAGTCCATCCAATGGGCACGTGTAGTACCGCCCATTTAAAAGTGATGGTGAGTGGGCATGCGCTCCCACAACTCACCCACAGCCCCCCATCTCCCTGCATGAAGCAACCGGGAAAAACCCAGGTTGCTCCATGCGGGGACGTGGGTGGCAGGCAGGTGTATGGGGGTGCACACTGAGGGCACACCCATCTGCCACCCTCTAAACCCTCCCACACCTGCCAGAAGTGCGTGTGCATGGCTCCACCAAGCACACACGGACCCGCCCCCTCACCCCTCTTGCAGCATCCACCTAAAAATGGCCTTAGTCATGAACTCACTGGGTGGCCTAGGGCAAATCAATGGGTGTTTTTACACACACACTTCTCCGCATGATTGCTGTTACATCCTGAACTTTCTGTGTGTCTAAATTACTCACCCAGATCTTAAACATCTGGCTCTTTGAACTTTTGCATAGAACTTCTCTCAGAACATTTGTGTGTTAAAAGTTCTCCTGGTAAACTGCTTTGCTCCAGGCAGCTGTGGTCACTTGGTTTCCATGGCAGCCCCTCACATCTACAGCTGTGGCTACTTTAGGCTGCCTCAGGACAGTGTTTGTGTGAAGAATGCATCTGGAACTTACTTGTGGACTTTTAAACCCAGAAGACTGAAAGACCAGCACTTTAAGGTGTATGTAAAAATGCCCATTGTCTCAAAACCTCAATTCCCCATTGGTGAAATGGGGACAAAAATGACCTTCCTCCCAGGGTTGCAATGGTGAACTAGATAAGGCTTGGAAAACACTTCGAATACTGAAAGTATCTGTTCATTGGCATCTAGCCTAATTATTATTAATAATCATTTATACAGCACTTCATTGTTGGTCCTTTATTTATATAGCACTGCTGGCCCCCAAGGCAAGACTTCCCTTCTCTTGGCCCAGGAGGAAGGAAGTCTGTGGAGATGGTTAGAACCAGTACAATTCAGCCAGTGCAAGGTGCTGTAATGTTCAGCAGTAAATTACTACTGTTCTCTTTCCCTACACCCAGAACAAGCGAGAAGGCAGGGAATGGTGTCTCTGAAAAATGTCTCCCCTTCTCCAGGAGCAGTGTCACTACATTCTGCCTCTCGAATGCTGTTGTACGTAGGGACACAGCCTAGTTTGCAAACCCTCAGATTAAACGTAAGACTTTTGTTCAAATACCTTTACATTCAAATCCATCCTAAAAAACCAAAACCCTATTTCTCCCATCAAGCTTTCTCTTTCTCTTCGCCTCCATAAATTCCTTGTTTATGATTATCTATCCTCAGGATCCTCCTCCTTCACCATAACTAAACCAAGCATGTGCACCTGCAACTTCGCAACTTCATGACTGAATCCCATTCCCTCTCTCTCCCTATGTGCTCCTTCCCTTTGTTGCCCTTCCCCTTGTCCACTTTAAACAGTAAGTCCCTCAGGGCAGGGGCATGTCTCTTACAACTGTTCAGCACCAGGTGCGTTGCTGATGCTAAATACATAATTAATAATAATCCTTGCTTGGGAACAACCCCACCACCAACAAAGACATTCTAAACAGTTGGTGCAGTACATTAATTATTGCAGTGAAAGGCGACATTATAGTTGCTGAGACCTGTTCTGGAATACAGACGATTCGGGATTATTTTTGTTGATGAAAAGAAGGGTTACAAGCTTCAGTCACTGATTAATAATGCAGGATGTTGCACCTACTCTCTCTGATGTGCTTCCATGGAGTTATGTTTGGCTTCTAATATAAACTTTCTGGGTCAGTGTGTTCTATGTTTTCCCTCTGAAATTCACTAAACATTGGTCACTTCTCTCTGTGCAGTTTCCTAATAAAAGATTTATTTTTATGAATCTCCTGAGTTTTGTTTTGTTTTTTAAAGTCTTTGTGTGCTTGTGCTCAAACAGGATCTATTCTTTGGTTGGGAAGCTATTAGGGTACACACAATTTTTCTCTGCAATAATGAAGGCTAGAAATGTATGGCTTTACAAAGATGAAAGTTGAGATTCTCAGCTGGCACTTTAAGTTGTGAAAGGATATTCTAGGAACAGTAATAATACTATGTGATTAAGGCCACATTCTGATGAACAGTGAGAAACAGAAGTAACTACTCCAATTTAATTAAATCGAAGTAATCACTTCGGTACCATTCATACTGCAACTGCAGCTGTAGTGACTTTGCAAGCTCCCCCTAGTGGTCATGACAAACAATATTCTCTTTTTACTTTGAAGCAAAGTATTCACATTGCAGTTACTTTGGAGAAAAAGTGAAGGGGATCATGGACTTAATTTTTCAGGAGTACATACATCTCTTTCAGCTCCTTAATAACTTTGGTTTAGAGTTCCTGATGTATGAATGATTCATAAAAGTATTTAAGGCTTAACTACTGTAAAGTTAAAGTATCAGTTCATTGGAACATGGCCTAATTATTATTATTATTAATCATTTATACAGCATTTCACAAATCTCCACAGGCCTTCAAGAGAAGTCCCCTTTGCTGCCGCAATGGTGGCGACGGGGTAATTGTCGAGCCCACGTTGGGGGACACAGGTGGGAGCTTGGGGGAAGGGCCGGCAGAGCACGGTAGAGTGCCCGTGCCGGCAAAGGAGTTGCTTTGGCAACTGAGCGGGAGCGCATTCGCAGAGGAGCCGCGCTGTGAGGAATGAACGGACCCGCCCTTTTTAGGGAGGGCGGAGCCGTTCGGGCTGCAGGGAAGCGGCATTTGGCGTGGGACACGGGGAAGTCAGTCCCACCCACCTCACCTCTAGCACTGTGGTTTTACTGGTTGCCATTATGGAGCCCAAGGGGAATTTTGGCAACTAGCCGAATTCGAGGGTTGCTTGTTTCGCCCCTTCAACAGTGCAGAATAGGTTAAATAGGTCGTTTGGTAGCAGGGAATTAGGAAACAACTAATTATAATAAGTACCAATTAACCTTTAATCAGACAAGCAAAGCAATTATGTGAAGGCAATTATAATTGAAGTAATTGGAATTTGGTAATTGGAACAACTGATTCAAGGGATAAATAGGTAAGAATAGGTAAGATGAGTCATCTCCTTAAGAGATGGGGAAGTGACACCTTGTGCGAGGGGAGAGCAGTACGCACCACTGGGGTCATCACCCTGGGAGGAGTACCAGGCGTGGTCAGTAAGTACATGCACGATCTGCTGGCTTTGCGGGTACTCACCTCCTTACTCAAGTCCATCGTTGGGCCTGTTCCCCTTCAGCCAGAGCCAGGGTGCTGTCGAAGGGAAATTTCAGTTTGGGAGTACTGACATGGGAGGGCACATCCGGTCAGTACCCAAGTTAATAAGAATTAAGTAGCTAGCATACTGGACCCATATTGCTGGTGCAATGACCCACTGGCCTGGCCGAATATGTTTGAATAAAAGTGCAGCCAAGTTTAAAACAAGTACTGCCTCTGTGTCTCATTGGGGGGTGCGCCGGCAAGGGAAGTCTTGTCTTGAGGGTCTGCAGAGACTTGTGGAGGGGATTCTTAACTGTGTGTGTGTGTGTGTGTGTAGCACCAATCACAGCCTATCCCTGAAATCCTAATCACGTTAAACAGAACAATCAGGAAGCCAAGTTGGCACAGAATAAATGTCAAACTGTGTTCGCAGTGATCCTTGCTACTTGAAGGAGGAAGGTCAGACAGATGAATCAGTGATTAATTCAAAAGGTCTGTAAAATGTGAAGCTTAGTTGTTGTTCTCCCTTTGAACATATTGGTTTTTAGTACTAAGGCTATCATAGCTTAAATTATAAAGAGGTGCTTGTAAATAGTGAAGTGAAAGTACTGTGGGAGATCGTTACCTTTTAAGTGTTTATGCAGAGTTCAATGTATTGTGGGTGGGGTACATTTGGCTAACTGGTAAGAGATACTCCTCTGCACTTATATGGATTGGTGTGAACCATCGTTTCTTCCTTCTCCCGTCCCTCTGTACCTTTTAGTGTCTATAAAAAGAATGAATCCACATCTTTATAGCAATTTCCTTTTAAAGCCTGTAATCTTGTAAAGGTTGCCTCAGTGCTCCGCCTATAAATTGGGTGGTGTTCATTAATTAATCTGTTAATGCTGTTTACTTTCCAACAACTTTTGAAGACTTTCTGAGTCAATCATCCTAAACATTTTCCTATGTAACTTTCTGAGCATGGTTCAAGATACTGGTTTTGACCTATAAAGCCCAAATGGCTTGGGCCCCCAATATCTGAAAGACCACCTCTTCCCTCATGTCCTGTTGTCGCCTCTGAAATCAGCCCGGAGCATCCTCTTGCAGGTGTCATCTGTTCATAAATAGCATAGCTACAGTCTTGTGTATACATCAGCCCATCTATTTCCCCCCATGTCTGAAAAGTCAGGGGAAATGTATCAACTTCTGATTTATTACCAGCTAGAGAAGTAGTTTCTAAACTATGGTCTGGGGATTGCTGGGGGTCACAAGGCTGTGGAAAGTGGGGCTGGTCAGTGTATTTCTACCTGTACTTTTTTTTTGCATGGCTAATTGCTTAATAAATTCAAATTCAATATTCATGGCTTCAGCAAAGGACTATAGCTTGCTTTCGTGTAGGCCTCCATGGTTTATGGAGGATCTGAGGTTGTTGAAGCATGAGGGGCAGCGGTTGGAGCAATGGTGGCGCCATTCGCGTGCTGAAGCCAACAGAGTGCGACATAGAGCCAGTTTACATGACGTTTTTTAGTTTTTTGCTGCCCATATAGCCTCTGCTAAATTTCGTCCAGCCAAGCTTTTCTGGGTAGTGAGGAGTTTGGTCGGTCCTTCCTCCCTCTGCCTGGAACTGGAGTCATCTAGTGCCCGCTGTGACATGTTTGATTATTTCAAAGAGAAAATCACTCAGATTCACCACGACTTCGATGCCACACTTATTGCAATGGATGAACCAGAGACTGTGGAAGTCCCGCCATGTCTGGTTTCATGGGATCACTTCCAGTCGGTGTTGTCCACTGAGGCGGAGGATGTTCTTGGGGCTGTTAGGGCCACCTTTTGTGAACTTGATCCGTGCCCATCCTGGCTGGTTAAGACCAGCTGGGAGACGGTGGGGCCATTGCTGGTGGGGGTGATCAGTGCTTCCCTTTGGGAGGGCAGAGTGCCGAGCTGCCTCAAAGAGGCGGAGGTGCAGCCTCTGCTCAAAAAAACATCACTTGACATTAATTCCCTTGCCAGTTACCATCCAGTCTCGAGCCTTCCCTTTTTAGGGAAGGTTATTGAGTGGGTAGTGGCTCAGCATGTGCAGGGGCATCTAGACCGCACCAGTTATTTGGATCCCTCACAATCCAGCTTTCATCTGGGCTATGGCTCTGAGACTGCACTTCTGGCTTTGGTTGACAATCTCCGCTGCAAATTAGATTAGGGTCGCTCGACCCTGCTAATTCTGTTAGATCTGTCAGCTGCTTTTGATACCATTGCCCATGAGATGTTGGTGACTTGCTTGTGGGACTGAGCTGGGGTTGGTGGGATCATTCTTGAATGGTTCTGCTCTTTCCTGGCCAGAAGAACTCAGTGTGGGGTACTTGGGGACTGTTTTTCATCTCCACAAGACCTCACGTGTGGAGTCCTGCAAGGTTCCATTTTGTCCCCTCTCCTGTTCAATGTGTGCATGCAGCCACTCGGTGAGGTCATGAAACAGAATGGGGTGCAATGTCATCAATATGATGGTGACACCCAAATCTACCTCTCCTTTTCATCTGACCCAGACCCAGCAATCTCAGTGCTTACCCGATGTCTGGCGGCTGTGGGGGACTGGATGAGGGTGAGCTGACTGAAGTTGAATCTCGACAAGACAGAGGTGATGGTAGTGGGTAAAGCAGTGGATGTGGTGGCTCCCATCCTTGATGGGATTTGCCCTCCACTGGCTCCCCAGGTTTGCAGTCTGGGCATGCTTCTCGACCTGCAGCTCCACCTGGATCTCCAGGTGGGGACTGTTGTGAGGAGCACATTCTGCCAAATACATCTGGTGCAATGGCTTTGGCCGTATGTTTCAGATAGTGACCTGGACACTGTCATCATGATTTCATTACCTCAAGATTGGACTATTGCAACACACTCCACATGGGGCTACCCATGGTGACAGTTTGGAGACTGCAGCTAGTGTAGAATGCGGGGGCTCGTCTCCTCATGGGGTCGGGCTGCCATGAATACATTACACCAGTGCTCTGTGCTCTGCACTGACTGCTTATAGTCTTCTGGACCCGATTCAAGGTGTTGGTTTTGACCTATAAAGCCCTATACAACTACAAATATCCAGGAGTTGATCCTGGACTAAGCAGTCAACCTCATGTGTATTAAAGAGACTGGGCTGGATACTGAGTCAGAGCCTCAGTGCAGTATCAGCCACGGTCAGAATGACGGGGGTGGCGTGTAGCCATTGTTTTTAGAGAGTCATGGTCCATTAGGAGGTATCAGTGCAGCTTATATCGGGTATCAAGGGCCTCCCTCTTGTGATTGATTTGGCAGGAGACAGATTAGGGATGCTGCTGATATACCATGCACCTACCTGTGCGGCAGCATCCCTGCATGCTCTAGAGGAGCTGGTGTCGGAGGTGGTGTTACGGTCCCTAAAGATATTAGTCTTGGGGGACATCAACATCCACACCAATGCCAGTCTTACAGGGGTGGAGTGTGAGTTCATAGCTGCCATGGCAACCATGGGCTTGTCTCAAGTTGTCACAGACCCAACTCATGATGGGGGACATACCTTGGACCTGATTTTTTGCACTGACCTTGAGGCAGGGTATCCGTTAATGGAGGAGGTGTCAGAAGAACCTTTGTAATGGATGGATCGTTGCCTCATATGGGCCTGTCTCCCAGTGCATGTCTGCCTCCAGAGAGATGAGATGTGGGACCAGTTTGGTTGGTCTGCCCTCTCAAACTGATGGAACCAGAGAAGTTCCTGAATGCTCTGGGGGAATTACCCTCTGATTCTGATGGCCACTCACTCGATGACCTTGTTGTGCTTTGGAACACCTTGCTGACGGAGGCCATTGACCGGATGGCTCCTAGGTATCTGCTCTCTGTGCATCAGCACCGCAGGCCTCCCTGGTTTACCAAGGACCTGCAACAGCTGAAGCAGAAAGGGCAACAGTTAGAGCGACGGTGGTGCTGGTCCCGTGGTGAAACTGGCTGATTGTGACATAGAGCTAGTTTACATACCTATGCCGTGGTTGTGTGGACAGCAAAGGAGTTATTTTCTGCCCCCATAGCATCCGCAAAGTCTCATCCAACAGAGCTTTTCCAGGCGGTGAGGGGGCTTATCCGTGGGTTTAGCCTCATTTACTAGGGTTGGGTGAACGCGGTTCGGAAGTTTGGTGTTCGGCCCGAACTTATCCTGTTCGGATGACTGAACCAAACTTCTGAACCAAATGCTCGAACTTCCGAACAGTTTTGAAAAGTTCGGATGAGTTTGAGGACAGGAAATTTTTTACTTTGGGCAGGACAAATGTGACTGGAAGGGGGAGGCAGCTGGGAGCAGATTCCTGGTACCAGGGGTGGACACCATGGGTGGTTTCAGGACCAAAAATACCAATACCAAAAATATTTCAGTTTCGGTACCGATAGTACTTTTTTGAATGTTCGGCCGCATTCGGCCGAACTGAACTCCGCTGAACTGAACAGCCGAACCCGAACCTGGGTTTCGAACTGAACAACTGAACATCCAAACGGCATTCTGTTTGCCCATCTCTATCATTTACATTGTACTGACCAAGGGCATGGCTATAATAGGGACAGGTAGTACAACCAGGGCCCAGGCTCCCTGGTGCAGCCATGTCCCCTGCTACTGGGAGAGAATGAGGATAGTCCCATTCCATCTTCTGCACCAGGGCCCATTCCAACCTCGCTGCACCCCTGGTAGTAAATCAGAACCTTTACACTTTGTACTTAAAAAAACCTCATCCCAGCTTTTTAATTCTTACACAGATTGATCAATCTTCAGGTGCAACATCTTTTGGCATAGACCATTAGTTTCCAGACTTTTTGTCTGTGACCACCACCATGGGAGATGCTATGTCCTATTCGGGCCAGAGACTCACCGGCTCTTCTGTTTGCAGGCTGACAAATGTGGGCCCACTGCTGCCCCGGCCCAAGTAGGCAGCTGACCCGGTAGGCAGCTGTGGTCCCCCTAGATGATTCTGGTCTCAGGCCAAGGGCAAACTAGACAAGCCAATGCAGGCCATAGCAGGCCAGCACATTCATTTCTGCTGCCATCCCCCGCCAGAGATTGGGATCCACCATGTTTGACAGCCATGGCAGCCCGTGATTGGCCGCCATGGCTGCCCATCATGGTGGTGAGCAGGATGCTGGGGGTCACCCAGCCCCATATTTGTTCTGTTTCTCCACTGGGGGTGGGGCAGGGGAGGGCTCTCCAACTGGCCCAGTTGGGTGCATGTCCATCCAGTGTCCTGACCTGACTCGGGTGTGGGCAGTCACCTCTCCCAATGCCATGTAGCCACCTTTATTTTTACACTTTGAGATTTACATATAATCCTGCAACTCCAGATACCGATAAAGACAATGTAGAGTATCTTGATATCAATCAAGATAGAAGCCCTATCATCCCCACCTGAGGTCCCAACTCACAATTTGGCAACCACAGAGCTTTTTTTAGACCCTTCAAAGGAACCACACATCAGGTCTGATTAGTTGCTAGTGTGAGGCACTAGAGGACACCTCTTGTCCACTCACCTGTTCTACCTCCCCAGGTAATCTGCGCAAAGCAGGTTTTTAAAATGCTAGTAACTTCGCTGAGTTAGGTGTCAAAATGCTGTTCAGTCCGCCATCTTTTCACTGAGGCCAGCTGATCAAGCTGTTGTCTCCCATCTGCCTCATTGAATTAGGCAGAAGCAGAAACAGGGAAGTTGCTAAGAAGCCATAACAGATGGAAGTGTAGTGGTTTGACTGAGTTGAACATTAACTCTGTAGTATAGGTCCCCCACTTTGTAGGCTACTACAGCTATAATACGTAGACATGTTTTCTCCTTCTATTGCTGCACTGTGGTAGCAAGAGACTCCACCCCTCTGCTACTCTCACAGCAAAACAAAATGAACAAATAAACAATTCTTAGTCTGACAAATCCCTGAATTTAAAAGATGGTGAGGGAAAACCAGATGGTGATGAACTACTACCTACCTACACCAAAGACTGGAAAGGTGGGTCTAGAGGTGAGACTCAAGGGTAAGCTGTTGAAGAATGGAAATGTGCCATTTTCACAAAGAAGCCTGTTAAAGAAAACACCTGCTGATATGCACAGGCTCCTGCACAACTTGACTTCCAGCTTTGTCTCTTGTTTCTTGTTTACCAAGGACTAGGCCTTACCAAGACTAAGCCTTACCCGGGGGCTGTGGGGATAAAAACTTGCTGGCTAAGTGCCAGGGAAGTGCTGTAAAAATATCATAAAATCCCTGGAAAGTGATGAAAAAGTCCCAGAAAGTGACAAAAAATCCCAGAAAATGATGAAAATGATGCAAAAATGGCAGAATCACCAGAAACTGATGAAATACCAACAGACACTCACAAGCACTCCTGAAAGGTTGATATTTCTTTTCAGAATGGGAACACTTACTCTCATCTCAGCCCTACTAATCAGACACTGCACTCAAGTATTGTACAGAACACTTGACGAACAAAGAATAGTCTGAGAAAATGCTTCTATTTGTTACAAATTTGCATTTGGGTTAAAACAAATATCCAAACTAAACTGAAGATTTGTCATATTTTTCAGATTCTTGCAATGTGAATTTGAATCCAGAATTTGCTTCCCATTTGTAAACATTGTAACTAAAGTTTGCAAGGGGATTTTGTCCTTTTTTCATTATATTATTTGACACATTTGCTAATTTGTTAATTCACCATTTGATAATTATTTGCTAATTTGATCAATATTAATTTAATCCATTTCTTTTGTAACTTACGACTGAGTGTTATCACAAGGTGAGCAGTATGGTGTTAGATTGGATGAGTGACTAGTTTAAGTGGTTAATTAACCAGCTGAATTTAGGCTCTGTTAAACAATCTAATAAAAATCAACATCCTAATCAAACTCAAACTTTGACTTAATAAAAATCTAATAGAACTTAATGAAGACAAGGTTTGCATGAATATTCTCAAGCTGTTAAACTGAATTTGACAGTTGGTTATTGAAAATTAAAACTTTGATTTTTATTCACTCATCAAATCTGCCCAATTTGTTTCAGCTTTCAGTTTCATTCACACAACACTCTTGAGTGGATAGTAGCACAAACCCACATTTGGAGTGTTTTGTGAAATTTTTATAGCTCCCGATGCTCCTTGATGAACATTTGTGTCATGTATCTTGTATATAGGCATATATGTTTGACCATCTGTGTTTCAATATATTGGAAATCAGAATTAGCCTCTCTGTATGATGACTTCTTAAAAGAGCTGTCCTATAGTGACCTTTCTACTGAACTCTTGACCAGATACTGGAAAATCAGCCTGTATATTGGAATAGACGATATAATCAAGTCTGTCTCTTAATTAAATTAACAGTTTCTGTTGATTAGAGTCAAGATACGTGACTCTCAGGCAGGGCAGGAAAAGGCCTTGTTTGTTTGGAGTTTACTCATTGTTAATCCTATCTTATGATAGCAACCTGTTTAGTACGTATCAACAGGCTTCTTACTATGTATTTTGAGAAAAAACCCTCCCTGTCAGCAGTTTTGACCTGACGTCATTTTTAGCTGACCTACAAGCATCTTTCATTCTATTAGAAGAGAGAGGAAAGATGGATTTTTCAGAAAGCTTCCTTTCCTGAAGCTTTTCTCATCTTCCATCTGGCAGAATTGGACAAGGACTGGGTAATATGAATGTATATTAATATGATGCATTGAGTCAACCATAGCAATAACACTTAGAGCATATGTTATATCTTATAGCTGTCAAGATCTTTGAATTTGTAACAGAGCTGTTCTCTGAACAGAAATGTCTTTCTAAGTCATGTACTTTTAACTGACACTGTTTCTTTTGAACTATGTCTTTATTTGAACTTAAATAGACTATACCTTCATATGTTATAATATTAATAAGTCTCATAGCCTCATTTATATAAATGAATTGGTCTTTACAATACTTTGCTGAGCTGGCTGGCTTATTAGCAAAGTGTAAACATATTGGAAAAGAGCGCCCGATATCCAGATCAGATCATGTCAGGTCTGGACCACTAAGCGCAAATTCCTTTTGGGGAAACCGAGTCACAACGCGACACTTGGTCTCTGCCACCTTATGCAAAGAGGGTTATTATTTCAAGGATCAGACTCTAACAAGTAGCAACAGTGATGTGTGAATGTATTTTCCCAGAGCAAGATTCAGTTTGCAATATATCATAGTAGTGAACTTACACTACTTATCTTTCCTGTTTGTCACTTCCAACTTCCCAAGGACCATAGAGGTATAGCTAGAGAGTCCTTCAGCAGGAACTCCTCCTTCCACTTTATGCTCCTTCTGGAACATTGCATGCAGGGAGAAGCGCATGAAGGGAAATCACAAGCACATTCTTCCATGACCTTTGCTTTGTGGGATATACCGGCACAGGGAAGTGTTAGGAGGGAGGGTGTTGAAAGGCAGGGGAATCAGTAACTAAAGATTGATCAGTCTTAATGGCATCAGTCAAACACATGGTGAATTGCAAGGGGGAAGGGTACTGTGTGATTTTGAGCCCTTAGTCTCGATGGCTCTTTTTAAATGGACCGCATGGGTGGGGGGATGGGTGTGCACATCTACCTCCACCCATCTTCACCCACGAAGCCTCTTCCGGTTTGCTGGATGGCTCCATGGGTGGCTGATAGGTGGAGGTGGGTGTTGCGTGGGAGCGCACATGCACCCGTACTCACCTACTGTGCTGCTTACATGGATGCACACCCATTCCCCCACCCACCGCCGCAAGATTTGCATGGACACCCGACCACCACCACACACCTGCCTGCACACCCAGCAGGAGGGGAGGGCATCCGTACAAAAATGGTCTATGTTAATCAACTAAAGTCTGCTTCACCACTGATGCATGCACACATCTTTAATGACTTTCTAAAAAAACATAAACTGCACAATGACATGCCCACCAGTGCAAAACTTCCATTAACTACTATAGAACTTTGGCATTTAGAGGTTTGGCAAAATTGGGCTCATATCACTACACTCATTAAATAATGTGAGATTTGATAACATTTGTAGAGCATCTTGAAAATACAAAGCAGAATATAAAAGCTCATTCTGAAACAACTGGGCAGATTATGCCCCCCTTTTGGATCTGAACTCTAATTTGTCCACCGTCTACAGTCTGGTTTGTGATATTAAATCACTCTATTATGCTCTAGTATATTATACTCTTATAATGAAACCTCCATTTACTCTAGAGCCTTTTTTGGGTGGTGAGACTACTCACCCCATGCTGTGAATTTTTTTTGCCAGACCTCTTCCCCCCACCAAAAGAGTCTCATAACAAATTTTGAACCAAACTGTATCGACAATCTACCCCTCGAGGAACTAGAAATTTGTATTATTTATTTATTTATTTATTTATTTTAAAATTATTACCCTGCACCTCCTACCACAGGCAGCTCGGGGCAGCTTACAAAAATTAAAATATTTTAAAATATACCAAAAAATATATAAAATACATAAAAGGGAGGCATAAAAGAAAATAAAAAACTCATCCTCCCCACCCACCCCTCACCTCCCCTTCACTCCCCTCCCTCATCAAAGGCCTGGTGGAACAGCCAGGTCTTGCACTGTCGCTGAAATGAGGTACAGTCCGGGGCTGAACAATTCTGAAAAGTTCAAATGAGTTCGGATGAGTTCGGGGCGGGAAAAACGTGACTTTGGGTGGGGAAAACGTGTCTGGAAGGGGGAGGCAGCTGAGGAGCAGACTTCCTGGCACCAGAGGTGAAGACCAGGGGTGATTTCAGGGCCAAATGATACTGATACCAAAAAAAAATCAATTTCGGTATCGTTATTTGTATCGATAGTGCTATTTTTGGATGTTCAGCCGAGTTCGGTCGAACTGAACTCTGCCAAACTGAACAACCGAACCCAAACTCGGGTTTTGAACTGAACAACCAAATGTCCGGACATCTGAACCGCATTCTGTTCACACATCCCTAACCTTGACCTTCCCACTCAAGTTCTTCCTGTTTCCTTCCATCCTCACACAGACACACACAATCCCCCCACACAGCTAACTAGCCACAACAGTCACACACAGGCAATCAGCCACACATCATGCCACCACACAGCCGATCAAAATACCGTTTCCGGTTTTGGTATCATTCCCAGTCTCACAATATCCCGATACCAAAAATAAAATCTTTGTTGGTGCATGAAATCAATATCAATACCAGTAATGATTAAATCGGTACCGATATTGTTAACAACAATGATAACAAAAAACAGCATTTTGTTACTAATGACAACAAAAATGATACATTTTAATAACAAAAATTATAATGAAAAACAGCATGGGCCTCTGGTGCACACCCCTAGTGGGGAGAGATTTGCATGTGAATGAGACATGAGAGTGGGGGCAAATAAGCAGTGGGGCTAAATGTTTAGGTTTCTTTTTTCTTTTTTAAAAATTGAATTTGTAATTTTTTGTTTGTTTTTGTGGGATATAAGGTGGTGGAAAGGCTATGGAGTGTGGGGAAGAATTGCTACATTTTGTATTTTTGATTGTAAGCTGCCCTGAGTCTGTTCTGGAGAAGAATGGTGTAGAAATTAAAGGTAATAATTAATAATTAATCATTAATAATTAATATGCATCATTGGTAATCGATAAAAATCAATAATAATAAGACAGCACTAGTTTCCTTATGTTAACAAAACTCCCAATCCTACTACAACCAATATGGGCAATCTCGTCACATAGCCATCTGAGATATTCCGGTTCAACACAGAATTTAGACCTCAGCTATTATCACAATGCACAACAAAATATAGAATTAGCCTGGCAAACAAATCACTCATTTAGTTGTAATATCTTAAACTTAAACACCTGAGTGAGAAATTTACTCACATTCTCAGAGATATGTGGGTCCTTATCCCTTAAATAAAATGCTTCTATACAGTGCCTTCCAAAATTTGGGGGTTTCTTGAGCGGATCTATATAAAGGTGTCGCCAAACATCATAAGCAGGGCATACCGATAGTATGTGGGGCAAGTTCTCTATTCGTATCATCTGCCTTATACCACAATACTGGCATAGCCTGTTATTCTGTGGGACACCTTTCAGTCTCCCTTCTACTAAGGCAGAGGGAAAAACGTTCAATCTAGCCATTGTTAAGGCTATCCTTGTGCGTGTCATCTTATGATTACACAGATAATTGGCTCCCTTAGATGGTGCTAAAATTTCCTTATAGAAAAGGGAGACTTTTTGGAGGTCTAGACTTTCTCGCTCGTGTTGAATTTCTAGATCGTATGCGCTAGATCTTATTTCTGCCCAAGCTTTTCTAAAAGATAACGCCAAAATGTATTGTTTAGATAAACCCCATCATCTGTAGTGGGCCTTTTGCCTTCCTAGACCATGTACTATCTGGTGAGCGAGCCACTTGCTGGGCCAGGGAATCTGTGTCAATAGAATTTAGGCGAAGTCAGAACTTCAAGACTGCCAACTTGGCAGATAACTCAATACAGTTCATGCTAGCCTCCATTCTTAACAAGACTGCTGGAGTCCCCCTAGGGACATGCAAGAAGGCACGCAAAATATAGTTCTGTTCAGCCTCAAGCTCCTTTAGCTTGTCTATACACCAGACTTGAGCCCCATAAAGTAATTGTGGGATCAGTTTGGCCTTGAACAGGCGTAGAGCTGGGCAAAAAAGCTTATCTCCTTTTGAGCTATAGAAACTGATCAGGCCTTGCCCTGTTGCCCTTGCCGTTTTCCTGGCCGACCTGTATTGGAGATTCCAAGAGGACATGGCTGATATCACAACACCCATAGTGTCTTGTTATGGCCTATGGCTAAACAATAAATTTGATTGATTGATTGATTGATTGACAGCACTAGTTAATCTCTGAATTTCCAAAGTATATTTATTTATTTATATTTCTACCCTGCCCTAACCCCGAAGGCTCAGAGCAGCTTACATATGTTATCATAGCAGCAGGCATCCAATCGTTTTATAGAACTAATGAGTATAGCAGGGTCAGGCTGGGTGCCTGCGCCTGGCCCTTTAAGGTGGGTTAGCACTGGCCTGGGAGATGCAGGCACTGAGGCAGCTCAGGCTAGTGCCCTAATGTGCCTCAGCTGCGCTAGCCTCCCCACACCTGGCAATTAAGTGCCTGAGTAAGGCTAGCTGGGTGGGGTGTGGCTTAGCCAGCCCTAAGCCTAGAAAGGCTAAGCTGAGTCGTCAGTCATGAGCAACAGCCAGAGAGGCAGGCAGGAGCCAGGAAGAACTCTGCCTCTACACAGAGAGGACATGGCTACAGGAGGGACTGACCCTGACCAGGGAGGCCTGAGTTAAAGAAGGTATCCAGGGGACTATGGAGGGGGTGGTGCCTGGCTCTAGGAAAGACTGTCTAGCCAGAAGGAGACACCCCACTGGATGGACTGTCTGCACATGCACGGCGGCCATTTGTCGGCGCACCCTCCACAATCAGACACGGAGACTTAGTTCTGGTTTAAACAGGCCGCACTCTTTATTCAATCATAATTTGAGGCTGGTGGGTAATTGCCAGAGCAATCTGGGTCCAGTATGCTAGCTAATTCAACTTTTATTAACTTGTGCTGACCTGGATGTGCCTTCCAGTGTCAGCTGCCATTTAACATAAATTGAACAACCCCCTCGACCGATCCTAGTCGTGGCCGAACGGGGGCGGGTGAAGTGAGTCACCCCACCCTATGCCAAGTAAGGAGTTAACGCGGTAGCGAGGTCGAGGACTGTGCCCATCCTTGCTCCCTCAGCCACCGCAAACTCCCCGGTACGTGATCCCAGGCATGCTGCGCCCAACATTACCTGGGATTCACGCCCCCATCTCTTAAGGAGATGACTTCAACTTACCTATCCTAACCTATTTATCTACTTTCACATACTGGACCCCTGCCACAAAGGGGTAGTCGCAAAGAACTACCCCGACACCCACCGTCTCGAATCCAACCATGACACCAAGTGTCCCTGTAAACCCAAAAGGTAAAGCTCGTTGCCTTTTTCTGATAAATGCACACCATCTTCACGAAATAATTCAGGGCTCTTATACACTATCCCCGTATGGTCCAATACCTTCCCATCAATTCCTTCAATCCATTTGCTCACCTCCCGGTTCATACTCCTCCGTGCCTTATCAATTCTGCTCGGCTTTCGAGCTCCAGCCCATTTTAAACGAGGTAGCAAATTAGTCCATACCAACTGGGTATGAGGATACCATTTTTGAACTATTAACAGGTCGCTTTTAACTGCCACCAACAAATTCAGCCCTTTTCGTGCAGGGATATCATTTTCCCCCAAATGCAAAATCAATATATGCGGTGCTGGTTTTTGAAACTTTTCCCTTAACGTAGGCAGCAACTGATGCCACCGCATCCCGCTTCTTCCAAACCAATTAATTGCAGCACGATTCCTTAATCCCAACTGATCACCCCCTGGGGATGCTGCTGCAGCCACGCCCGCCCATCTCACGATGCTGTGGCCCAGGATCCACACCACACAACTGCTGGCTGGAGATAACCTTTGTCCTAATAAAAGAAAAACAAGGCTTAATACGGGGATGGTCGTATATACTTTCCAAAGGCGTTAGAACGCCATCTGCCCAATCCCTTAATTGCTTGTTCCCCCATTCCAGCAGCAGCCGCAGTGGTCGCGGCCCCAATCCGGAAAGAGTGAGACCCAAAAGCCCCAGGGGGGAGACCCAATACCACTAATGCCTTTTTTAACACAGCCGAAAACTGATATGTGGTCAACGGGGAGCCATCCTGATGCACAAACAACAAGCCAGGAAGACCCGGGCGTATGCTCACGTACCTTTTCATCTGAGCCACTGGACAAATGTCCTCAACCCCAGACATATGTAGGCGTACCATTTGCCCTTTACCTCTCTGATCGTTCTTGGCATACCGTAGCCGCACCTGCAGCGATGTACCGAATAGCCTGAGGTCCTGCATTCCCAAAGCCCGGTCAGATCTATCTCTCTTAGATAGTGCTGCCACTTCACTGACCCTAAAGGCTCCATAAAAAGTAACCACATATACAGTGGTAAAAAGCTGGGACTCATAACCATCCACGCACACCCCCGGTAATGCGCCA
This sequence comes from Sphenodon punctatus, assembly GCA_003113815.1. Classification (NCBI taxonomy): domain Eukaryota; kingdom Metazoa; phylum Chordata; class Lepidosauria; order Sphenodontia; family Sphenodontidae; genus Sphenodon; species Sphenodon punctatus. Next base: position 3,281,020 of record QEPC01007499.1, on the reverse strand, counting down.
ATCAGTTGGTGCAGGAGGACTGTCGTGATAGGGGCCCGAACCTGACCGGTAGCTGGTGTTTCCCTAGCCCAGCTCTCCAACATACGCTTCATATAAAATCCACCGTCCGGAGCCGGGAACCCCATGAGCTTACTGGCGAAGGTTATTGCCGCCATTTTCCCCGCTATGGTACCAGGTGCCAATCCCTTTTTTCTCAAGTGCATAGCAAACTGAAGGGCCTCACTCTCACATATAGGAAAACCTGTTTTCCACCCATTATCGTTCCGAAATACCTGGAATTCACTGAATGCCCTACCGTAGGCTATTTGCGTTCGGGGAGCCAAGGATCTTTGAACAATGTGCTGCACCTCTCGTTCCCAAGGCTCCACACCCCAGGTGGTAGGGGGTCCGGCTGCGGTCTGGCGTCCGGTGCCAATTCTCGAAATCGGTCCATCTGGAACCGAGAAAGGGCATCGGCTACGCCATTGTCAATTCCGGGTACATGTTGGGCTTTAAACAAAATATTCCACCTTAAACACTCAGCAACCATAGCTCGTATCAAGGCCATGACTCTAGGCGATTTGGAAGACAATGAATTGACAACATGTACCACTGCCATGTTGTCGCACCAAAACTTGACCACCTGGTTGGCGAATTCCCGGGCCCACAGCAATATTGCTATCACTATGGGGAATAATTCCAAGAAGGTGAGGTCCCGGGTTACTCCTGATGTTTGCCAGGCCTCAGGCCACCGAGCCGCGCACCAGCGACCCCTCCAATATACTCCAAATCCTATGCCCCCTGCCGAATCTGACTGTACTTGAAGGTCGGCATAGAGCAACAAACTTTTTCTCCAGAAACTCACCCCATTGAAACCTTCCAGGAACTCTTGCCAAATTGCCAAGTCCTGTCTCATTTCCTTGGTTACTCTAATGCGGAGGTGGGGGGCTAGCTCACCTCTAAGCTTGCCATACAGTTTCGACAAAAAGGCTCTCCCAGGGGCAATCACCCGGCAAGCAAAATTTAGGCTCCCTATTAATGACTGTAAAGCCCGAACCGTCACCTTACGGGCCCCAATCACCTCTTTGATCTTCTGCCTAAGGGCGACCAATTTTTCCTCCGGGAGCCTCGATATCATGCTCACAGTGTCCAATTCTATTCCCAAATATATCAATCTTGTAGCTGGCCCCTCGGTTTTTTCTGGGGCCAGGGGGATACCCAATTCCACTGCCAGTTCCTGGAACTGCTTCAAAGCTATGGCACACTTCTTTGATCTTGGCGGGCCAAGTATCAGGAAATCATCCAGGTATTTTGTAACTTGGCAATCCCTCACTCTATATTGGAATATCCATTCCACTAATGAGCTGAAACGCTCAAATGCCGAGCATGATATCGAGCATCCCATCGGCATCGCCCGATCATAATAATATTGACCTTCAAAACAAAAACCTAACAAATGATAGCTGTCGGGATGCACTGGTAGCAAACGAAATGCCGATTTGACATCACACTTTGCTAACATTGCTCCCTGTCCCATGGCCCGGGCCTTATCAACTGCTTCATCAAAGGAGGAATATTTAATTGATGTTAATTCCTTTGGGATGGCATCGTTGACCGAATGTCCTCTTGGATGGGATAGGTGATGGATTAATCTAAACTCCCCAGGGGCCTTTTTTGGCACAATCCCTAGTGGGGACACAACCAAATTAGGAAAAGGGGTGTGTGTGAAGGGGCCTGCCACCCTTCCTAACTTGACTTCTTTCTGAATTTTTTTCCGCACCACCTGTTCCATTCCCGCTACTGATTTTAGATTTCGAGAAATTAGATTACCCTGCACAGGGCCTGCGGGGATAACAAAACCTAATTCAAATCCCTTAACTATATAAGAAACCTCGCTGGGGTCCGGGTGTCCCTCCAGCGCCTGCCTCAGCCGGTCAATTTTGACCGGCGTCGGTCCCCTTTCCCCCCACAGAACTTGGTTGGGAACCCTGCTTACCCCGGCTATTGCTTCCCCCCTGGCCGAATCGTCCCCGGCCTCTTCTCTGACGGGGACGAAAACAATTGATTCCCGAGTGGTTCCCCGAGCATCCCCAACATACGTGGCGAAAACGGCAAGAAGCCCTATTGCACCTTCCAACCTTGTTGTATTCCCAACAAGGGCCTGCCCCACCTGCACTTGTCCTCTTGGACTCGCTGCCATAGGGCTCGTTGGCTGGTGCCACTCCACCTTTTACTAATGTGTGGCCACTCTCCGACCGGGGGGCGCTCGTAGCATCTATCATGCTCTCGAGCCACAAATCGGCTGCATATATGTCCCAACGTAACCCTGGGTTCGTGGCGGCCCGGTGACGAAAAGCCTCGTCATACCTTAGCCACGCCCCTTGGGGGCCCGTTCCATGAGCACGTCGCACTATGTCGGCGTACTTATGTAACTCCAATCCACGGCCAGGGAATGCTTGCATCATCACGCCCATGTATACGGCATAGGCCGCAGTCCAATTCGCCCAATTCCTGTCAGCCTTGGGGCGTTTGAACTTCTCTGTTTCTTTTTGCTCATCCTCAACCCTGTGATCCAATATTGGATCGCTAAATAACAGGGCAAACACATCAACGTATTCGCCCCGCCAAATCCTTTCTTTTGTGGCCTGGAGTAGATGCTGCCCGAACGGGGCAGTTATGTCCGGGCTGGCCCCACCTGGTGGAGGCAGGGGACGCTCCATGCCCACACCAGCTGAGGGCAGTGGGGGGGAGGATACACCTCCTCCCACACTCCTTGCTTCAGGAGGGATAAGAGGGAGAACTCCTGACCAGTCAACTGGTCCCTGTGGCTGCACCCCAGCCATCTGGGGCTGGACGGGTGTGGCAATGGGTGTGATCATCACCCAAGCTCCGTTCATCCAAGCCACCTGAGGTTGCCCCTGCCCCCCTGTTCCAGTCGCCCCTTGTGCTGCACTTCTTTCACCCTGTATCATGTTGGAGGTAACACTAGGCACGTTCTGTTCACGCGCTCCTCTTGCTATGTCTAGCGCTCGGTCCTGTCTTGCTATACATGTGGGATCCGTCAGGCCCTCCGCACCTATGAACCCTTGATTACCTGTCCTCTCCAGGATAGCGCCACTGCTCGCCACCACTGGCCTTTGGTTCCCACTTCTGCCGCTGCTCACAGCTCCCAACATGTGGGTCCCGGTTACACTCGTCGCTTGGCTGGTGCCGCCTATCCGCTTTTCTATCGCCAAAATCCTCCGCCAGAGTTCGCCATCATCCCTCCGTTCCTCCGATGTTGGGTCAACTCGCCGCCGTCGCTCAGGGGGCGGGGTATACCTGTAATTAGACTCCGGGATCCCCTGTATGGGAAAACCGGCCCCTTGGGACACGGCTTCCCGTGGCAGGCCTTGGACCCCCAATTGACCCTGATGAGTAATGGCCTGGTCACCCCTATTCTCACCCATTCCTGAGGGAGAACTACTCACTCCTAGGCCACCTGCTGTCCCTTGTATGGCCCGTAGCATTGGGGTAGTGGGAAAGGCCATCCATGAAGGCCCGGCAATCTGGCCTGATGGACCTGCCCCACTCTCTTCTACGCGAGAGAGAACAGTCCTGTCACCGGGGTAATCCCGGGCCCTCCCTTCTCCCCAGTCTGGGGCTGGCTCCCTGGCTTGTGGGCCCGGATGTGAGTAGGGTAAGCCTGCCCCCTCATTTGCCAGGGCCTGTCCCCCATGTTGACCTTCCTCAGCGAGGCAAGCCCCCTGGGAATGCTCCCCTGGTGGCACCTCCCTCGCTGGCACCCTGGGCTCCTCGCCCACTGAACCCCCCTCAGTTATTCCCTGGGGGGTCACCCCTTCAACTCTATATCTACCCGGTGGGTTAATGACCCTCCCCCTCCGGGTGGTAATTGCTCCTTCCCCGCCATGCGCTACTTCAGCGGCATGGTCTAACTCAGCCAGCCCCCTTTTTTCCTGCTCCAGGACCTGGCTCTCTCTACCCCTCCTTGCAGCATCCGCTGCATGCGCTGTCTCCACCTGACTCTCCTGAAGTGCCTGCTCACACGCTTCCAAGCGTGCAAGCAGCACTTCTCTGGAGGGGATATCCCTGCCCAGCGGCTCCCCATCTGCCCACTGAGGCTCTCTTGCCTGCTCGGCCAGCGTGGGTCTCGCGCGTGCTGTCTCCTTCCTCACTGCGGGCTTTCTTTTTACACGGCCCATTGCTAATAGGCCACTTCTCACGCGTTCAGCAGCAAGCTCAGTTTGCTGCTGACTCCTCTAGTCAATTTCCCCAACTGACAAACCGCTCCTTCGGCTGCAACAGGAAGCTCTTCCCCTTCTAACAAGGGCAGGCTTCCCAGCCCCATGTGACTTCTCGCGCCACTGGGGAGGGTTGCCTAGCAACCCTAACACAACATAGAGGAAGCCTTCTAACAGGCTCCCCCTGCGGCGGCGCCATCTTCTCCTCCTGCCGGGAGGAGCGCACCAAATCCCCGTCACAGCCATTTCGGCGGCGAAGGGACTTTGTGCACACTCAGAACAGCTGTCATTTTCCAAAATGGTGGTGATGCTGCAGCTGAAGCCATTTTGGAAAAGGGCATGCAGTTATGGATTAAATTCAAATCTCCACCCCGTCATATCTACATAGACACAGTCCATCCAGTGGGGTGTCTCCTTCTGGCTAGACAGTCTTTCCTAGAGCCAGGCACCACCCCCTCCATAGTCCCCTGGATACCAAGAATACTTAACTCAGGGCCCAGGGACTCTGTTACATGCTAACTCCACTAAAACCGCTTTAACATTTCTTATGCATGTTGTTGGGCTGCTGTCTAGGGCACCAATTCAGCCCTGCAACATGCATAAGAGATGATAAGGTGGTGTTAAAGGGGAGTTAGTGTTATGTCTGTTTTCACCTTGAGTGTATGTTTAAAAATCTGGAAAGGACAGCTTGGCAGTTTTATTTTATTTTTTCTTCTGGATCACTTCTGGTTAGAATTCAGCAGATGTGAGGATTTCTTTGGGGTATACAGAATACTAGCTGAAAGAGAGCTAAGAACGTTCCTATCTCTTCTCATTTATTTCCTCTGGATATGCTTCAACTTTCCTTAGGGGAAACCTGGCAGCTGATTTTTGAAGAAAAAAAACACCTTCAGATGCTGATTTCCCACTGCAGAAGAACTAAACTTGCAGCATTTCGCCCTACATTTGGTGCATCCAATTTATTTCTTTTGGCCTGTAACTCCATAGGATAGCATAAAAATGAACTTCTCTTTCCATCAGTTCTCCCCATGTGAGCTTTCATTCCACAAGTGCAGTTTTTGCATTTTTAATGCCTCAGTCCTGGCTCATTTTGACAGCAATTTTGTGTTTGTGAAAACAAAACTGAATTCCACCCCACTAGTGCTGTCACCTCAAAATGATGCCATTACATAACCGTGATGACTGATTCAGTGTCCTTTGGTCCTAATTTGACTTCATGGCTGTAAGACATGGGAGTGTAAGACATTTCGTCATGATAGCCGATGGTAGAAAATTAAGACGTATCCTCTAGGGATGGGCGAACGCTATTCAGAAGTTTGGAATTCGGCCCAAACTCGGCCTGTTCGGACGACCAAACCCAAACACGAATCTGAACATGAACTGACCGAACCAAACTCAATTCCGAACGTCGAAACGGCCAAACAGTTCGGTCAGTTCGGATCGCATTCAGGTGGCAAAAAAAGGGTCACTGGAAGGTCAAACGTGACAGGGAGGGGTAGTCAGCTGAGGAGCAGACTTCCAGGCACCATGGGTGAAGAGGCTTGCATGAAACAAAACTATCTGCCTCCCCCCTTCCCAACACCTTCTGAGCTAGTCACTGTTCCTGAACAGCAGGCATTTCAGAAGGCTCCCTCTCCCAGCATTTCCCAGCTCCCCAATCCATTGCAATCCTCCTCCCATTTCACCCATCCAACCCATCTACCCCCATATTCTCATTCATTTATTTAGCTTAGCTTAGATAGATTTAGTGGTTATTTTTTGTTTTTACCCCTCCCTGTGTTC
>QEPC01007499.1:3256389-3274588 GCA_003113815.1 Sphenodon punctatus | reverse complement strand
TAGCTTAGTGATAGAGATAGCATTAGTGATTTAGTTTTAGTGTTTGTAGGAGTAGGCCTGTGTACTTATTAGATAATCCATTTAGTTCATAGCATTTAGAATAGTTAATAGTCATTAGATTTAGTGTAGATAGATATATCTAATATTAGATTAAAAATTTAAATTTAAAAAATCATATAAAAACCAAAATAAAAAAATAGAAAACCAAAAAACCATATAAAACCAAATAAAAAAACAAAAAAACGTATAAAAAACAAACCAAAAAACCCATATAAAAACATTTCCTAAACGGCCAAACCTGAACCGAACGGCTGAACCGAACAGTCAAACCCGAACCCAGCGAACGAACCAAACGGATGAACCAAATGGATGAACCGAACGCAGCTGAACCAAACTGCTGAACCCAAACCGCGATCTGTTTGCCCATCCCTAGTATCCTCAACTGGGAGGAGGGGCAGGTGGCAAATCTCTAGTCCACTCTGGCTAAGCAGGAGTAAATATCCAAAACGATGGGGCACTCCACTCATCTTCCTTATTTCTGTAACAGAATCAAATCCATTCTAGGGTTGGAAGAGATCTCAAGGGGCCATCTAGTTCAAACCCCTGCTGCAAGAATTTTATTTTATGTATTAATTTTAATTTATACCCCACCCTTCCCAAATGGCTCAGGGCAGCTGAATTCTGGTTGATCCTGCAGTGGTGAGTTCCAAAAGTAGATAAACAACTCCCATATGGGAAATTTCACCAGCTTTGCCGCTCTGACTAAACTAAATTTTAAAGGGGGAGCTAGAGTAACAGCAACAGTAGCAACAACAGAGAGGATAAATTGACAGGGAGCAAGGAAGGGAGAGGGGGAGAGCAAGCAGGGGGAAAACATGTATATGGGGAGGCAGAGATCAGTTCTGTGGATTCACGTGTTGGGGTGGCTGAGGGAAAATGAATCCCTTGCCTCCGCGCTGGGAGTTGCACTCAATGATGCTTGAAGTCCCTTCTGCTCTTACAATTTCATCATTCTAAGGGACAATCTGAAAGGTCCACTAAACTAAAGACATAGCAGAGCTTGCTGCTGAATCCTCATTAAGTCTCTTCCTGGAAATGTAGTGTTACTAGCACCTGGAAATCATTGTCTTGTCTTGATCTTTTTCACAGATCCCCTTCTCCTGGAGTGATACAAGAGGATTTTCTCAGTTGTCAGTAAAAATACAAAATCATTAAATCCTCCTGGTTTTGGAGAAAAGTTTGAAATCCTGACATTTACAGTGTAGAAAACTCCACCTAAAATGCATCTATTTTTTCTTTTGATTTCATGATTTATTGCAAACCTCATAAATTTCATTGGTGTGTGTGTGTGTGTGTCCTGGCTCATACTGCTGCTATTTTTTTTTAAAGATGCTTGCTGTTGGTGATAATGAAGGTGGAAAGCTGTGCGTTCATTATTAATCATTATTTATATAATATCTGGTGCTGTACAACCCGTAGTTAGAGACAGGTCCCTACCCAAGGGGCTTACAATCTAAGAAAGACAAGGGAGAGTATTTACTTTCTCATGTCATATCCTCCAACAGTACCCTACCTGGTACAGTACAGGAACAGGGTTTGTCTTCTTGTACCAGGCTCCCTGCAGTGTAAAGTTTGTACCTGGTTCAGCAGACAAAGGGAGTCATTAACACCTCATTAATTTAGGAGGAGAAAGAGTTGTGACTCCCTTGACTATTATTTATTCATTGCTGGGGTGTGGGGATGGGACACCTTTTCTTAAGTTAACAAGTTTAAGTACCACGATCAAAGGGTGTTTTTAAATGAGCAAGGCTGGGGGTTAGAGTGGCCAGATATGCAAATTTTAGATGACACTTATGAGAAATACAGGTTGCAGGCCTGCATTGGCTCCAGCGTAGATCTGCAACCTGTACTTCTCGTAAATGTCCTCTAAAATTTGCATATCTGGTCATTCTACTGGAGGGGGGAATTCCATGGCCACTGAATTGCACAGCTGTGGAACAGCCACTCAGGTGGAATGAGTGGGGAGGGATTCTAACCAGCAGCTCCCAGCATGAATACCTTGGCAGCCACCTCACACTTCCTTGCCATGGACCATGAGGGAGGGGGAAGTGTGCCAGAATTGACATGTCCCAGCTGTGAGCGCTGGGGAACTGGGCTCCCCAGTGCTCGTGGCCAGTTCCTGTCACTTGCAAAGGCCACCCTCCTCCCGCCCACAGTACCTCTGAGCAGGGGGCCTGTCTGCTGGTGTGGGTGGCCACCCCAGTTTATACAGGCAGGGAATGTGTGGGTGCCTGTTGCCACACACATTTGGCTTGCCCTGCCTGGGGCACTCTGGATTTTTCAGCAGTGGGCATGAGTGGGTGCTTTGTGTGGCTCATGGGAACATTCCCCCCCCCCTCCATTCCACCTTAAGACAGGAAGTCAGATGGGTGGTTACTGGGTGGTCATATGTGGTGGCACCTCATTTAAAAACACTGAAAGAAAGATAGCACCTAGCCAGGGGTAGTTGTGTCCCTGGGATCAAGATGAAAACTGAAAAAAGGTAGGAAGGGTGTGTGTGTTTGAGATGATTTTTTAGTGTGCTGAAAGGGACTGTCACTAAAATTAAAACTTCTGGTGTCTTTAAAACCAAAACATTAGAGCCAAAGTCAATGCACACATTTGAGAATTTTTACTTTAAGCTGAATTTCAACTTAAACCATCAGTCTGGCACATACAAACATATGTGTACACAGAGCCTCTCACACAGACATCCTTTTTTTCCAGTTCAGCCCCAAAGTCAGTCAGTGGGCTATTACAAATTTTCATAAATTTATTTTATTTATTTATTTATTTACATTTATTGGCCGCCCCCTCATGCCCACGGCATCCCGGAGTAGCTCACACCAAATAAAACAACAATAAAAACTCATAAAACATCATAGAATGAAATGATTAAAAAAGAATCTTCCCCCCAACATTTACTATAAACCCCTCCCCCAAACCCCCCAACCTATCCTACCCTCCCGCCCTCCCCTCCAAAGGCCTGGGTGAACAGTCAGGTCTTACAGGCTCGACGAAATGCCATCAGACCTGGGACCAGGAGAGCTTCCTCCAGGAGGGAGTTCCAGAGGCGCGGCCTGGCCACCGAGAACGCCCTCTCCATTGTGGCCCCTCGTTTAACATGGGGGACCTCCAAGAAGGCACCCCTGGCACTCTTCAGGGATCGCTCTGAGGCGTGGAGGGCGAGACAGTCCCCAAGGTATGAGGGGTCGAGACTGTGTAGGGCTTTATAGATCAACACTAACACCTTAAATCTGGCTCAGTACGCTATCAGCCAGTGCAGAGTGCAGAGCACAGGTGTTATATGCTCCCGCCGCCTCGTCCCTGTGAGGAGACGGGCCGCCACATTTTGCACCAGCTGCAGCCTCTGAACCAGAACCAAGGGAAGCCCCATGTAGAGCGCATTGCAGTAGTCTAGCCTCGAGGTGACGAAGGCATGAATAAGAGTGGCCAGGTCGGGCCCGGAAATGTATGGACGCAGCCTCTGTACTAGATACAGCTGGAGGAAAGCTGCTTTAGCCACCGCCTTCACCTGCCGATCCAGATGGAGCCCCAGATCCAAAACCACACCCAGACTCCCAACCTGTTGGGATACAGGAGGGCAGACTCCTCCCCCCCACACCCACCAGAGGAGCCGGCACCTCCCTCACCCTACCAACCACCATCACCTCCGTCTTATCAGGATTGAGCTTCAGTCTGCTCTGCCGCATCCAATCCGCCATGGCCTCCAAACATTGGGAAAGCAACGAGACGGCAGGGCCTGGGTCAGCTGAATACGAGAGGTACAACTGAGTATCATCAGCATATTGGTGACCTCGCACCCCAAACCCTCTCACACAAATTTATGCAAATTAGAAGTGGCACGAAGAGAACCTATTTCTCTCCGTCAAATGTTGGAGGGTATGTCCTCCTGAGTCAGAGGGGAGAAGGGGAGGCTTTTTGCAAGGAGCTATCCTACAAAGCAGGGATGGGGAAACTTTTCCATCCTGTGGGCTTTGAAAATACATGCAAGCTACAAGATCTGAAAGAAATTGGGGGGTGACAAAGATGTTCAAATGGGTAAAAGAGGGGAAGAGTCCATGATTCAGTGCCACGCATCCATCCCCTATCCTGGAGGGCATGCCCTCATCTCTTCTCCCTTCTCCTGCACTCAGTCTTTCAGGACTTGAACGTTGGGACTGGGTCCTTGGGTCAGATCCAGGAACTGGAAAGAGACCAAATAAAAAGCAGTCATAGTCTGGAGGTCCTCCCACCCCCTACTACAAACAGCTGAGCTCATGAAGAAACTCTGGCAGGAAATCTGTTTTATGATGTTTAAATTAGCAGTAAAGGAAAATGTAGGAAGGGATTAAGTTTTTGTGCAGTGTGTTGGAAGCCGTTTGGGAAGGCTATTTGTGAGCATGTGCATGTAAATAATGTTTGAGAGCAGACAGAGCACAATAATAAGGGGTCCAGAGGCGCATAGTTATATAAATAGTTCTATTTCTAGGCACTCTTGGAGCCTTTATTGTTGTGGTCTGTTTGCTCTCTTTTTGACTTCTAGTTTGCAAACTCCTTAGGGCAAAGACTGCCTTGATACCTTGTCCAGCACACTGGGTGTTTTCAAAGGAGATGCTAGCTACCACACATGGCCACCTAGTAACCACTCATCCAACTACCCAACTGAAGGTGGAGCAGGGGAATGCGTGTTCCCATGAGCCACGCAGCACCCACTCATGGCCTCTCACAGGGCACAACTGAAAAATACAGAGTGCCCCATATAAGTCAAGCGTGTGGCAATGAGTGCCCACAAATCCCTGACCCTTGTGAACTGGGGAGGCCACCCACGTCAGAAGACAGGTCCCCCCCCCCCCCCATTCATAGGCACTGTAGCTCAGGGACACGACCTTTGCAAGTCACAGGAACTGGCAGACAGTGCTGGGGAGCCTGGTTCCCTAGTGCTCACAGCCAGGATGGGACCATTTCAAAGGCCAGTCCAGCCTGCTTCCCCCCTCCTCCATGGTCCATGGCAGGAGGAGTGCAAGGCAGCTGCCGTGGTAGCCATGCTGGGAGCTGCCTGTTAGAATCCCTCCCCACTCACTCCACCTGAGTGGAGGCTCCGCAGCTGTTCCACTCAATAGCCACAGACTCCCCCTCGCACCCGTCAGGCCTTGCTTCTTTAAAAACACCCAGAGTCAAACCTGATAAGTAACAGAGAGACTCTGCTTACATTATTCCAGCTTCCCCCAAATGTGGTAGTTGAAGTCTGTGTTCACTTACAATACCATATAAGAAGTAGTGTTAGAAGCACAAAGTCCTTTGAGAGTTTGTCGGTACATGTTTGGCTGAAAAGATTCAGATAAATTTTGGAGCTTCAGAGAACTTACGTAAACTCTGAAACCTCCTAGGTTAGAGCTTCACTAGGTTCCATTTTAGTGAGTGATGAATGCCCCTATTTAACAGCAGGACACACCAAACAGGCTTAATGAGTGACTAATGTGACATAACCTATCTGACTTGATCCATTAACATTTTCAGTGGACAGCACGGAGGAATCCTCAGCCAGATGCACCTGAAAAGGAGAGTGCTGGTTGGATGCATGTGGTTAAGGGACAATGTGACATTTTATTGCCAGTGGAGGCCAAAACAAATATTTTAAATGTGTGCATCATATCAAGATGGGCAGATATAAAAATTCACAAGGGTGCACTGACCCAGTCTCACTTAGATAGTTTTCCTGGAAGCGTTACCTGTGGAACAACTAGTTGCTTCTGGGAATGATGTTGCATCAAAAACAAAGTTCAGTGATGATCTCAGTATAGTATTAAAGGAGATTTTTCCATTAGAGGATAAAAGGGAAGTTGGCACTTAGGTTCCAAATAATTATGTTGGGTTCACTTTGGCATGACTTTTCATAACCTGAATACAGATATCACTAAATTGGAGAGAATTCAGAGGAGATCATCCACGATGATAAAGAAGACAGAATGTGAGTCACATGAGGAAAGGCTGAAGGGATTGGGAGTGTTTAAAAAAGACTAAGACATGGGGTAAAAACAAATGTGACACAGACCGGTTTGGTCCGCTTGCTTGGGAGCAGACGCCACCTGCATATGTGTGAAGGCGCTGCCAGATGTTGACCCAGGGTATGCCAGGTCATGTTGGTGGCTCGCCAGGGCTCTGACCTTGGAAAACCTCTGAGATCACAGTCTGGGCTAGGGACTGTCTGATTGGGCTGCCTTAGGGCTGCATGTTTGTTCCAGGGCCTGTCTGCCGGCCTGGGCTGGGTCCGCTATGACTGCTCATCACTGGCCACCATGGCTGCCAGTCATGGCGGGGGAAGGGGTGCCAGTAGCAGTGCTGGGGTGGGTTTGGATGGCTGCACATTCCCCATTCTCCCCAGGCTGTGTGGCCATCAGTCCAGCTGGTCAGCCCAGAATGCAGCATCTTGGCGGCCCTTCTGGTTTTACTCATGGTAGCAGTTTTCAAGTCTATAAAAGGTTATCATAACATGATGGGAAACAGGTGTTCTCCACTGCCACAAAATGTAGGACAAAAGGAAATTGGCTTAAGTTGCTGCAAAGTAAATTTCTGTTTAAATATTTGAGAAAGTCCTTCATAACCTCGCTCCCCCCTACCTCTCTGCCCTGATCTCCCTCCGAACCCCTGTTCGAGCACTCCGCTCCTCTCCCATCCCCTCCCTCACCCTCCCACGCCTCCCCTGCTCCCCCAACTGCCTTCATTTCGTCTCCCTCGCTGCCCCGCACACCTGGAACTCCCTCCCTGCCCTCACCCGCCTTGCCCCCACCCTCCACACCTTCAAATCCCTCCTCAAAACCCACCTCTTTCGCTCCACCTTTCCTCACTCCTGCTAATCATCCCCATCCAGGATTATCCCCCACCTGTTATCTGCAAACTCCTATTTTACTGTAACCAAGCCAAGAACGTGCACCTGAGCTCTCGCATCCTCACGAATGTTGCATCCCTTGTCTCTCCCTCTGTTCCCCCTTCCCTGTCTCCCCTCCCCGTGTCTTTAGATTGTAAGCTCTCGGGCAGGGACCGTGTCTATTTTATTCTCTGTAAAGCACCAGGTACATTTCTTGCGCTATATATAAATGCTTATAATAATAATAATAATAATAATAATAATAATAATAATAATAATAATAATAATAATAATAATAAATTAATTAATTAATAGCTGTAAGGACAGTTGGGCAATCACATAGGTTGCCATGGCATACAAATAATACAACTCAACATGGCATTTCCCTTCATTGCAAGTTGTTGGCTTACGTTCAGCTTATGATCAGCTATAACACCTTGATCCTTCTAAGCAGTGCTGCCCATTTTGTATTTGTGCAATTGATTTTCCTTTACTTTGTGCAATACCTTACATTGGAGTTTGTTGACTTTCATTTCATTTTTTAATCTTAATCTTCCAATTTATCCTGACCCTTTTGAATTTTAAGCCGATCCTCCAAAGTGTTTGCAGTTCTTCCCAGTTTTTTTTTTTTTTTTACAATTACACTCTAATCGGGTGGTTTCTATTATTTTAAGTCCCAGTAGGAGCTGGCTGAGACCTTTATTTGGTTGTGTGTCCTGTAAATTATTTGTATAACATTTTTCTTTCCATTTAATGTTGAATTAGGGTTTGGAAATATATCCTGTGAAGATGTTAGTTATCTAGGCTGAAATCCTCAGTCATTTACTGTGGAGTAACCCCATTGGTTTCCATTCTATGATTCTACAGTAAGTCATTTTAGAGATTGCAGCCCTATTCTTTAAAGCACCTTCCACTGGTGTTTAGCTATTGACTAAGTAGGTTAGGAGATGTAACGTCTGACTGTCGGCAGCGAGGAGTGAATGGCAGGGAATGCGTCACTCCATTATGACCTGTTGGATACTTCTCCAAAGTGACCAATAATGGCCACTGCTGGAAACGGACGGATGGCCACCTCCTTCCAGGCTGTGGCCACAGCTGAGCTCGATGGACCATTGGTTTATGGAATGGTGTATGGAATTCCCTGCATGGAAACTGTTTCATTCTTAACTTGCCTTTCTGTTCCAAGCATTTGTTTACTGTCTTCTGCGTTAGATTTTCATCAGTGTTTGTTACTGCTCATTCAGTTCTCAGTCTATTTGCTAGGACATTAACATGTTCTCCCTCCTACCTACCCAAGATAATGGCTCTGCAAATACAGATGCTTAAATTTCATTTTCTAATGGCAAGAGGGCACTTCGGGCAAGGCATTTCTAGACGATTATCATGTTTCTTAAGTGGTTAATGTCACTCTGCCTTCAGCCTCTTGACTTGAACAACTACTGGAGGCATGCTATAATTGTCTGGAAATGCACCTCCTTGCAAGTCTTCTCCTTTCAGACTGATGTCACCCTCCCTCTTGCACACATTGCCTCGTAATTGTTTTTTTTAAAATTCCCCGAGTGTTTTTAACATCAGATGACTCTTCCTAACACTTTTGCTAACCACTAAAAACAACAAAGACAGGTAACAACTTTAGCCTATGGCATCATGCTGCCTAGCAACGGTCACATTGCCCCTAGTCAAGTTGCTATGGTGACACTTCTAGCAGAAGTGTCCCAGGAAGGATGATTTGAAATAATTTCTCTTGAGAAATAAAGTTCTGGCCATGTTGACCATAAGGAAAAATAGGTTGTTTTGCATTTGCTCTCAGTGGATTCTACTTGTTAAAAAGAAATCAATCCTTGGGTTGCTTATAAGTTTAAAAATTAAAACAGAAGTATTTTTTCTTCCTACTTAGTAAATATTCACATCCTCAAAAGCTTGGGCCATATCAATTAGAAGTATGTAGTTTGCATCATTTTAATTAATTATGAAAACAAATGGATCCCCATTCATGTTTGTAATGAAGATTTTAAACATTAATGAATAAGCAAATGACATTCATTTGATTTCATTTGGTTTAGGTTTTGGTTTTTTTTGTCTGAAAATGCCCTGAAAGACCACTTCCTCCCTAATGCTCCATCATGACCATTAAGGCTGGCCAAGAATAACTTCTAAGCAATGCCATCTGTGTGCCAGGTTCATATGGCAAATGTACATGGGGAAGCACTCTCTGTGGGTATTTTCAGACGTTACGAGATCACGGTGAATCACGGTGATACCCACCTGTGGTCACCGTGTCTCGAACGTCTGTTTGGCGGCTGCCAGATGTTCGCCACGGTCAATACCCGCAAGGGGTCAATTTGAACTACGCTTCCCGGGCTAGCCGGGGGAATGGGTGATTTCAGATGTTACGGGGCCCTTTGGCCCCGTACCGAAATCACAGAAATCATTCCCCCCCGGGATCACCCCGTAACGCCATAGCAGACGTGCCGGGGACATCCCGGCGGGGAATGTGGGAGGGGGCGGGGCTGCGTGGCGCAACGTGCAACCGCACGGCCCCGCCCCCTCCACGCACCCCGCCGCATCGGGCCAGATGTGCCATGGCCCGGGATCCCGCTGGGGATCCAGGACCGTGGCAACTGGCCAGATGTTACTTTTTTTTGGTCCCCGCTGGGGATCTTTTTGACCACGCTTCCTGGGACATTCCCCCGGCTAGCCCGGGAAGCGTGGTTCAAATTGACCCCTTGCGGGTATTGACTGTGGCGAACATCTGGCGGCCGCCAAACACGTTCGGGACACGGTGACCACAGGTGGGTATTCACCGTGGTTCACCGTGATCTCGTAACATCTGAAAATACCCCNGGAAGCGTGGTCAAAAAGATCCCCAGCGGGGACCAAAAAAAAGTAACGTCTGGCCAGTTGCCACGGCCCGAGATCCCCGGCGGGATCCCGGGTCATGGCGCTTCCGGCCCGACGCGGCGGCCGCAGTGGCCCCATCGCCCGCCCGTCTCCCTGGAGGGCGGGTGGCGGGGTGCGTGGAGGGGGCGGGGCCGTGCGGCTGCACGTTGCGCTGCGCTGCGCGGCCCCGCCCCCTCCCACATTCCCCGCCGGGATCTCCCCGGCACGTCTGCTATGGCGTTACGGGGTGATCCCGGGGGGGAATGATTTCTGTGATTTCGGTATGGGGCCAAAGGGCCCCGTAACGTCTGAAATCACCCTGTGTCTGCTTCACAACTTTGAAACTCCATTCCTCTGGAGATTTGTCAAAGCCCTAGCCTGAATATTTCTAGAAGCAATGTAAGACTTTTTTTTTTTTTTTAAATTTGGTCATGTGTTTGGCAGGCAGGGATAAAGTTTTGTATTAGGTTATTTTCTATATTGTATATTACATATAAGATATAAATATACAATATTTATTAAAAAAATAACTTCATACAAAACGTATTCCCTAAGAACTTATCCCTGCCTGCCAAACACCTGACCAAATTATAGTATATATAAGACACACACACACACACACACACACACACACACCTGTTTTATATATTGTTACCTGCTGTGAGCCTCTGGGGAAGGGCTGATTATAAATCTAAATAAATCACATTATTGAACGTTTCATGCATAAAATATACATCCTGTGAAGCCTATGCTGCGTTGAGTAAAATTAGAGCATGATCCTGCAACTGTACAATGACCAGGACTTTGATAGGGCCTTTTTTTGCAAAGCAGAATAAAGCTTGTTGCCTGCACAAGTGCTGTAGGAATAGCTTCAGTAATGTATGTTTGATTTATTTATTTTTTACTGATCCTATTTAATAGTGACCCTCCTGAGGACTGACTTGTATTTAACCCTTTACTCGTTTTAAGTCCAAACCTACATTCTCCTCCTACAGAGAGCTTTATGCCCTTGGAACTTATTGGGACTATTGGGTTGGGATCTGCTGGAAACTGCATCCTCCAATAAGCACATAAGAAGGTGCCCTAATAAGACCAACGGACCACCGAGCCCAGCATTCCGTCTCCAGTCGTGGCAGTTTCAGTTGCTTCAGGGACGAGCACAAGGGGTGATAAATAATGGAGGGATCAGTTTCCTGCTATCCACTCCCAAACCCCAACAGTGAGACGTCTTGCACCCTGACCAACTTAACTAATGATCATTTATGGAGCTATCCTCTAAGCATTTATCTAATTCTAATTCCATGTCTATAGATGCCACAGTAGTTAAAATGCAGATAGACCATCTACACGAGTTCCAGTCAGCGATAGCCGTGGTAGATATGAATGGCAAGGAAAGGGTGAGCCTATTTTCGAAGAATAACCTTTGTAGAGCAGCATCACTCCCTGTCCTCATGTTGTGGAAGATAGAACCACTCCATTTTACCCACCGAGGTATTCGAGGCAAACCATGGTTGGTATGGAGGTCCTTCACCTTGTGTTTGATTTGGCGGGGGACAGTTTAGGGGTGCTGAATGCACCTACCTGTACACCCGCCTCTCTGCATGCTCTGATGGAGGTGGTATCAGGGGTGGTGTTGCAGTCCCCGAAGACATTAGTCTTGGAGGACTTCAGCATTCATGCCGACGCCACCCTTGGGGGCACGGAGCATGAGTTCATGGCTGCCATGGCAACTATGGGCCTGTCCTAGGTGGTTAGTGGCCAAACACATCTGGGGGGGGCATACTCTGGGTCTCATGCCTTGAGGCAGGTCTTCCGTTATTGGGGGAGATATCAGCAGTGCCCTTGTCATGGATGGATCATTACTTCCTGAAGACCTCTCTTCTGGTGTATGTCTGTCCCTGGATGGATGCGGGACCAATTTTTATGGTTCACCCCCGGAGGTTGATGGAACCAGAGCGGTTCCAGACGGCTCTGGGGGAGATAGCCTCAGATTTTGATGACCATCTCATTGATGACCTCGTGACTTTCTGGAACACCTTGCTAACTGCAGCCATTGATCAGATGGCTCCTAGATGTCCGCTTCCCAGGTGACAGTACCGCAGGTCTCCTTGGTATTTGGAGGACTTGCGGGTGCTGAATCATAATGGGTGGCAGTTGGAGTGACGGTGGCACTGCTCTCACACTGAAGCCGACAGATTGCAGCATAGAGCTAGTTTATGAGCCTATGTTGTGGCTATGAGGACAGCAAAAAAAGAGTTTCTTGCTGCCCTCATAGCATCCGCTAAGTCCTATCCAGTGGAGCTTTTCCGGGTGGTGCGGGGGTTGGTTGGTTCAGCCTCCTGCCACCTAGGAGTGGAGTCATCTACGGCTTGCTGTGACAGGTTTGTGGACTATTTTGTGGATAAAATCACTCGTATTCACCGCGACTTCAATGCTGCACTTATTACATTAGGAGAGCCGGAGGTTATGGTAGCCCCATCTTGTCCAGTTTTGTGGGATCAATTCCAGTCAGTGGTGCCTGCCGATGTGATTGGGGTCCTTGGGGCGGTTAGGGCCACTTCTTGTGAGTTAGACCCATGCCCGTCCTGGCTAGTGAAATCTTTCGGGGAGACAATGGGGCCATTGCTGGCGAGGATGGTCAATGCCTCCCTTCAGGGGGGCAGAGTGCCGGGCTGCCTCAAGGAAGTGGTGGTGCAGCCTCTGCTCAAGAAACCATCACTTGACGTCGACTCCCTTGCCAGCTATCGACCTGTCTCTAACCTTCCCTTTTTAGGGAAGGTTATTGAACGGGTAGTGGCCCAGCAGCTGCAGGGGCATCTGGATTGCACTGGTTTTCTTGATCCCTCCCAGTCAGGATTTAGTCTGGGATATGGCACCAAGACTGCACTCGTGGCCTTGGAGGATGACCTGCGCTGAGAGATAGACTGGGGTTGGTCGACCCTGTTGGTGTTGTTAGACCTTTCAGCTGCAATTGATACCATTGACCATGAGATGTTGGTAACGCACCTGCGGGACTGTGCAGGAGTGGGCGGGACTGTTCTTGAATGGTTCCTCTCATTCCTAGCAGGAAGAACTCAGCGAGTGGTACTCAAAGAATGTTTTTCATTGTACCAAGACCTCTCGTGTGGTGTCCCACAGGGTTTGGACTTGTCCCCTCTCCTGTTCAACGTGTATATGCAGCCATTCGGTGAGGTGATTAGGAGGTTCAGCATGCAGTGTCATCAATATGCAGTTGACACCCAGCTGTACCTCGCTTTTACAACAGATCCAGGCCCTGCAGTCTCGGTGCTTACCCGGTGTCTGACAGCTGTGGGGGACTGGATGAGGGACAACTGATTGTGGTTGAATCCTGACAAGACGGAGGTGATTCTGGTGAGTAAGGCGATGGGGGTAACGGCCCCTTTTGTGGACGGGGTCTGTCCTGCATTTGTTTCCCAGGTGCAGAATCTGAGGGTGCTCCTCGATGCGCAGCTCTGCCTGGATGGCCAGGTGGAGGCTGTGGCGAGGAGTGCCTTTTGCCAATTACATCTGGTGTGGTGGACTCAGCCATATGTTTCAGACTCTGACCTGGTCACCCTCATCCATGCTTTCATCACCTCTAGACTACTCTATGGTAACGCGCTTTACATGGGGCTACCCATGACAATGGCTCAGAGGTTGCAGCTAGTGAAAAATGTGGCAGCACATCTCTTGGTGGGATTGGGACACTGAGAGCACATAACATCGGCTGCACTGGCTGCCAATAGCGTTCTGGGCCCGCCTCAAGGTGTTGGTTTTGACCTATAAATCCCTAAACGATCTAGGCCCTGCCTACCTGCAGAACCACCTCACCCCCCCCCCCGGGTGCTGGATCAACTCCTGTGGTCATCTGGGGGTGCCCTGCTGAAGGTGCCCCAAGTCTTCCGGGGGGCCATGCAGGAGAGGGCATTCTCGGTGACCACGCCACGGCTGCGGAACTCCCTTCTAGTGGGGGTGTGGCTGGCCCCAGACCTCCCCTCTTTTTGGAAAAGTTGTAAGATCTGGTTGTTCCACCAGATGTTTGGTGGAGGAGAGGGGTGGAAGGGTGGACGGAGAATGGGGGTGAAAGGGTGGTGGTGGTGGTAAATGTCGTCCTCCTTTTGGCAATTTTAAAAAATGTTTTATATTGGATTTTATTTGTGTTTTTATATTGTAAGCCACCCCAGGCTCCTTGATGGCAGGAGCGGTGGGGTATTAAATTGAAAAATAAATAAATAAATAAATAAATAAAAAGATCTCCAGTGGCAAGCTGTATTATTAAAGATGAAGAATAGCAGAAAGGCATAAAGCTGATGGTGAAACCCATGAATGATGCTATCGATGGGCAAACGCGGTTTGGAAGTTCGGAGTTCAGCCCGAACTCGGCCTGTTCGGACGACCGAATCCAAACCCGAATCTGAACACGAACTGGCCGAACCGAACACAATTCCAAACGTCGAAATGAACGAACTGTTCGGTCATTTCGGATTGCGTTTGGGTGAGTTCGGGTGGCAAAAAAAGGTTCACTGGAAGGTCGAACGTGACAGGGAGGGGTAGGTCACTGAGGAGCAGACTTCCAGGCACCAGCAGTGGAGAGGCTTGCAAGAAATTAAACTATCTGCCTCCCCCCTTCCCAACACCTTCTGAGCTAGTCACTGTTCCTGAACAGCAGGCGTTGAGTAGGATTTTTAGATTGCTTTAAGTTTCATTTCAGTTTTGTACTGAAATGAAACTTAAACCTTAAACTGAAACCTTGTGTTGTTTGTGATTCCCCCCCATCCCAGATAGATAGATAGATAGATAGATAGATAGATAGATAGATAGATAAGATTAGGGACAGTAGACAGTTGTAGGAGTTAGCTTAGTGATAGAGATAGCATTAGTGATTTAGTTTTAGTGTTTGTAGGAGTAGGCCTGTGTACTTATTAGATAATCCATTTAGTTCATAGCATTTAGAATACTTAATAGCAGTTAGATTTAGTGTAGATAGATAGATATAATATTAGATCAAAAAATTAAATAAAAAACCCCATATAAAAACAAAAAATCAAATAAAAAACAAAAAACCCCATATAAAACCAAATAAAAAACCAAAAAAACATATAAAAAACAACAAAAACACCCATAACAAAACATTTTCCGAACGGCCGAACCCGAACCGAATGGCCAAACCTGAACCTGGCAAACTAACCGAACTGCTGAACCGAATGGACGAACCGAACACAGCCGAACCGAACGGAAGAACCTGAACCGTGATCTATTTGCCCGTCCCTAGGAGGAAGAGGAGGGATAGAAATGGGGTGGGTGGGTTAGGGGAAGGCAGGAAGGGAGAGGCAGAAATTGGGGTAGTGTGAAGGCAAGGAGGAGAGGAAAGGTAGATGAGAAGGCAGGGGGTCGGGGAGGAGTGGGGAAGGCAGGAAGCAGGGGATGGGTAGAAGCAGCGAGTGAGGGGGAAGGCACGGAGGAAGGGGTGAAATGGAGAGTGGGGGGAAACAGAGGGTGGGGGAAGGCAGCAAGGAGGAGGAAGGGCAGGGAGTAGGGGGTAAAATAGAGGGAAGGGTGTGAAGACAGGGAAGGGTAGAGGGAGAGGAGGAGAGGGTATGGTTACTCGTCCACTGCAGAGTCTGGCATTCATGTTGGATCTCTGGGAAGGGTGGCATGGGTCCTAGCATCAGCCAGGAAACAGTCAAAACACTATCCCTCCCACCTCTCTTCTGGGGCTGCTGTTGGCTTGGGGCAGTCTGGATCACTGCCGGGAGGCTGTTTTGTGTGAGGGGCTCCCTGTATTTGGAACTGCAGGGAGCCCCCCCACCCCATAGGTTTACCATACCTCCCCTTTAAAAGTGGACGCTTATGAAAAATACATGGTACAGGACTACATTGGTTCCAGTGCAGCCCTGCAGAGTGTATTTTTTATATGTGTCCTATTTTAAGGGGAGTTATGGTTACCCTCCCCACCCCTCACTTTTAGTGCTCAAATGCCCCAGGCGACCAGGGGAAGCTGCCACAGAGGCTTGCGCATTAAAGGCAGAAACTGGCCCAACTCCCGCCTCTCCCTCCATCCCCTTCCCTCATTGACTCATATCTGAAATGGCTTTGTGCATACACTGCCAGCTCAGCTGTGAGTCAGGCAAGGAAGAGGTGAGGGTGTCTGTGGGAGGTGGGGAAGCCCCCCCTCCCCCACCAAATGGGATAAAGGCAGAGGAAATGCTGCCATCTCCTCCTGGGAACCTCTTGAAGCTCTGTCAACTAACGTTTGCTTCCTCTGATCCCACCACCACACCATGCCGTGCCGCCACTTGACCATGGCCAAAGGTCCGCCCTCCACAAGAAACAACACTGAGGAGGGGTTTGGCGCCCCAGGGAGAGGCCATGGCTTTACCTGGTGGCGCCCAGCGTGCTATTCTCGCCGGCATCTTACCATGCCGCCATGTCTCCACAGCCAGGGAGGGGTTTGGCGCTCCAGGGAGACACTGTGGATCTTCTTAGCACCATTGTGCATGCTCTTCTCACCAGTTTCTTGCTGGCTCTGCTCTTCTGTTTGGGGGAAATCTCGGAAAACTTGGGGAAATCACGAAAGTCATGGGAAGATTTCAAAAGTCATAGCGGGAGGCAAAAGTCACTAAAAACATGACTTTTGTCACCACCGTGACAAATTCTTACCCCTAATGATAGGCAATGGGTGTTTTCAAATGAGACAATAGCCTGCTAGGAGTCTGTGTTCGGTCCATGCAACCCCCACTTACCCTCACTCAGATGTTTTAGCATGTAGAGCTAACGGGTAACCCCCTCCCCACATTTCATGTGTTGGTGGTAGCTGCCACAAGTGGTGCCTCTCAGTCCTTTCCCTCTCCCCAGCCCTGACTCTGATGGAAGGGGGGGCACTGCCAGAGAAGATTTCTTCCCTCACTGTGACCCCCCCTTTCCATCTGATGCAGCATGGGCAGTTGGGGCCGCTGCCCCATCACCGCCTATCATTTTCATCCCCAACTTGGCTTGCTATGGAATGTAAACTGAGCCAAGGATGAAATTAACTGCTCAGCTTGGCTGTGGCAGAAACCTGGTCTGGGGAGAGCAGCTAGGTGTTGGCTGGGAGCAGTGCAGCTGCCCCAACACCTGTCGTTTTCCTCCTGGGCTCGGCTTGCATTCCCTGCCTCCAGTTCCTTCCAGCTCCGGCTGCACCACGCCCAGCCGGCTCCTAGCGACTGTCCCCAGCTCAGGTTGCTGCTGCAGTCACACCAAGCCCAGGATGACATTGAAAGGTGGTGGCTGGGCGGTGAGGAAGTAGCTGCTGGAGCAGCAGAGAGGAGAGCACTGCAGCTGCTTAATTTCAGCCCATGCTAGCTGCAACTCAATAGTGCTGGAGGACCTGGGTGTGGGCGAGGCTATGGGTGAACCCAGTACATGGGAGGTGGATGCGTGGGCATGCATTAGCACAAACTGGCCCGCATGGCGGGCCCATGATGTCCGTGCATGCAACTGAGTGGTGGGTGCGGGCTAACATCTGGCAAACACCCTAATAGATGGACAGGTGAACACCCTCCTGGTGAGGGCTAATACGGTTTATCGTCTCATTTGAAAACACCCAATTAGCCAAGCTGGTTGAGGGACTGACTGCCAGGAGCTGGGAGTGAACAGCAGGGAATAGATCACTCCTTACAAGACCTGGTTTTTTACACTTTTCTCTGAAACATCTGGTGCTCACCATTGCCAAAGAGACAAACAGGGCTGGGTCTAGACTAGTTCGGTTTGGGCGACTGCACAGAGCCCCATGTCATTGGGGAACGAGGAGGG
Organism: Sphenodon punctatus; assembly: GCA_003113815.1. NCBI lineage: Eukaryota > Metazoa > Chordata > Lepidosauria > Sphenodontia > Sphenodontidae > Sphenodon > Sphenodon punctatus. The sequence goes on along the minus strand of QEPC01007499.1, from coordinate 3,257,010 downwards.
CAGGGCTTCAGGTGACTACAACACATGAGATCCATGAATACATTTTAAAAAACAATAGGAGAGTAAGAGGCACTGGTGGCGCCATGTGGCTCCATAGAGCCTCAAAGCCAGGGAGCCTATGGTGATTCAGGAAAAGGGCCACTATGATGTGAGCCCAGAAGTAAAGTAGGAATATCATCATATACATGACAAATGGGCTTGCAGATCCTGCAGTGCTGGGAGCCCTGTCCCTGAAAGGGAGATTGTGTTTAACTGAACATAAAAAACTAATTACAGTAGCATTCTCCATATTCTAATGTTGTCTCTCAAACATTCCTGTGTTGGAAGTGAGCCCACAGTGCCATTTGTCCCAGGGCTCCAAGTTCCCTAGATCTGTCATGAGACAGGATACTGGGTGAGATGGTGACATCTCTACCTGGATGTCTCAACGTCAACTCAAACTCAACATGGCTAAAACCGAACTCCTTATCTTCCCCCCTCATCCTTCCTCTCTTTCCTCACTGTCAATAACTATTGATGGAGTCACCATCCTGCCTGTCCCCCAAGCCCGTAGCCTAGGCTTCATCTTTGACTCACCCCTTTCTTTTAAACCCTACATTGACTCTGTTGCTAAATCCTGTC
>QEPC01007499.1:3223219-3249413 GCA_003113815.1 Sphenodon punctatus | reverse complement strand
CCCTTACCCTTTTCCTGGGTGCCTCCTCCGGGCCCATTCCGGCCGCTGTCCCCGGGGCGTCGCGACCCGGCTGCTGCTGTGGGTGTTGTGCCTGGGTCGCCTCCCTGGTCGGGTGCACCCGTGTGCCCCCCTCCACCGCCTGTGCCCCCTCCACCTGCATCGCTGCCCCTGCCTCCACCTCCTCCTGCCCCGCCACTGTCGCTGTCTCTGCCTCCGCTCTCTTCCACCTCCCTCCTCGCTCCATCCCGCCACGCTTGCTTGCTGCTGATTTTGCTTTAAATCTCCCTCCGGTGTTTGTGTTGTTGCTGGTTGCCCGGCAGCGATGCAGCGTGCCTTGTCCCCAGCTGGGGCTCGTTTCGTTTGGTTCCGCCCAGGGATTGGCATCCAGACGTTACTTTTCCTTGGTTCCCGGTGGGGGTCCGTTTGACCACGCTTCCCGGGACCTTCCCCCGGCTAGCCCGGGAAGCATGGTTGAAATTGACCCCATGTGGGTATTCAGCGTGATGAACATCTGGCGCGCGCTGTACAGATGTTCAGGGCCCTTTGGCCCCACCGGGGGGTTCAGCATGGTTCACTGTGGTTGAGCGTGATCTCGTAACGTCTGAAAATACCCCTAGTCTGAGCATCTGCCAGAGGAGGCTATTTATTTGTCCAGGCATTAAACAGGCAGGATTAAATTGGGAGTGTGTGTGTAAGTATTTTATGTGGTTTTATATGTTTTATCTTTTGTGTTTTATGTGTTTTTATGGTGCTGGCTGCCCTGAGCCTTCAGGGAAGAGTGGGATAAAAATCAAAATAAATAAATGTTTCTAATTCTTTTGCAGAAAAGCTTTTCCAGAATATGACCAGAGTCTGGTGTTTTCTGTTTTTATGAAGTGAAGAGCATTTCACATCTCTTATATAAAGTTAAGGAAGGTAATTAAACTCCTTTTTTATTATCCACAACGTGCTGATGTTCCCCGCCCTGCTCCTGTTTCCACGTTTGCTTTTGAACAGCATATTGCACGCTATATTTCATGCCTAAATAGTATATTGTTTCATCCCTCTTTATGATAGTATAAATCAAACACGAGACCTGAAGTCTAGATGGAAGCAGTATCTCTCAGGAATACATTTGTCTCCCTTTCTCTCTCTTTCTGTTCAGTGTATTTTCTTGGTTTTATAGCCCTATTCATCATGTCTATTTCTTGGGTTTCAGAATAACCTGCTCTGTTTATGAAACAGAGATTTCCATTCTCGGCTCTAAGCTTTTTACTGCTCTGTCTTAAGGTCTCTAGCCTGTTCCCTCACAAGAATCTAAGAGGCTATCTGTTCCACTTTTAATGTCTTAGGGTGATTTCAGACATTACGGGCCTCCCTCTAACCACAGTGAATGAATCCCCTGTCGTGGAGGAGAGGCCCGTACCATCTAAAGGGGTTACCGCCAGATGTTCACCCGTGACCCTCCGGCGGGAATCTGATTAACCACAATTCTGGAGGTGAGGCTGGCCTCACTTCCGGACTTGTGGTTAGCGCAGTCACGATCTGGGATCAGAAGAAGGTAACATCTGTTACCTCAGCCGGCCCGGGTCATGGCCTGGACCATGCTGCAGGATTGGGTGCAGCAGTCGGATTGGCCATTGTGTCCGCCCATCTCCCAGAGGACGGGCAGCCGGGGGAAGCACATGGGGGCGGGGCTGTGCGGCCACACGTCACGCCACGCAGCCCCACCCCCTCCCCGAGCGGAATCAGGCCGGCACGTCTAAAGGACGGATGACCTGATTCCTGTCTGGTATCCGAAACGGATCCTGGACTGTGGTTAGAGGAAGGCCCGGCACGTCTAAAATCACCTGTAGCCTGCAAAATACATTTTCCCAACACAAGATATTTTCTTTTGGCTGAGATAACAGATGATCTCTGAGCACATCTCCAACTGCTGCAGCCGCCATAAACATGTGCCCTGCTCTGGCTGAGAGACTTTCCAGGATAAGGAGGACCAAAGAGATCCCATTATCCAGATTTTCTTTCCATGTTGCGATTTTTATCATATTTACGGTGCAGTCCCCACAGTTATTTTAAATTCGTATCATTCTCCACCACCAGTCCAGTGACTGTGTGTTTTAGAAGCTTGAGAAAGCATGTGCAATCATGGGTTCAAAGCCTGTAACTATTTCAATGTATTTGTAACTTTAATGACATGCTTAAACATTTGTATGACTTGGGTCCTTAGTAGCATGGGGATGCAATAAAATAGGAGGAAAGAAGATTAACTCTGAACATCTTTGCTTTGGCCAATTTGTCAAACCCTTGAAGTTAGCATCTATTAACCCATGGGATGGTGTTTTGCCAATGGGTGGCCTATTTGCACGGCACCATAATGAATGCATGGCCATATTCATTTATTTTATGGCTTTTTCTGTGGCAGAGATTTGAGTCGGTACTGACACTCATGTCATTATGGCCAAAGTTCCTGTTCAATGGATCTGGCTGGTCAGTTCTGTCTGGGTAACACTATGCATTTTAATGCCTAATCATCCCATTGCCAATCTCTATCAACTCCAATCTAAAGCAGCAAGTAATTCAGTATTCTAAAGTTTATAGCTAGCTCATTTATCCTGTGACTATAGTAATTTGCTAATGAGATGCACTCACAATTGCAACTCCCAGCATAGGCTGGGATTATGTAAAGTTAAAACTTTCATTTTAAAAACTCAAGCTTTTTTTTAAAAAAACTGTCTTTAGCAGAGCTTGCCCAAGTCTTCTCACCCTCCTAGCAGACATAGATCCAGACAGGGGTAGGTACAGGCTTTGATTGCTCACTGAAGCAGGAAAACCCTTTCTTTCTTCTGGAAATACTGTGGGGTTGGATCCCTTCCCCATAAAGCGATGAGGACCAGTCACAAAGTGAAGTTTCATAGGAATTTTGGAACCTCCACCCAGTGCTGACATGGGGGAAAGGGAAACTTTGCTTCCTGCACAGAGACCACCCCCCTCGCCCCCACCCCCAGCTCATGATAATTAATTAGGTAAGTGGCATAATAGTTACTTGCAGTAATGTCTGTTGCTTGTGCATCATGCTTGGAACTCTATAAGGCTGGGTGAACCATTTGGTGACCATGATTAAGGCTGGATCCAGCAAGTGTACAGTATGACTAGAGAGATAGGGGCCCATGTGTTGGGGTCCCCTGTAGGGTTACCGCAATATACAGATTTCATGAGTAAACTTGAAATGATATCATGAACGTGAAAATTACAGAAGTAAAATACAGTCCCAAAGAGCCTCAAATGTGGGGAGACTCTGTAGCAGGGCAGGATGCTGTGGAGCTGTTGGCCCTTTAAGAAAACCCCCAGCACAGAGCCAAAACGGCCGCTAACGAGGGTAGCTGAGGAAGGGTGCGGCGGAAGGCAGCCCAAACAACTAACTGGAAGCTCAGTAAAGGGGGCTGTTGGGAGGCTGGCTGCTGGTAGTTGCTAGAGAGTAGAGGCCAGGTGTAGCTCTACTCACTTTGGTGCAGTGGAGACTGGAGAGACCTTGAAAGCCAGAGGAGCTCAGGAGGATCTGAATTGTTGTCTTCTGGAGCTGTCGGAGGACAAAAGGTGTGTAAAGCCAGCAAAGGCAGTTGTTTGGCCACCTGTCCCCACTGAGCTGTGGGAAGAGATCTTGGACATTGGGGGCCTGGGGGGTGTTCCTGGCTGAACCCCAAGCTTAGCCAGATTTAACATTTTTAAAAATTAAAAATAAAATACATTTTAAAAAAAATCACTGCACATGCACAAATGGCTGTTGGATCTTTCCGCGCATGCACCCTCTTTGCAAAAATGGTGCCAGAAACGTTGGCACCATTTTGGAAAATGGCTGCCCATGCATAGAATGGCACCTGCAGTCATTTTGCACATACACAGTGATTTTTAAATGTTTATTATTTTTAATAAATAAAACAAAACAACCCACAAATGTTTTCTTTATTAACAACCACCCCCCGAAACAAAGGAGGTTTTGTAAAAGAAAAAGAAAACTAATTTGAAAATAAATAATGTCCCTGCTGCACACCTCTACAAACCAAGGCTGTGGATCCTCATCACTGAAAGCTAATAAAAATACTCGAGGCAAACATCTGGGGAGGATTCCAGCAAAATTAAACCTGCCAGAATGCAAAGGTCTATTATTCTATGATTCTGTGACTATTTAAAAAATAAGTCAAAATATATAGCCCATTGGAGAAGGTGTTGAACTTAGACCGGGGAGACATGGGTTCAAATCCCGTCTTTGCTATGCCCTCATTAGGTGGTGGTAGCAGTGGTGGCTGGTGGGTTTTGAGGCTGGTGGGGCAGTGGGTGGGTTGAACTTACTGCCAGCAGCTTTGCCGCCGGTGAGCCTAGGGGCGGAGCCAGGGGCAGCGGTAGGCTAGTGGCGTGGCTTAACCCAGCGGCAAGGAGTTCCCAGGGTTAACATTGGATGGACATTACATTAGTTAATTCTGGGAACTCCTTGCTGCTGTGTGAAGCACTCCCACTGGGGGATAGAGAGCCCTCTTACTGGGGTGCCATCCACTTTCTCTTTCCCACCGGGTCCAAATTAACTGTAGCAGGTTACAAAAATAGATTACATTGCCACCGCCTACCTTTATCCTGAATCTTCGAATCCTTGATTTTCATGGCTTCCTTTTCATTCTCTTCTCTTCTCAGAAGAGAATGAAAGGGAAGAGAAGGACAACAGAGAAAAAGTAGGAGGGAAAGGGTTTGGTTTTGGTGCACGAGAAGATTAAGGGGAAGAGATGGGTTCAGTGGGGCACAGGGGAAAGGGGTCTGCTTGTTGTCTGCAGCCTTCTCTTCTGCCATGCTCCTACTTACTTTCTCCTCTGTTCACAACGAGAGCAGTTGCAGGCCTGTATAGCAACCAAGCACTCCCCATCCAAACCAGCATCCCTGTAGCTACACCCTATCCCCAACAGCAAAAACACCTGTCCAAGCAAACAGGCCTTTTTTTTTTTTTTTAGTTTGGCCAGTTTTAGGACTGCATTGCCACCAAACCAGACCCATCGAGACCAACATCCCCAGTACCTACACCATATCCCTGGCAGTCAAATGTCCAAGCACACAGGCCTTTAAAAGTTTGGCCAGTTACAGGCCTCTTGCCACAAAACCAGCCCCATCAAAATTTAAACAATGCATTTCTGTTTCTCAACAAAAACCCCAGGCAAGATGCTCAAAATCACAGTCACAAGCAGAGAGGCCAGAAACTACTTTCCAGCAGGGAGCAGCAGTGAAACAGCAGTGAAGGGGCCATTAAAAAAAAAAAAAAGTGTAGCCATGACCAGTAGACCCACAAATTTACAAAATAAAATTTATTTATTTATTTTATTTATTTAATATATTTATAGCCCGCCCCTCCTGCAAACAGCTCGGGGCTGCTAACAAATCTCAATAAAACAATGTTTAAAATATTTAAAACATCATAGAAATCTCAACAATTAAAACAGGGAAAGACAAAATTATAACAAAAAATAAGGAAGGGTAGGGGGATAAAACCCCACTAATCCACCCTCCCCAAAGGCCTGGGTGAACAGCCAGGTTTTACAAGCTTGCCAGAATGTTAAGAGGTTTGGGGCCAGGTGAGCTTCCTCTGGGAGGGAATTCCAAAGATGCAGCCTGGCCACCGAGAATGCCCTCTCCATTGTGACCCCCCGCTTAACATGGGGGACCTCCAAGAAGGCACCCCCGGCAGACCGAAGGAGCCTTTCTTGGGCGCGGAGGGCGAGGTGACGCCTGAGGTATGTGAGGCCGAGACCGTGAAGGGCCTTATAGATTAATACTAGTACCTTCAACCTGGCTCGGCACGCTATTGGCAACCAGTGCAGAGCCCAGAGCACAGGTGTAAAGTGGTCCTGGCGACCTGTCCCTGAAAGAAGGCAGGCCGCCACATTCTGCACTAGCTGCAGCCTCCGAACCAGGAACAAGGGAAGCTCCATGTAGAGTGCATTGCAGTAGTTCAGCCTCGAGGTGATGAAGGCATGGATGAGGGAGGCCAGGTCCAGGCCTGAGACATACGGATGCATCCTCCGCACCAGATACAACTGGTAGAAGGCAGCCTTCACCACCACCTCTACCTGCTGCTCCAGGTGGAGATCCGCGTCCAGCACCACCCCCAGACTCTGGACCTGTAGAGCTACAGGAGGGCAAACCCCCCCAATCAGGGGGGCCACCACCTCCCTCGCGCTCCCCACCATCATGACCTCTGTCTTATCAGGGTTGAGCTTCAGTCTGCTCTGCCACATCCATTCTGCCACGGCCTCCAAACACTGGAATAGCAACGAGACAGCAGGGTCTGGGTCAGCTGAAAAAGAGAGGTACAGCTGGGTATCATCAGCCTATTGGTGACAACGCACCCCGAACCCTCTCATGATCTCCCTCAATGGCTGCATATAGACATTAAATAATAATGGAGACAGAATAGAACTCTGCGGAACGCCACAGGACAAAGCGTGGGGGCAAGATGTTTCAGCTCCCAGCACTACCCGCTGGCTTCTCCCCAAGAGGAATGAGTGGAACCATTCAAGAATGGTCCGGTCCAGCCCCCTCCTGGTCACGCAGCCGTCTCAACAACAGCCCATGGTCCATGGTGTCAAAAGAGGCTGAGAGATCTAGCAGGACAAGAAATGTTGAACGTCCTGCATCCATCTCTCGGCGGAGATCGTCGACCAAGGCCACCAATGCCGTCTCAGTGCCATAACCAGGGCGGAACCCAGATTGAAAAGGGTCCAGGAAACCAATGCTGTCTAGATGCGCCTGGAGATGGATCGCCACTGCCCGTTGAATAACCTTCCCCCAAAAGGGGAGGTTAGAGGCAGGTCGGAAGCTGGTGAGTGCGTCCACATCCAGAGATGGTTTCTTCAGCAGGGGGTGCACCACAGCCTCCTTGAGGCTGGGTGACAACCTCCCCTGCTGCAAGGATGTGTTAACCACCCTCGCCAGCACCGTACCTAATGTCTCCCTGGAGGCTTTCACCAGCCAGGATGGGCATGGATCAAGTTCAAAACAGGTGACTCTCACAGACCCCAAGACATCCACCGCATCGGCTTGTGCCACTTCCTGAAACTTCCCCCCAAAAGATGGATCAGACGAGGCCTCCATCCCCTCACGCTCTCTACCTACTGCCTCTAATCCAGTGTCGAAGTCTCTCTGAATCTGAGCGATCTTGTCCACGAAGTAGGTGACAAACTCCTCACAGCACTCCTGGGACAAGTCCCCGTCCAGGCGGAGGGAGGCCGGACTGACCAGCCCCCACACCACCCGAAACAGCTCACCTGGTGTGACTTCGCAGATGCTATGAGGACAGCAAGGAACTCCTTCCTTGCTGTCCTCACAGCCTCAACATAGAACCACAAATGGGCCCTATGGAGAAGTCGGTCGGAATCAGATTGAGTCCGACGCCAGCCTCTCTATGCATGCTTGACCTCTCTACGCATGCTTGGGATGGGAGAAGGAAAGCAGCAATGCATCATGCAAACACAGAGCAAGCAAAGCAAGCCATTTTAAGGCAAAAATGTTATGTGCAGTCCTTAGCACACCATAAAAGTAGAAGCTGGGATTTCCACTTGTCCCCCAAAACATGCTACACAGCTCTGTTGCAATGTAAGAGGTAGTTTCTGCTAAAACTAAATACGGAGCATTCATGCAAGGACTAGCCATTAGTGAAAAAGCCTGCCAAACATCCCACCAAACTACAAAGGGTGGGGCCATTTTAAAATGCAAGGAACATTTCAGCAAAGATTAGAAACCCTTCCATCCAAGCCCCTAGGTCCCCAACCTGTAAAACAGAAAGCAGACAGTTACGTCAAAATTAGTCAAGAAAGAGACCAACTTTAACCAAAAGTAGCCATGACCAGTGGGGACACCAGAAAATGGCCACAGCCTTTGCATGTGCTTGAGGGGTTTGGGAGAGGAGCAGGGAAAACTAGCAGTGCACATGCAAACACGAACACAGAACAAGCAAAAGCAAACCAGATCTTAAACCAACTGAACCATATTATGTGAAGTCTTAGCATGCCACAAAAGCAGCAGTGAGGAATTCCACTTGTCCCCCAAAACATGCTTCACTGTTACAGCTCTGTTGAAACCCCATTCTCTCCCCCCCCAAGCAGCCCCATTCTCTCCCCACCCCAGCACCCCAGGCCCCTTTTTCACCAGTGTTTCCCAGAAAAATAACTAGAAATAGATAACTCACCAATGGGGTTGTGTCTGATACAGGTCCAGCAGCAGCAGCATGGGATAACAAAGCCACAAACAAGCCAGGCCAGCCAGCACACTCTCTCCACCAAAATGGTGCAGTTCATCAGCACACCAAATGAGGAAAGCTCTCTTTTAACCCCACCCTAAGGCAGGCAGTCTGAGCCTTTAACAGCAGCAGCTGTACAGAGGCATACACTGCCTGGGCATTTGAGTCCCCAGTCCAGACAGTCTTTTACAGCAGCCCATAGGGCTCTGTAGAACACTGTCCCCACTCATAGGAAAAGCAAAGTGTTTTTCCCCACTCAGGTACCATGGACTCTAATCCCAGCTGCCCAAATCACTTTTGTAAAATTTTGTCCCTTAAGGGACTCCTTAGAGCAGGCTCAGCAGGAGGCACTGGCCCACCCCCTCAGCTCCTGCCTGCATATGTGTCCAGGCAGGCACAACAACAACACTGAGCACTCAGGTGATTGCTGAACTGGAGGACTTGCCTCCCCCCTCCCCCACCCCCTCAGTGCCCTTGGGACTCAGGTGAGGGTTTTTTTCTTTTTGTTTTTTTTTCTTTCTTTTTAAAAGCATGAAGAGTGTGCTGAGGGGGATCAGGCCAGGAAGGGCAATGCCCCATGTTCTCTGCAATGCTCACCGCCCCTGGGTGGTAGGTAAGTCACTGTGTGAAAACAGATGTGACACTAGCCCACATTAGGCTACTTTAGTCTGGGACTTACCTGCACATTTGTTCTATCACTGCCAGATGTTCACCTGCATCTGCCACATGGTGGACTGCCAGTCACTACACGAAGCGCTGTGTGCTCGAGGTCGGAGATGCAGCCTGGGCTATGACCCAGCCACCTGGGCTAAAGTGGGCTAACCGTCTCCCTCCCATCTGTTTTATGCCTGAGTCCTACCCCCAAAACAAGGTCAGTGGATTGGGCTCCTGTGCTCACCTGGCTCCGCCAAACAGTTGATGTAGGGGCCTGGAGGAGTGGGCTCAACCAGCCCTGCCAAACAGCTTATGAGTGGCGGGGCTGGAGTTTCTCTTGGCTGTTTGATAGACCAGGTGAGTGTATCAAACAGCTGACAAGGGGGGGCCTCCAGAAGTGTCCCTCCCATTAGATTTCTGGCAGCAGCTCTTCCTGGGGCCAGATCCTGCTGAGCAGCATTGTCCTGTGTGAACAGCTTCTTGGACTGACCCAGGATATGGAGGGACCGGTCACACCAGCCCCATGCCCAGATTACAAGGGTAGAGCTACACCTGTGATCAGCTCTCCCTGCAGTGGTGCACCCCAGGGCAGGCCAGGGAGCCTTCACACTGCCATCACTTCTGTTTTCACCCACTGCCTATCAGCCTCAATTCGTCCTCTGTAAAATAGGAATAATAATGACCTACCTCACAGGGCTGAGAATGAACTACCTAAGGACTGTAAAGCACCTAGAACACTGAAAGTGCTATGGAAAATGACAAGGACTCAAATGGCCATATGAGAAGCTAAAAGGCTGAACTCCTCTTAGGAATAAGTAAATAAGCCATAAGTAAAATTAAATATGTTAACTGGTTATACAAGGAGGCAGTTCTGATTTATGTCCATTCCAGAATATCTGTGGGAGTAGCTAAGCTTTCAAAGCTATGACTGATAATTCTGATCAAGTTTTGGTCAGTGTAGCATGAATGCCTCATAAGCAAAACAAATCTTTTCATTACTCTTTGGCCCATCATGACTTTTTCAAGATTAGATTATTTCTTTATTTCCAGTCATTGTTTATATGGAAAATATTTTGTCTAGTATTATATCTGAAATCAGCCTACATGTTTCTGTCTAACTGTAGATCCTAGCTGTAACTTGTCCCAGGCATCTGAATTTGAAGAATTAACCATATTGTTTTCTTGATCTGCAGTAAGAGAACTCAGAAATGAACTCTGGGTATCAGTAATAAACATTACTATGGAATTCATGTATGTTTCTGGCCTTGGACAATAAAAGGCCATGCATATCTCGCTGCCATCAGCGGGAGGCTTCCACTTGCATGTTCCATCCTTGCACCAAGTCCATATAATAAGGGCACGCAGAGAGGCATTCTCAGACTATTTTTAGATCAGTAGTTCTGCTTACCGGCTTGTAGGAAGCGCTTCCTGAAAAGCCACGTGGGACACATTTAGACGCACTGGAAGTAGCTGGCCGCCATAGGAATTGTGACTCACGTCGTCTCTTTGAAGCCGTATTTGGAAAGTCACGATATCGAGACTTTGCAAATATGGCTTTAAAGAGACTGCGCAAGCTGTGATTCCTATGGCGGCCAGCTATTTCCGGTGCATCTAAACGTACCCCGTGCGGCTTTTCAGGAAGCGCTTCCTTCAAGATGGTAAGTAGAGCCGCTCATCTAAAAACAGTCTCAGTGGCTGCTCCATAGCTTTGGATCTCCCTTCCCTGAGGTTTGCCAAAGCCCAAGACTGAGCATTTTCCATAAGGCAATGTGAGACCTACTTATTTGGCCAGGCTTTTTTTAGCGAGAGGATAAGGTTTTGGGGTTGGGAATGGGGGATTTGATATGATTTGATATTTTTACTGTTTTTTCTCTGTATGTTTTTATGCTGTAAACTGCCCAGAGCCAGGCTGGAATACAAATAAAATACATAAAATAAAAGGTCAGACTGTGATCGCTATATGCAGGTGTAGAGGGGCAAGCATGACTCTTCCTCTTGCTTCCACACCCCTTATAAAAGCTTATTCGATAGCAGCTCTGCTGGTGAGCAAATTACCAAAAAGGAAACAAGAAGCTATAACCTCGCTGAAGGCTCCCTATTAGCCTGTTGGTGGAAGGGGTCGGTGATAGGCACTGAACCTCTAAGGGTGCTAACCTTGACCCTGCCTCCTACCTTTTCCTGGCTGTCCCCATCTGCTGAGGGGAGCTGTACTGCAGGCACCTCATGTGTCCCAGCAGACCAAGGGTGGCAGCAGAAAATGTGCTGCTGTGTCCCCAAAAGTTGGGATGACACTATCGGGGCCAACCGCTGACAGGCCACTGGGATAGGGGTGGGGTGTGCACCTGTCCAGACACCAGCAAGACTAAGGGAAGCAAGAAATGAGCATGCGTCAGCAGGGTCAATCCAGATCTGAAGCCGAGAGGTCAAGCAGAGGGCAGATATGAGAGTCTAAGCTTGTGGTTCAGCCCATTCTGTGTCAAGAGGTTAAGCTGAGGCAGAGGCAAACATCCCTCTATGGTGAGCTTTTGGACCAGTATAAATGGAGTTATCGTGGCATCCCGCCTCTATGGTTGCACCTTTGCCAGGGGCCAGAAGAAGTGGGTGGATACAGCTCTTCCACTGCCTGTTCCCACTGCAACCACTCCCACTCCCCCCAGGGAAGCTGTGACTACTGGAAGAGATCCCTCCATGCCTGTCCCTGCCCCAGAGCCACCAAGGGTCAATGAGAACATGAGCTCTGTGAATCTCCAGCTCTATCCCCTCCCTCCATGTTGAGAGCCAGCCTCTGTTTGAGGAGACACTGGAGATTCTGGGGGAGGGCAGCAGGACCCAGAAGTCACGTTTATAGAGGAGGAGGAGAAGGAGAAGGAGAAGTTAATGTACCGGGGGGTGGGCAGCTGTGCTTACACAGCTGCATGGTCAAACTCTCTATTCATTGTTATCTAATTACATGGTTTTTTCCCCCCTTTACTGTGTTCACAGGTGGCCAGGAGAATATTTCTGTATGTTGTTCGCTCCTCTACAGTGATTGTGGGAGGAGACCTGATTGCCACTCTGATCCTGCTGCAGCAATTGCCCCAGCAGCAACCTATCCCAGGTACTCGTTACCGCTACACTTAAGGCTGCTTTTAGACATGCGTGGTGCACACGTGGCATAATGTAAATATCCCACGTGTGGGATTGAGGCATGACATTTCACTAGCCGTGTGTTCTCTTAAAGCTGCAAATTAAATATGTATGAGTGCAGGTGGGGGCTGAAACACTGGGACAGGAAGGGTGGAAGGGAAAGGAGGCCCGTGAAGCCAACAGCTGATAGGGGTGTGTGTGTAGAGGAATGTGCTCACGCAGCCCTGACAAACAGCTGATATGGGGAGCCTTTAGCTCCTCCAGCCCCCCCCCCATCAGCTGTTCAGCAGGGCTAGGTGAACACATTCCTCCAGGCCCCCCATCAGCTCCTTCTTGTGCGCACCTGGTCCGCCAAACAGTTGATTGGGGATTCCATTCATGAATGCTCTATGAAGCTGGGATCAAAAAAATGCGAGGCTTTCATTGGATGGTATGCATTTAAGGGTACAGATAATACTGAATCTTTTTCAATTAAGGGGATGATAAGTCAGTTTAAAGTCTTCATAGAATCAACTGATGAAATACTTCATGCATTCAGTCTGTTTGGAGTGTCATAAAAATATGCCTGATACCATGTTATCTGCTGTGGAAAAGTACACATGTCTCTTGTGTAAAACAGATGGTGCAACTGCATCATCACTGAAGGAGATGCGTTGAACGTTTTTTGCTAGATTTGGGAAGGAAGGTTGTCAGCTGCCACCAACTTCAGGAACACTGCAACCATGTCTCGCACGAGTTTATTACATGGCACTCATTTGGAAAAGTTTAGTGAAACCAATGCCGTTGTTTCCACCAGCAACTGAGTATGGTTGGCAGCTGGTGTATCGTCGACTGGTTCTAATATACTGCATGAATGCCCCGGCTCCACAGACACTATTAGGATTGCGAAAGCGTAACTGCAAACCTGGTTGCAGCACACAGTCATGTGGCTGTAAACACAATGATCTGCACTGCACTGTGTGGCTGTGGAGACGGTTATTGTAATAACAGCTGTCGCATCCTGCTCCATCTGGATTCAGAGTAATGTTTGTTAATTCGGGATTCTTGTGCACCATCCAAATAAATATTGGAAAAAGCTGTATTTTGAAATAATGAGCTGTTCTTTTGTGCCTTTGTCCAGTAGTATGGGAAACTTGTTTGATTTGACGTGGACCAACGGGAGTTACATGAAAAATCTATTTTATGCTTGGACAACTCAAGTTCGACTTAGCAGGGTGTCCTGAAGGTAGTGAAAGTGAGAAACTAAAGTTGGCAAAATGTATAAAGTACTGGAAAACTGCCCACTGACTCTTATTCCCACCACCTGCACCTCTGATTGGTATGCAACCCAGGTATAGCAGAGGCTGAAACGCCTAGCAGAGTGATATCCCAGAAGAAAAGAAACTCCAGCTGGTATAGTTTCTTGTTCCTAGGGTTTTGCATAGCTGTGAGTCATTGAAGGGAGGAGTGGTGCATGGAGCTCAGCAAAGAATGCCTGCCTATGTTATTAGGTTTGTCCCACTAAATCTGCGAGTGGGGGTTGCCAGAATGCACAAGAAATACATGCAGGGGGCAGGACTGTCTGTTTATTACTACTTATCATTTCTATAGCACTATTAGGAATATGCAGCACTTTACAAACACAGATTTTCAGAGACAGGTCCCTGCCCAGTGGGCTTACAATCTAAGGTAGACAAGGGTGAGGGAACACAGGGACAGACAGACACCCCCATTTTTACAGATGGGGAACCGAGGTTATGACTTGCCCAAGACCACCCAGTTCATGACTAGGGTAGGATTTGAACCCTGGCTTCCCAGGGCCAAGTCCAGCACCTTTAGCCATTACACCACTCTGGGTGTTTTTACATTTCTCCTGCATGTTTGCTGTTACATCCTGAACTTTCTGTGTGTCTAAATCACTCACCCAGATCTTAAACATCTGACTCTTTGAAGTTCTCCTTGTAAACTGCTTTGCTCCAGGCAGCTGTGGTCACTTGGTTTCCATGGCAGCCCCTCACATCTACAGCTGCAACCACTTTAGACTGCCTCAGAACAATGTGTGTGACGAATGCATCCAGGAACTGCCTTCGGGCAGTGTGTTTGTGAAAAATGCATCCAGAACTTACTTGTGAACTTGTAAACCCAGAAGATTGAAAGACCAGCACATTAAGGTGTATGTAAAAATGTCCACTGATTCAGACACAAAACCCACGTCACATGGGTCTATTAGGGTCCAAGTGGGTGATTTCAGACATTACGGCCGCCCAGTTCACCACAGTGGATTCCCGGCAGGGGTGAACCGAACAACCACCCCATGGGGTCAAAGGAAGCCCTGAACAGACGTGACGGGACCGGAACCATGGCAGGGAATCAGGCCGGCAGATCACGGGCTGGGGCAGCACAACAGATGTGACGCCGATCCCCGGGCGTGGTCAAAACACCCAGAATCCACCGGGCAGGGGCGGGACACAGACATGATCGCCAGAGGTCAAACGAAGCCAAAAGGCACAAAAGGGAATGCCCACACAAGGGAAATGGGAAGGGAGGGGGAAGAGGGAGAGGCCAGGTACCACACACAACAGACACACAGACAACGGGGGCACAGTGGAACACACAGCACAAGCACACGCCCGGGCACACACACACACACAGAAGGAAAGGGAAGGGGGGACACAGGTGCCCAGGCAACACACAAGGCACACCGGGCACAGGGGGGGAGGGGCATGGAACAGGGAAGGGGGGGGAAACAGCACAGGGGCAGGGCAGAACCCACGCAACAGCAGCCACAACCCCCACAGCAGAACTGTCTGGACAGGCACCCCTACAGCAACACAGGCAGTCCTGGAATGGGGGGCCCCAGGAGCTTGGGACCAAGGCACAGCAGGAGCCCTCACAGAACAGGGAGTGGTCCGGAAATGGTCCAGGAGGCACACGCGGACCCCACACCCCGGAGAGGGAGCGATGGAGGGCAGGCAGGAGAGCTGATGCAGTGCAGCAGGTCCAAAGTTGCACACACACACCCCAGAGGAAGCTGGGAGGGCCAGTCTGGGGACCCCGGAACCCCGAGGTCACACAGGCACCTGGGGAGTGGGGGGGCTGGAGCTGCAGGAGGGAGCACAGGTGGTTGAGGAAAGTCTGATGGACACAGGTGAGGCGGTAAGGCCATGCAGAGAGCCGGAACAGGGCACTGGGGAAGTCAGCCAGGGATGGGAACACCGGGTGCAGAGGCAGATGGGGGGTGGGGGCCAGAGGGGGCCCGGAGCCACAGGCAGGGGCAGCAGCACCATGGGAAACAGGCAGCACAGCAGAAACAGCAGGGAGGGAGCATCCAGTGTAACCCGACCCCCGGGGCAGAGGCTGGAGCCCACACGGGGGCAGGCAACCGGGGGGCCAGGAGGCACACCGGGACTCACAGCCAGATGCTGGGGGCCACAACGGGCCATGGGGCTGGGGGCCCCCCCCGATGAACCAGGTGGGGCCAATGGATCATGCCCCGGTGGTACCCCAACAAGGACATGTGGTGGGCAATCAGGTAGTAGGCCTCGAAGGGATCCTGCATGGACAGCCCCAACTGCACATCTAAATGGGACCACACGCCCGACAGCGCCGACAGCTCCGCCACGGTAGACTCAGACACGCAGCAGTCAGCAGCAGGGGGCCACAGAAGCTGACCCAACTCCAACAGCCAGTGATACACCGCCCCACAAGAGCACTGGTACCCACGGGTCCCGTGAACACAGCCAAAGTAGGACATGGTCAAGGCAGGGCCCCCCTCCGCAAGGCAGATCGTGTAGGCGGCCAGGCTGCACACGGACAGTGCAGACATGGTGTCAGCCACGGACCAGGCCACATGAGAGCACCTCATCACCAGGATGCGCCCATTGGGGAAGGGAACCAGCCCCAGCGTCTCTGCATGCAGCCAGCAATCCCGAGCATTTGCCTCATAGCCGATGTAGGAAGACCAGAGCTCAGGCTCGCATAAGCACCCAACTGGCTGTCCGGGCAGCCCAGGAGCAGCTGCAAGGCCAGGGTATGCCACAGGTCACGCAGGGACATGGTCTCGTTATGGGGGGCTCCATGGGGTCCAGAAAGCGGGAGCCTGGTGGAAGCACAACCAGCCATGGTCCAGCGAGACAGGGAGAATAACACCACAGATGGGGGGGCACACATTCCCTCCAGGGCCATGGGGGGGCCTCTGAGAGGTCCCAAGGACAAGCTAGGTGGCCACGGGCTGCAACATTGTATAGCAACAGAACGAGGTGTGGGGTGCGGACCCAGCACAACTGCAGGAAACAAGCGCCCAGACAGGACCACTAATCAGGCCGACAAGGACATGGTGTTGCAAACAGGGAGGGGGGGTGATGGCAGAAGGCATGCAGCTGCACAAGGAATGCCCAGCCATCCGCGCCCATGCATGCGCAAGGCCCCATGTGAGGACAGCAGGTGCACCCAGCTGCACACCCACAGACACCAGCATCACAGTGGGGTGCCCAGTCAGCTGGGGGTGGGGGCGGTGCCCCAGCCCACCCAGCCCATCACCAGGCCAGCATAACCGTACCCCAACCCCTGCGGCTGCCACCACCATGGAGCAGGACAGGGCAGCCGCCTACTGGATGCACCTAGTGCTCGCAGTCGAGTGGAACTGTGACTACACTGAGCAGCTGCGCATCCTTACCATGGAGCAGCACCTGGGCACCCGCCTGTGGGTTGCCATCACCTTGAGCGCCGTACGGTCCCCCAGGGCCCACCATGTGTGCAGGAGAGCCCTGGCCCGGCTCAGGGCACAGAGGGTGTCTGGGGCAGATCAGCAGGCCATGAGCCGGGGCCGAAGCTGGCCAACGGCGTTCCGCGAGGTGGCCGGCCACCTCCAATGGGGGAGGGAGACCATGCGCCGGGCAGCCCTGCTCGCTATGCCCATTCACAGGTGGATATGGGTCACAGAGCGGGCACAGGGGTGGTGGGCCAGGGCATTGGCCCAGTGGGATGAGACAGTCTCGAGGACCCACTTCAGAATGGACAAGCTCACCTTGCTCCGGCTCGCTGAGCTCCTCACTCCCTGCCTGGAGCGACAGCACACCCCCATGAGGACCCCCATCCCCATGGTCCAGCGGGTGGCTATAGGGGTCTGGGCCCTAGTAACACCTGACTACTGCTGGTCCATCTCTCAGCACTTCGGGGTTGGTCTGAGCACTGTGACCTGTATCCTCCGGGATGTCTGTGAGACTGTGGAGGGCGTGCTCCTGGACAGAACGATCCAGCTGGTGGACCAGGGGGCCGTAACGGCAGGATTCACAGCTGGAGGCTTCCCCAACTGCATGGGCGCCGTGGATGGCACCCACATCATGATCCTCTGCCCCTCCGCAGGGGAGGCTGCAGAGTATGTAAACAGGTACGGGTATCACTCACTGCAGCTGCAGGCGGTTGTGGATCACCGGGGGCAGTTTATAGACATCTACACGGGCAACTCCAGCCGCAGTCACAATGCCCGGATCATGACCATCTCCCCCTTCTATGCCCGGATGTTCCAGGGGGACTTTGCTGACATGCGGATGACCTGGATCGAGGGGGTACCGATGCCCCCATGTATCCTGGGCGACCCGGCCTATCCCCTCATTAGGTGACTAATGAAGGTGTACCCGGTCGCACGCAACCCTGTGGAGGTGCTGTACAATACCCGCCTGTGTTCCAGCTGGACCGTGGTGGAGCGAGCCTTTGAGGCCCTCAAGCATCGCTGGAGGAGCCTCGCAGGCCGGGGGGACTACACTGTGGAGACCTCGGCCCTGGTGATCGGTGCCTGCTGTGTGCTGCACAACATGTGCGAGACTGAGGGGGCAGCCCTGGAATACCCCGAGCCCATCTGACCCCCCAGCCCGGTGCCCCTGTACATGAACGCTGAGAACCCGAGGGAGTACCATTATGCCAAGCGCATCCGAGACACCCTGATGAGGCATATCAGCCGGGAGGCCAAGGCATGAGGGCTTCCACAACCCGGCCCACCCCCGGGGGCCCTACACGGGAGCTGATCCGAACCCACCCCACCCCACCCCTGCCACCCAGTAAGAGGAACGGGAGGCAATATAGGGCTATGAACATTTATTTCACCCATGTGTACATTTGCACCCGACCCCTCTCCCTCCACCCTTGCTGGGGGGTGCCCCCTACAGTTCCCCTCACCTCACACTGCCCTCCCTCCTTCCCCCCATCCCCCAAGTTTCCTGGGACACACCCTTGAGGGCCCAGTGGTCGCTGCCAAGCCCTGCAAGCTCCCCTCCCCCTGACTGTCCGTGTCCCCAGCAGTGTCCTGGGCTTCCTCCTGGGCTGTCAGGGTGGGCTGTGATTGGGGGGAGGGGGGCCCTGGACCCGCCCCCCCTGAGCAGCTGCATCCTCCAGAGGGCAGGGGGGACCGGGAGGCGGATGCGTGGCCCTTGCGGGCGTGGGGGTGGCTGGGCGGTTGGGGAGGGGGAGCACCGAGGGGCCCGGCATGGGGCCCTGGGCAGGCAGGGTGCCTGGAGGGGCAGCTGACATCACATAGGCACACATGGTGCCCGCGTGCAGGAGCAGGGAGGTCCCAATATGTCCCTGCACCCCCTCCTGGTGCCCCACCTCCCACCCGGACTGCGTGCCTCACCTGGTTCCTCCGCCTGATGCCCGGGCTCCTCGGCATCAGCCTCCTCGCCTGCCTGGGTCTGGCGCCAGGGTGTTCCATGCCCTGTGGGTGAAGAGGGGGGTTGTTGGTGTAGGGGTGTACGGGTGGCCGGGCAGGCGGGGCCCGGGCCCCCTTCCCGCCTTGTCTGTGGGGGCTGGGGCTGGCCCTGGCCCGTTCATCCCCCCCCATGTTCCCTGCCCCTGGGGCCCCAGTCCCTCTTCCCTCCCGGTCATCCGCTTACCCTCTATGTCGGTCTCTGATCCATCTGAGGCTGGCCCCTCAGTATGGGAATTCTCCCCCTGGGACCACTGACTGAGCATGATGAGGGTGCCAGCCTCGGACTCTGCCTGTCCGGCCTGGGGGTGGGTGCTCTCTGGGCTGCTGTCCGGGGGGGGGCCTGCAGGTGCCGGAGGTCCCAGGGCATTCCTCCTGGAGGTCTGGGGCCCTGGAGCGTGTGCCTACCTGGGGTGGTGGTGAGAGGAAGGGGTACCTTGGCCCATTCCCTGCCCTGGACCACTGCACCCCCCACGAGCCATGGGGGGTGCGACTATTGACCCCTTCATGTGGAGAATGAAGTCCAGGACAGCGTAGAAGCGGGCGGTCCGGACTCCATGTCCAGACCGCCAATTGTTGTCCCTGATGGCCTTGTATCCCCTCTTCAGCTCTTTGGCCTTCGAGCGGCACTGTGCCACAGTGCGCTGGTGCCCCGCTGCCCCCATTTCCCACACTATGTCCTGGTAGTCATGCTCATTCCTCTGGTTGAGTGTGAGCTCCAACTGGTACTCCAGGGTCCCCCAGATCCTTATGAAGCCCCGGGTCTCCTGCAATCCCCCACTGGCCCCCTCTGTGGTAGGGCTTTCTCCCCCATCTCCCCTGTGGGTCATCGTCCTCCTCCTCCTCCCCTGGTCTGGATGATGTCCCTGGAGCATCCTGTCCCGACTGCTGCTGGTGTTGCCCCTCCGCTTCCTCCATCCTCAGCATGACCCCTGCCTCCCCCTCCTCTGCCTGAGCTTCCTCCACCGCTTCCACTGCCTCCTCCTCCTCCACCCTCGCTGTCTCTCACACCGCTCTCTTCCGCCTCCATCCTCGCTCCATCCCGCCACACCTCCCTGCTGCAGATTGCCCTTTAAATCTCCCTCCGGTCCCTGTGTTGTTTCTGGTTGCCTGGCAGCGATGCTGCGTGCTTTGTCCCCAGCTGGGAATCGTTTTGTTTGGTTCCGGTTTGTGATTGCCGTCCAGATGTTACTTTTTGTTGTTTCCCGGTGGGAATCTCTTTGACCACGCTTTCAGAGCTTGTCCGGTGGGGAGCCCCAGAAGCATGGGTGAAATTGACCCCATGTGGGTATTGACCGTGGTGAACATCTGGCGGCCGCTGAACAGACATTCAGGGCACTTTGGCGCCACCGCAGGATTGAGCGTGGTTCACTGTGGTTGAACGTGATCTTGTAATGTCTGAAAATACCCCATGTCTAGGGGGCTGAGTTCATACTGGGAAGGGAGAAGTGGTGCACAGAGCATGGCGGGGAAGAACGCCTACCCATGTATTAGATGCATGAATTGAACACAGACTCCAGTGGGTTATCATCTCCTTTGATTTCACCCTAACAACCCATTCATACAACACGCTGACAAGAGGGGGCGGGGGGAACACTGTGTGAAAGGGGTTACTTACTATGTGCCATAGGGGCGGGAAAACCGGTAAATCCGGTATCCGATAATGCCGGTACCGGGCGTACCGGCATTATCGGATTTGACCCGATAAATCCGGTCCGGGTACCGGATTCCGGGTACCGGATTTTTTTACATTGCAGCCATTTAAAAATGGCTGCAATGTAAAAACTTAAAGCCCCACCAAAAAAGTTTAAAAAAAAAAAACCCTCCCCGAGTCCAGGCTGTGTGGGTGGAAGGGGGGACAACCCCCACCCACCCTGCCCAGCCTGGATTTTTGTTTAAAAAAAGACTCAGAGGCGAGCCCACCCCCCAGCACCAGCGGCCGCGGCGTCCCCGCAGCCGCCGGTAAGTATGACCCGATCCCTGGGGGGGGGGTTTAACACCCCCCCAACCCCCCAGGGATCACCCCTACTAAAGTTCAGTGCTTGCTTACCTTGCGGAGCTCCGGCGGCGGCGGCGGGCGGTCCGGCGGCCTCAGCGCCGGCTGTGGCTGCCGGCGTCAGGACGCTCTAGGCCTTCCGGGGAACTTCCGGGTTTCCCCGGAAGGCCTAGAGCGTCTCTGACGCCGGCAGCCACAGCCGGCGCTGAGGCCGCCGGACCGCCCGCCGCCACCGCACCCGGAGCTCCGCAAGGTAAGCAAGCTATGAACTTTAGTAGGGGTGATCCCTGGGGGGTGGGGGGGTGTTAAACACCCCCCCCAGGGATCAGGTCATACTTACCGGCGGCTGCGGGGACACCACGGCTGCTGGTGCTGGGGGGTGGGCTCGCCTCTGAGTCTTTTTTTAAACAAAAATCCAGGCTGGGCAGGGTGGGTGGGGGGTGTCCCCCCTTCCACTCGCACAGCCTGGGAGGGGGAGGGGGAAGGAATTCATTGATTTCAATGGGGACACAGCGCCCCATTGAAATCAATGAAATAAAACAGGTACCGGCATACCGGATTTAATCCGGGAATCTGGTTTTTAGAGAACCGGTAACTGGTAAATCCGGTAGCCGGTAATGGGCCCGGGGTCCCACCTCTAATGTGCCATGGAAATGCATTGTCAGGGTCTGTTCTGCATGGATTCACTGAGGCTGCAAACCCTCTTCACACACCACACAGGGGAAGACAGCATAGACTGCACTCTGTGGCCCCTCCCCTGCTGGGAACGGGCTGTGAGAATGCACCTTTGTCCTTTAGTGAGCACAAAAGAAATCCACCCTTGTGAAAGCGTGGGGTAGGATGGAATGTATTTCCTAAAGTTATATGTGTGCCCCAGGTCCCTGATCATGCTGACATTTTCTCCTATGAAGGGCTGGCAGCTTCAGTTTTGCTGAAAAAGTGAATAAGAGCCTATAAGTCTGTGGATTATGAGAGACCCATCTGGGGGAAGAAATTAAATCCTCTAGTTCATCCAACTTCTTTGAGAGATCCAACTAAATTCAGATCTAAATTTTTTATTGATTGAATTGGAAACCGAAAATTTTGTAACCAATGCCATATGTGGCTCGTTTGATTTTAATATGGTTGTACATTACTCTAGCCTCACATTATCAGTCTCTGATGTGCCATGGGGTTTGTGTCTAGAAATATTATCTTTTAGAGTTTGCCATAGGGGGAGTAGGAGGTTTTGTCAGTTTTGTCACAGAGCGGTGATGGTTTTGGTTCTGGTGATGGGAATGGTTTTGTCATGGAATTGCTCACAGAAATGTTTAGACATGGAACTAGTTCTTAAGACATCCCCTTCCCTCTTAAAAGCCATTTTCCAGCATCATCCATCATACCCCACATACCACACACACACACATACACCCTCACCCTGATTCCTTGCATCTAAAATGCATTTCCTATTATCTTCCTCTTCTGTAGGTAAGACTAATCAGGGCCAGTTGGGGCATTTAGAATTTGAGAAAGTGTTGGGGACAGCTTAAGATTTTTACACTCCGTGGACTCTATCCTATCCCCCACACACTGTGCAAACAGTGTGCACACATCTCACATGCAACCCCCACGCATTGGGTGATTGGGACTATGGCCCACAAGCAAACCACACATAAGCGGCACATGCAGGGGCTGGAACTGAACCCACTAGGTGGTTGAACCTTTGAGCATTGGTTTGTTTGGAGGGCAAGAGGAGACACTTCCCGATGCCCATTGTGGGTAGACGTGGAAGTAATATTGACGGCAGCCTGTGGGAGCCAGGGGCGGTTATCTGAGCAGAGGCAGATGATGGCACCCCTTTTAAACTCCCCCCATCCCCCATCCACCAGGACATGCTGGTATGTGGTGGAGGGGATGGGGGGGCATTTCGGAGACCAGGGGGCCGTGGCCCTTTTTATCCCCCCCCCACCTTTGGGGGGCAGGGTTTGGCGATGACAACTTCTGGGCCGCTCCCCATAACACCGGGAGCGGCCAGAGAGGGGATAGAGACATCGGCAGTGATGTGTGGGAGCCAGGGGCGGTTAGCTGAGCAGAGGCAGATGGAGGCAGCCCTTTTCAACCCCGCCCCCCCGTCCACCAGGACAGTGCTGGTATGTGGTGGAAGGGATGGGGGGGCCCGTTTTGGAGACCAGGGGGCCATGGAACTTTTTCTCCTCCTCCCCCACCCTTGCAGAGGTGGGGCTCAATAGTGACAACTTCCAGGCCGCTCCCCATAACACCGGGAGCGGCCGGAGAGGGGATAGAGACATCGGTGGCAGTGTGTGGGAACCAGGGACGGTAAGCTGAGCAGAGGTAGATGGTGGCAGCGCTTTTCAATCCCCCCCCCCTGTCCACTAGGACAGTGCTGGTATGTGGTGGAGGGGTTGGGGGGCCTCGTTTCGGAGACCAGGGGGCCATGGAACTTTTTCTCCTCACCCCCCACCCTTGCATTGGCGGGGCTTGGTGATGACAACTTCCGGGATGCTCCCCATAACACTGGGAGTGGCCGGAGGCCATGCCAGAGGCGCGTGCTGGGGGCGCGTGTCGCCCTTCGGCTGGGCCATGAGGTTGAGGTGGGAGACTGTGGGTTTTTTTGTATTGTTTGGGGGGTAATGCTGCTTTCTGATTATGTTGATGGTGTACCAGACTCCCCTCGGTGGGAGAGGGGTGGAGTTTGGTAATTATCCCCTGGTGGCAGCAGGGGGTAGACAGATGGATTAATGGTGGGGCCAACTGCCTGAATGTAGGAGTTGGTGGATGGAGATCATGAGTTGGGGTTGGGAGAGGGAATTGCTATAAGTTATTCTTGTGATATATTATTAATTGTATTATTTTGTTTTGCTGGGTCCCCTGCATGGGATAGAAACCTGGAAATGTATTCTGTGTACTGTAATATTGTGAGCCGCCTCGAGTCGTTTACGAGAGTGCGGGATATAAATTAAAATGTTATGTTATGTTATGTTATGTTATATTAAATTTTTGGAAAGTACTGAACTCCTTCTTCACCTTAGGAAAGGGGATATTTATTCAGGAATGATTGGAATGTGAAATACAATTCAGAAGCAAAAATGGTCTGTTATGGCAACTACAATATTCAGAGCAATGGAATACAAAAGGCCTTATTATTGCTTATAACCACAGCCCCAAATATTCTGAAAGAAACAAACAAAAAATCCAAAATCTGAATTCTGCAACCAGAAAGTCCAGATTCTGCAGACAGAATAACTTAAGGAAATGTAGCAAATTTTGAATGCAAATGTATTTCCCAGAATGCCATCCCACCAGTTTTGGACACTCCAGTCTTAAAAATTATCACCAAATACCTTCTGGGCCGTTTAAGGTCTTTAAGTTATTTTGCAGTCTAAGCTCCAGCAAAAAGTCATCGGCTGCTCCTCTTCATCAGCTGGGTGCCCTGTGACCCCAGAACATATGCTAGCAGCTTGTAGTTTCAGCATAATGGAGGTGGAGCTAAAACATATGGGAATAGCAGAAATACAGCTGTTTTTATAATGATAATATTGAGGGAGTAACACAGCAAAGCTTGGTGTAATTATAAAATGCCGCAAGTCATACAAAAATACCTTTTGTGCATGGACTAGAAAATGAAGCAGCCGGTGAAAGTGTGCTGCCACTGGGATCACACACAGTCTTAATTATCTGTGTCTTCCTGGTTAAGATCATTGCAAAGAAGGATGGTAAATGTCCACTTCAGTTTGTGGAAATTATTTTTCAGACACTTACACAGTTTATTTATATAAGCATTTGTTATCCTGCTCCCTCTTCCCTCAGGCAATTTGGGGTGGTTTACAACCGATAAAACACATAAAATAGGGACATAAAACTCCATAAACACATTTGTTTGTAATATAAACAATAATATACCAGTCTATGAAAACCTGTCATGGCAGGGGCGGGGCCAGCTGGCCGCACATTGCACCCTTCCCCAGCTGGGTCAGGCCAGGGAAATATTTTATTCTGTTGTTCCGTGATCTGTCCCAGTCAGGGGCAACCCCCCCTCTCCAGGTTGTGCAGCTGGCACACCGGCTGTGCTTTGTTTTTATCCTATCTTTAGAAGGGGGGGGGGGGATTGATATGTCAATTGAAGTGGATGCAGCCTACAAAAACCTTTACAGTTACCTTTAGATTCATCTAGGTGTGCACTGATTTATTTATTTTTCCCCTCTGTTTTCTGAGCTGATCTGGTGCATACCCCAAAGACATTCAACTCATTTGGAAAAGAAGGCCAAATATTATACATGATTGTGGTGAGAATACTGGGATATAAATTCAGAACTACATATTCTCCACAGCAGGATTCCCACTAATGGACAATGTGAAAATAAAGCCTCTATGCTTAGCATATGACTGTATTGGTTACATTTGGTTCACATATGGATGGTTATCTCTTTGTAGACATGAGAGCTGAGAACTAGAGCTGTAATGATTACCCACAAAAATGGTTATATTTGTTGAATTTATGGTATCCAAATCATCT
Source organism: Sphenodon punctatus (assembly GCA_003113815.1). NCBI lineage: Eukaryota > Metazoa > Chordata > Lepidosauria > Sphenodontia > Sphenodontidae > Sphenodon > Sphenodon punctatus. The sequence goes on along the minus strand of QEPC01007499.1, from coordinate 3,224,191 downwards.
CAAGAACATTTGGTATGGATCAGTACCCAATTGCGACCTGATTCGGGTACCTGAAGTCCCAGAACATCAACTTCCGGTACCAATTTTTCGACTTCCATAACAATTGCTAGAGGGAAGGACCATTCACCCTCCTCCACACTGTCATATTGGAAGGACAGTCATATTGGAAGCACTGTCATATTGGAAGGATACCTACACATGAAGTGGAGGCATATGTTTAATTTTGTATATAACTTGTACTGGAATTCTTTCCCAAATAAGGTAAATAGATAGTGGATAATGGATTGCTGGTGGTGATATTTTGATGGCTTTAAACCAAGTCCTTTTTCATAATACTGATGCTGAATTTGTGCCCATTCGCCTCTGTTGAATCATACAGCAGGAATGGAACAAGAGTGTCATTGAATCCAGACACTGTACCTAAATCATCCCAGACATATGCTTGTCCAGTTTCGTCTTAAGAAGCTCCAATGATAGAAGAGTAAAAAATCAGTGGGAGATTTGCCATTGAGTACAAAAACATCAGGATTGGTACTGAAATGGGTAGCACATTTGCTCCCCATGGGTGAGACCCATATTTTCAGGTAGTCTATTTGGTGTCCAGTCAGTACCTAAGTACCAAGTCGGGGACCCAATAACTCGAAAATACCAGGTATTACCATTGCTGGGTTATTTAAATCAGTACAGGAATCGGACCAAGAAGTCTGAAAAATGGTTTGGAAAGTTGGGAAGAAAAACACCCCCCCCCCCCAAGGGATCACCCTACTTCCAAGTTCCCACCCAGGGATCTTACCTTCATGGAGCTCCGGCGGTCCGGAGGCTTCAGCGCCAGCTGTGGCTGCCGGCTTCAGACGCTAGTAGGCCTTCCGGTTTTCCCTGGCAGCCACAGCTGGCGCTGAAGCCGCCGGACCGCCGGAGCTCCATGAAGGTAGGATCCCTGGGTGGGAACTTGGAAGTAGAGTGATCCCTGGG
>QEPC01007499.1:3206968-3217805 GCA_003113815.1 Sphenodon punctatus | reverse complement strand
CTAATTACTTTTTCAATCTACTTTTTAAAAAACACACAAATTAGATAAACAAAAAACCTACGGTTTTACAAACTTAGTTAAGGCAGATTCATACCAAGCAAACTTTAACAAACCTAGAAATTGTGTGTTAAGGCTCCCGCCTTAACTTCCACACCATGTAAGCAGTAAACATGTTGTATGGCTTCACATACTGTGCTCACTTACAACTTAGGATCCATGCACCCACACTTTGCCTTGGTCTTTCAGCTCCAATCCTCTTCCTTTGCAGGTTGGGGGTAACACTAAAGCTAGCATGGTATGCTCCTCCCTGTCTGTAGAGGTGGGACTTGAGGCAAAAAAATGGATACTGGTTTTACCCATTACCAGTTTCCAAAAAAAACGGTTTACCGGATTACCGGTATACCAGTACCGGTATTTTTCTATTGGTTTCAATGGGGAACTGTCCCTATTGAAATCAATGGGGGAAAAAACCAATACCTCCCCCCCCTCCCATGCTGTGTGGGTGGAAGGGGGGACACCCCCCACCCACCCTGCCCAGCCTGGATTTTTTTTAAAAAATTGTTTATCCTAAGTCCCTGTTAAAAAACCTTTCCCTCCCCAGCAGGTACTAGGGCGCTCCGGGCGGCGGTGGTGGTCCGGAGGCTGCAGCACAGCGGGCCCAGCGGTTTCAGCACTGGCTGGCTTCAGTGCTTCACTAGGCCTTCTGGGGAAACCCAGAAGTTCCCCAGAAGGCCTAGTGAAGCGCTGAAGTCAGCCAGCACTGAAGCCGCTGGACCACCGTGCTGCAGCCACCGCCACCTGGAGCACAAGTAAGGTAGGCAATCCCTGGGTGGGGGGTAGGGCAATCCCTGGGGTGGAGTGTGTGTTAAACCACCCCCCACCCCAGGAATCACCCTAGTACCCGCTGGTGTGGGCTCTGGGTCACCGCCGCCGGCATGGCAGCGGCCTGGAGCCCGCACTAGCAGGGACTTCGGGTAAAAAAAAATTTTAAAAAAAATCCAGGCTGGGCAGGGTGGGGGGGTGTGTGTCTCCCCTTCCACTCGCACAGCCGGGGAGGGGGAGGGGGAGGTATTGTTTTTTTCCCCCATTAATGGGAGGGGGAAGCATGGGCCAAAATGAACTGATTAATGCGGGAGATTTCCTTGATGTAAAGGAGGAAAGAGAGTGTGTTTCTGTGACTTTAAAGCACAATCTATGATAATATTGTTGGCATGTAAATTAAGTGAGGGGAAACAGAGCCTCCCGATAACTCTATGCCAATGGGTCTATGTGTCTAGACTGGAGAGAGTGTGTGATTTCTGTGTTGGTCCAAAATGCAAGTGATGGAGACAAAGTAGCTCAGATGATCTCTTTTATAGAACTGACTTCCATTGATAAAAGTTTGCAAGCTTTGTATGATATAGTATAATTGTATACTATAGTGCAATAGAATGGGCAGCCTCAGGTAGCTTGGGAACTGTGGGGCAGTCTTTGGCAGAGGTGTGTGGCCTGGGGGCAAGCTGTATTTATTATATTTTAAACAGACTTTGGATGACTTATTGTAATACAATAATTTCTCTGTCATTTCCACACAGGGGTCCAACTTTCCTGGATCCAGCCCAGCAACAGAGCTTGGGACACCAGCAGTAGTAGGTGGGCAAAGTGACAGGAACGGGTAGGAGAGAGCTGTGTATACACACATTGCATACACACATACACAAAATCCAAACCAAATTTCTACCCACCTCAGTGGGGATCTCAGAGAATCTAGGCAGACTGACGTACCAGACTACTCCAGTAGGTGTGTCCTTCCATTGAGGGAGCTTGCTTGTCTCTTGATTTTAGGGGTTGTCAACAATCATTTGAGTCAATAACAATCGCTCAGGTGACTCAACAAAAATGTCAGACGGTAGGAAAAGGTTAAGCGGGGCAGGTTACAGAGCTTAAAGAAAGAAAAAGGAAACCATAATCAAGAGTTCCTGCAAAAGTTGCAGGAGCTTTTCACACCAATTGGAAAAAGAGCAGCGCCATCCCAGGAAGATGCACCAGAGATGACTGTGGCTCTTCATGCTGAAGAACTTCCTGGTCCTTATCTAGAGATAACATGCCTGAAGAACCTGGTCATTCGTTGTCTGGAGATAACGTGCCTGAGGAACTTGCTTTATTCTCTGGAGATAATCTGCCTGAGAAGCATATACCAGTTGGATTCTCCAAAGACCCTACTGACTGGGCAATTGATGACTTGACCCGAGATCACGTGGCAACCCATGTTTTTATATGACTGCAGATTTTACGAAAACTGCACACCAGTACCCAGACAAAACCAGGTACGTGTCAAAGGAAATTTTCAAGTGCAAACTCCGAAATGGTGCACAAATGCATCAAACCTTGCTTGTGTAGTCCGAAAGCAGATTTGCTGTGTTCTGTGCACCATGTTGTTTGTTTGGTGGGGTATCAGAGTTTGCAAAAGATGGCTTCAACGATTAGAAGAATGCCAGTGCACAAGTAAAGGAGCACGAGAACTCTGCTGCATAATTGCATATAAGACATGTGTTCTCTCACTGAAGGACAGGTCAAACATCCTAGGAAGAGTTGACCAGAAGCTCACAGAACAGCTTAACCAAGAAATTGCATATTGGAGAAACATCCTCAAACGTGTTGTTGCAGTAGTCAAATCTCTTGCCTCTCGCAGACTAGCTTTTAGAGGTACAGATGAACATTTTGGGTCTCTTACAAACAGCAACTACATGATGATCCTGGAACTCATTTCAGAATTTGACCCTTTCCTTGGAGAACACATTTCACGATACAGCAATACACGGTCTGGGACAACATCCTACATCTCAAATTGGATTTGCAATGAGTTCATAGAACGAATGGCTGCAAAACTATTGCAAATAATCACCAACAAGATAAAGGAGGCCAAGTATTTTTCTATAAGTGTTGACTCAATGCCTGATGTGTCCCATGTGGATCAACTGAGTCTTATTATTTGCTATGTGAAGGAAGATGGTGCACTGGTTGAATGATTTTTAACTTTCATTCCAAACCCAGAACACAAATCGGACCAACTAGCAGAAGCAGTAACAAAAGTTCTTGACTCTTTCAAGCTTGATATTTTGAACTGTCGAGGACAATCATATGATCATTCCAGCAACATGTCCGGTGCCTACAGTGGTCTCCAGGCCAGGATTAAGCAGCTGAATCCATTAGCTGTATATGTCCCCTGCTTGGCCCACTCTCTCAATCTTGTGGGAACCTGTGCTGCTGAATGCTGTCACAAAGCTGTTTCCTTTTTTTTGGAACACTCCAACACCTATATAACTTTTTTGCTGCATCGACACATCGGTGGGAGGTTTTGAAATCTCACCTGGAGTCAAAATTTACTATTGTAAAAAGTCTGTCCATCACAAGATGGTCAGCTCAGGATGAAACGTGTTGAAGTCTAAATAAGTCTTGGGACCAAATAATCCAGGCATTGCATACAATTGAGCACAATACTTCAGAAAAACCAGCCACTCAAAGTGAAGCTACTGGTCAACTGAGAAAAATGGAATGACTAGAAACGGCAATTATGGCAACATTATGGGGTTCTCTCTTGGAACAATTCAATGCCACCAGCAAATGTCTACAAAGTGTGGATATTGATATCGGAGCAGTTGTTGAGCTGTACGGTGGACTTGTTCAACTAGGAGAAGAAACCCGGAACAACTTTGAGCTCTGAAAGGAGATAACGTGCCTGGAATTCATCCAAGCCAAGGAATTCTTAGGCTTGGATTAATATGAAACAAGCCGCAAAATGAAAAGGAAACTTCCTTTTGATGTTTCTCAAGAAGGGCACACGGACCTGACCCCACGGGACTCTTAGAGTGAATATGTTCATCCTTATTTTGGACAAGCTCCGCTTTGAGCTGCATCGAAGAAGTGAGGCGTATCGTACATTACATAACAAGTTTGCTTTCCTAGATTGTAACCCAGAAGAGATAAAGGAAGGAGCAATCAGTTTGTGCAGCTGTTACTGACATTACCTCGAAGATGTCCTCATTGATCTGCAGCTTCAAGCATATCTCCAGTGTATCAAAGACAATGGGAAGCCAATGCTTCGACTATGCAAACTTATAGGAGATAAGCAGCTACAGACTGTTTACCCAAATGTGGACATTGCAGTACAAATGTTCCTCTGCACTCTAGCAACAAACTGTAGCGCAGAGCGTTCCTTCTCATACTTGAAACGTGTGAGGAACTGCCTGCAGTCAGCATTAACACAAGAAAGAATGAACACCCTGTGTTTGCTTTCCATCGAATCAGATTTGCTTAAGTCAGTCCCTTATGATGACATTATTGATGACTTTGCAGCTGCAAAAGCCAGGAGCAAACAACTATAGAGTTTCATCATTGTAACAGGGCAGCAAAGAAGTGGCCAGTAGCATAGCACAGCCTGGGAGGTTGACCACGACAACACTACGGCCGGCATCCAGGGAGCCATGGGCTGAAGGTTTCATGACGACCACTAAATAGAGACTCTGGGTGTTTTTACACACCCATTTCTCCTGGATGTTTGCTGTTACATCCTGAACTTTCTTTGTGTCTAAATCACTCGCTCAGATCTTAAACATCAGGATCTTTGAACTTCTGCGTGAAACTTCTCCCAGAGCTTTTGTGTGAAAAAGGTTCTCCTGGTAAACTGCTTTGCTCCAGGCAGCTGTGGTCACTTGGTTTCCATGGCAGCCTGTCACATTTACAGCTGCAACTACTTTAGGCTGCCTCGGGGCAATGTTTGTGTGAAGAATGCATCCAGGAACTGCGTCAGGGCAGTGCGTGTGTGTGAAAAATGCATCCGGAACTTACTTGTGAACTATGAAACCCAGAAGATTGAAACATCCAGAACTTTGTGTGTGTAAAAATGCCCAATGAGTGACAAGTGGAAAGCACAACTTTGTTTACATGAAGTTCAACTAAGGAGGTTGCAGGAAAGCCAAGGACTGGAGCCACATCATCACTGGAGTATCCAGGTGAGAGTGTTACAGTATAGGGCCAAAGGCCCAGAAGAGAAGGAACGGTCTAGTACTGAGGTACTGGCAGGAGCGACCAGTCGTACAAGTCAGCAGGCTGCAAGGAGGATGCTAAGCACTGGAGCCCCATCGCTGGAGCATCAAAGTGAGAGCACACTCGGGTATTTGGTGCAAAGGTTCAGAAGGAATGGCCTATTACCCCTAGTGGGGAATGACCTAGTTACACTACTGGTGGCATAGGCTGGCTGTAAGGGGAGGCTGGAGGCCAGGCCTACAACGCACCAGGCCACTGCCTGGGCATTATTATTATTATTATTATTATTATTATTAGCACTTGTATAGCACCAGCTGTGTACCTGGTGCTTTACAGAACAGTAAGATAGATGCGGTCCCTGCCTATGACTTACAATCTAATAGACACGGAGGCAGAAGACAAGGAGAGGGGACATAGGGAGAGACCAGGGATAAATAAAATTCAAGCGGATGTGAAGTCTCAGGTACACGTGCTTGGCTTGGTTGCAGTTGGCAGGAGTCTGTGGGGAGGCCAGACAGTAGGTATTGCAGGGAGAGTTCTAACAGGCTTCGGGAAAGGCAGCGAGGAAGAGGTGGGTTTTGAGGAGGGATTTGAAGGTGCGGAGCGAGGGGGAAGGTGAATGTGGACAGGGAGGGAGTTCCAGGCATAGGGGGAAGCAAGGGAGATGGGACGAAGGCAGTTAAGGGAGCAGGGGAGACGAGGGAGAGTGAGGGAGGGGACAGAGGAGGAGTGGAGAGTGTGTTCAGTAGTGTGCAAGGAGATTAGGGCTGAGAGGTAAGGGGGAGCCAGGTTGTGACTCCCCCTTTCTTGCTACACTGTCAGGTAGCAAGAAAGAATGTGCCTTATGATGCTGTGTCTGTGTTCAACCCTGTATACCTTGGATATTTTGTACACCTGCTCATCTGTTTTGCAGTGTGGGGGAGAGGCTTGGCTTGGGGGCAGCAGCCTGAGAAGGGCCTAGGTGCACAACATTCCTAAGTCTGGCCCTGTTCGGAGGCAGTGTAAATCATTTTTATTTGGTAACACATTTGATTTGGAGGATATGTGTGGTTGTGGGTTGGGAGTGGGGTTAGGGAAATTTTTAGACAGGCATTTTAGGGGTAGGATACCTGGGGAGGAAATTGGGGGGTTTATATATTTTAGGGGTTTTTTTTTATTGTGAGCCACCCTGAGCTGTTATGGGAAGGGTGGCATATAAGCTTAAATAAATAAATGATTACACAACTGCTGTTCTTTGCTAGAATTTTTTTTTCTTGTTGCCATTGTCATGGCAGAAGACTGAAATTAAGAGAGCACAATTTAATTATGATGATGACATTTTATTTGTAGACAACACATTCATGTTAGATAGGTATGCCTAAAATTGAAAGCAAACAGGTGCAGGGAAACAGTAATTAGATTGCAATAAAAGAGGGTTTTGGTTTTTTAAAAGGAAAGAAAGCCAGTTAAAGAACCCATCTATCTAATTGCACATAAGTTATTTGTCATGCTCATCATTATGGTATCTTAGTCCTTATTTTGGTGAGCTTGGCCTTATAATATAAAGAATTTGCCTTAGATTTGGCTTGCATGTGCTCCATTTTGGTCCACATGACTGTTGCAAAGTGGTCTTGAAAGTAGAATAATCAACAAGTGGCCCACCCCCATGTAGTGATGCTGGTTCCCTGATGTCAGGGCTCTGTGTGATGTCTTCTTCAACATCACCCAGTCTTTGTAGCTGGTGTAGAAGGGTGCTCAAGGGACAGAGGACATAGGTGGCATCCCTGGAAGTTCTACTGCCATTAGCAGTTCTTATAGGTTTGGACAAGTTTCTGGAAGATAGGTCTATTAGCAGCTATTAGACAGACAGGATCAGGGAACATGACGGGAGCTGGGGGGAAACAACAGGGAATGAATCACTCATTGTGACTTGTTGGATGCTTCTTCCAAGACACCATGATTGGTCACTGTCGGAGACAGGATGCTGGGCTAGATGGACCATTGGTCTGACCCAGTATGGCACTTCTTCCATGCCTTTTTCCCAAGACTCAAGGTGGCTTACAATATTTTGAAAACCCAACAGTACAAAGCAATAAGAACCTCAACAACCTCCGCCCCCATGTTGCCAAAATCCTGCACTAATCCACATCCCCACTCCCTTGTGTCTCATACGCAGGAGTTCCCCACCACCAACTCAATCCACTGTCTCTCCCACAGGTAAGTCCCCATCTCCCAGTGTGTATCCTCAGCTCTCTCTCACCAGGAGGTTGTGGCGATTAACCAAATTCCCTCCCACCCTACCATTCCCAACTCAACTCTACAAAACTCCATTAAAACACAAATTAATTTCCAGTTGCTACGTCCAGCTATATTGAGACACACATTAAACCCTGCACTGCCCCAATAACTGGTGAATTGGGATGGTGCAGTCAGTCCATGATCGGGGAAGAGAAAGTGTGGCTTACAGCCACCTTTAGTTATGCACTGTAAGATTATTATTATCATTATTATTAACAAACATTTATATAGCGCCAGCAGTGTACCTTACAGTGCACTTTACAAAGTAATAAAACAGACACGGTCCCTGCCCCTAGGGCTTACAATCTGAGAGACAGGAGCTGGGGGAGAGACTTAGGAAGGGGAACAGAGGGAGAGACAAGGGGTCTAACATTCATGAAGATGCGAGGTCTCAAGTGCACGTACTTGGCTTGGTTACGATGAGAATGACAGCAGGCAGGTCCATGTTGCAAGGATAAGGGTAAACCGATCGTAGGTATAGGAATAGTGGCTCAGCAGGATAAAGAGTCAGACAGAGCAGAGCGAAAGAGGTGAGTTTTAAGGAGAGATTTGAAGGTATGAAGGGAGGGGGCAAGGCGGATGTGGACAGGGAGGGAGTTCCAGGCATGGGGGGCAGCAAGTGAGAAGGGACGAAGGCGCTTAGGGGAGCAGGGAAGGCGTGGAAGGGTGAGAGAAGGGACAGAGGAGGAGCGAAGTGCACGGGCTGGAGTATGGAGGGCGATAAGTGCAGAGAGGTAGGGGGGAGCAAGGTTGTGAAGAGCTTTATAGGTGAAGACTAGGAGCTTGTGCAGGATTCGTTCAGGAAGGGGAAGCCAGTGAAGCGAAGAGAGGAGGGGCTGCACATGGTCGAAGCGACTGGCGAGGTAGATGACCCTGGCAGCAGAGTTTTGGACAGAGATGAGGGGAGAAAGGTGAGACCGGGGAAGGCCAGTGAGAAGGAGGTTACAGTAATCGAGGCGAGAGATGACCAGAGCATGAACAAGAGTTTTGGCAGACGAGACAGAGAGAAAAGGGCGAATCTTAGCAATGTTATGGAGGGAGAAGCGACAGGATTTAGCAACAGAGTCAATGTAGGGTTTAAAAGAAAGGGCTGAGTCAAAGATGAAGCCTAGGCTACGGGCTTGGGGGACAGGCAGGATGGTGACTCCATCAATAGTTATTGACAGTGAGGAAGGAGAGGAAGGATGAGGGGGGAAGATAAGGAGTTCAGTTTTAGCCATGTTGAGTTTGAGTTGACGTTGAGACATCCAGGTAGAGATGTCAGAGAGACAGTTGATGAGACGAGCTTGAACAGAGGGAGAGAGAGAGGGAGTAGAGAGATAGAGTTGAGTGTCATCAGCATAGAGGTGGTATTGGAAGCCATGGGAGGCAATGAGTTTGCCTAAGGATGAGGTATAGATCGAGAAGAGGAGAGGGCCAAGAACAGAGCCTTGAGGAACACCAACTGAGAGGGGGAAGGAGGAGGAGGTGGAGTTGGAGAGAGACACATTAAAGGAGCGGTCAGAGAGGTAGGAGGAGAACCAGTTATGGACAGAGCCACAAAAGCCAAGGGAGTGAAGGGAATCCAGCAAGAGTGAGTGGTCAACAGTATCGAAGGCAGCAGAGAGATCAAGGAGGACAAGAATGGAATAGAGACGTTTAGATTTAGCCACCAGAAGATCGTTGGTGATCTTAGCGAGAGCAGTTTCAGTAGAATGAAGGGGGCGGAAGCCAGATTGGAGGGGGTCAAGGGAGGAGTTGGAGGATAGGAAGTCAAGGCAGCGGGAGTAGACAACACGTTCAAGCAGCTTGGAAGCAAAAGGAAGGAGTGAGACAGGACGATAGTTAGAAGGGTCAGAGAGGTCAAGAGTGGACTTTTTGAGAATAGGAGAGACTGTGGCATGTTTGAAGGCAGAAGGGAAAGAGCCAGTAGAGAGGGAGAGGCAAGATATAACCAAATGGGTGTTTCTGCAAAAAGCCTCATCTTCAGTTATGTGTTATATTGCATAACAGAATGTAAAGTCTCTCTGATTACTTAGCTGCTGCTCCTTGGTGAAAAAAATCTTAAAGCCACTTTTGCAAACACTCCCCTTACTATCACCCTGCTTTAGTTATGCACATCACTTCTTGGCAGAGCAGAACAAACAGCAGATCTGCTATGAATGGGTACCTGCCAAGATATGTGGGCACCTCTTTGGGCATGCACCACCTGTGCAGGTACCAGCAGGCAGCAGATTCCCCCACCCTCAGCTATCCCTGACTTTGGAGAGGGTATAAGTACAACAAGTAGGTGGTAGAACTGACAAGGCAGCAGAGGAATCTGCGGCTGGGGGGATCATGAGAACAGAGGGGATGTGCAGGGCTGATGCTACCATAGAGGCAGCACAGGTGGCTGCAAACCATTTTTTTACAAGCGGGATTTCTCCTGCAGTTTAAACCTGCAGGACTGGGAAACCCCGGCAGCGGGGCTTTAGATGGTCCTCCGTGAAACGGAAGTCACTCGGGTGCCATTAGAAATACCGCCGCCACGCAACTCCCGGGTGTTCTGAGACACGGTGTAGATAAGACCTTGAGGTCTTGCATGCCCACCCTTCCAACATTCTGAGAAATGGCACAAGGATTTTTGTGACTCTAGGCGGCCTTGGTTCCTCCTGCCCCCGCCTCTCCCCACCCCCCCATCCTGTTGTGGAGCTTGCTGCAGGCAGGGTCAGCTGTAGTTTTTTATGCCCACTTCAACTTACTGCCATAGACTGTTTTTATATGAGTGGGATTTCTCCCGCAGTTTAAACCGGGTGCCATTAGAAACAGTGGCACCGTGCGATTCCCAGGTGTTCTGAGACATGGTGTAGATGAGACTTATTTATTTATTTATTTATTTATTTGATTTATACCCCGCCCCTCCTGAACACAGCTCGGGGCGGCTTCCAACAATAAAATCAATAAAAACAATTTAAAACATAAAAATACAATCTCAAATATTAAAACAGGGCCCGGGATACAAAAATCAATAGGGCAGGGGAGATAAAAATCCCCCTAGACCCTCCCAACTTATGGCAGCAAGTTGAAGTGGGTAGCAAAAACTACAGCCATCCCTGCCTCTGGTAAGCTCCATGACAGGATGGGGAGGGGGGTGGGGGAAAGGCGGGGCCAGGAGGAACCAAGGCTGCCTAGGGTGGCAAAAATCTTTGAGCCATTCCTCAGGATGTGGGAGGGGTGAGCATGCATTTATATTTATTTATTTATTTCAAAACATTTATATCCCGCCCCTCCTGCAAAGCAGCCCGGGGCGGCTCACAACACAATTAAAAACAATAAAATACATTAAAATTCAATAAAAACAACATATATTTCATATAAAAATATAAATATAAACAGGGCTTAGCAAAAAAAAGGAGTAGGGGATTAAAAAAGACCCTCCCTACCCTCCCCCAAAGGCCTGGGCAAACAGCCAGGTCTTACAGTTCCGCCGAAACGTTAAAAGGCTTGGGGCCAGGCGAGCTTCCTCCGGAAGGGAGTTCCACAGCCGCGGCCCCACCACCGAGAATGCCCTCTCCAT
>QEPC01007499.1:3121907-3174389 GCA_003113815.1 Sphenodon punctatus | reverse complement strand
TCAAAAGCGGCCGAGAGATCTAGCAGGATGAGAAATGTTGAACATCCTGCATCCATCTCCCGGCGGAGGTCGTCTACTAAGGCCACCAATGCCATCTCGGTGCCATAGCTGGGGCGGAACCCAGATTGACAAGGGTCTAGGAACCCGATGCTATCCAGATGAACCTGGAGCTGGAGCACCACCGCCCGCTCAATAACCTTCCCTAAAAAGGGAAGGTTAGAGACAGGTCGGTAGCTGGCGAGCGCACCCACGTCCAAAGATGGTTTTTTCAGCAGGGGACGCACCACCGCCTCTTTAAGGCAAGGCGGCAACCTCCCCTGCCGAAAGGACGCATTCACTACCCTCGCCAGCACCGTCCCCAACGTCTCCCTGGAAGCTTTTATTAACCAGGACGGGCACGGATCAAGTTCACAACACGTGGCCCTCACAGACCCCAGGACATCCACTGCATCGGCCGGTGTCACTTCCTGAAACTCTCCCCACGAAGCTAGACCAGACGGGACCTCCGTCCCCCCGCGCTCCTCCCCTACTGCCATCAATCCAAATGAACTAAATAGCACACAATGTTGGGTATTATGTGCTTTAATGTGTCCATTTTATCGGTGCTCTGCCCTCTGCTTTGATTCTCCTAAAAAGGTATATGACCTAGCTGTATCTTACAAGACCTCTCTCCAATGCCCAGTATAAAAACTCTATTAAACAAGCAAGCGCCACCTGAGAAAATTCCATATAGCAGAGATTAGGATCAACCCAGGTTATCCCACATCACCCCCAACAGCCGCACTTTAGGTAGGAGCACCCTGCTTTTGATGGGAAATCCTAAGGCAGAATCACCATAGGATGTTCCCACCACCTGAATGCTATGCATGGTCATGACCAGAGCTCCCATGCATGGCTGCCACCAGAGCACCAAAGTCCCCATACACTATTTATGTTCACCACCCCGGGTCGCCTGTGTGTGAGAGGGGCAGGGTATAAATGCAAGAAAATAAATAAAATAAATAACAAAATTAATCCTTCCCAGAGTCCCCACATGCCACTTGTGGCCACCACCCAAATGCCAGGTGGCCTGGCCACCACCATCATTAGAGGGTGTTTTCAGACGCTACGAGATCACAGTCAACCACAGTGAACCACACACAACCCCACGGCGGGGCCAAAGGGCCCTGAACATCTGTTCGGTGGCTGCCAGATGTTCACCACAGACAATCCCCAGCAGTGGACAAAATTAACCACCCTTCCGAAGCTCCGACCCAGACCATCTCCGAAAGGGTGGTCAAAGTAATTCCCATCAGGCAACAACAAAACTTAACATCTGAATGGCAACCACCGGCCAGAATCAAGCAAAACGATTCCCAGCCAGGGACAATGCACGCAGCGTGACTGCCAGGCAACAAGCAACCACACAGGCCGGGGAGGGAGATTTAAAGGGCACACAGCAGCAGGGGGACATGGCGAGATGGAGCGAGGCAGAAGGGAGAGGAGAGCGGAGGGCGAGCAAGGGAGGAGGAGGAGGAGGAGGTGGTGGTCGTGCTGCACTTGGAGGCGGTGGAGGGACAGCAGCAGCAGCAGCAGCCGGGACAGGCCACCCCGGAAACGACAACCCACCCGGGGGATGAGGCACCCCGGAAACGGGAAAGGGGAGCAAGGGGGGCAGCGGCACAGGAGCAGCAAGTGGGGGGGCGGCCCGGCAGGAGGGGGGAGGGGGAGGGCCGTGGGGATGAGGCAACTTGGCAACCAACCACCCCCCCTTACAACCCACAGACATGGAAACGGGCCCAGGAGACCGAGCCCCCGGAGGAGATGGACGGAGGGCATGCAGAGGAGGAGGAGCAGGAGGAGGATGAACAGGACCAGGAGGGCCCACGCGGGAGATGGCCATATCACCGAGGGGGCAATGTGGGCACAGGGAAACCCAGGACTTCATCAGGCTCTGGGGGACCCTGGAGCACCAGCTGGAGCTAGCGGTCAACCAGCGAAATGAACACGTGTTCCAGGAGATTGTGCGGGACATGGAGGCAGCGGGGCACCACAGGCCAGTGGCCCAGTGCTGCTCCAAGACCAAGGAGCTCAAGAGGCCATTAAGGACAAGGCCATTAAGGAAAACAACCAGCGGTCTGGCCATGGAGCCTGGACCGCCCCCTACTATGACACCCTGGACCGCATCCTGCACATGAAGGGCTCCATTGTTGCCCCACGCCTCATGGAGAGCACAGTGGTCCAGGGCATGGAACGGGCTGAGGTACCCCCTCCACTCACCACCCCATGAGAAGGCACTGACTCTGGGGGCCCCGCCCCCCAAGAGGAACACCTTGGGACCTTGGGAACCACCATGCCCCCCACACACACCAGCCCCGGAAATGGGTAAGGGGAGTGAGGGGGGCAGGGGCACCGCTGCGGGGATGAGGCAACCCGGCAACCAACTGCCCCCCCCCACAACCCACAGACTGTCAGTGGGAGGGGGGCAGGAATATAGGGAGGAGAAGGAGTACTTTCGCCCACACGCAACTGGCTGACTCAAAAGGCTCTGCTCAGGCAATTGAGGCTCCCAGTTGCCCGTCAGGATAGTGTGTGGGCCGCTCAGTATGCTTTCGCACCAAGAGCTTAGGCCCCTATCATCATAGGGCACAGAGCAGTTCAAAGGAAGGGGGTCCGCACATTCACTGCTTCCAAATACCACAAGGGGGGTACACTGGTGAGGGATGGTGAAGGGAACAAGGCTCGGGGACCCAAGGTAGGAGGGAGCAGAACCAAGGGCTTTCACACAGAAGGGGGAAGGGAGACAAGGAAATTACCCCGGGGGGGGAAGGGGCGGAAACACCCTGGCCCGCAGGCCCTCCAGCTCATTCTCACTCACCAGGAAGGAGGGGGAGGGTTCTTTCCACAAACGCTTGCTCCGGGACACACACACTCTGAATTGGGCACACAGGAAACAAATAGGCAGGGAGAGGGAAACACAGATGGAAGGACAATGGGGCAGAGGGCAATGCAATACAGTCAAAGCTCAAAGTACTTAGCTGTCAGGCAGGGGGCCAGTCTCCACAGACACACACGCTCTGTTCACCGGCACAGAGCTCTGGAAACTTCCGGCAGATAAAGGACTAACCCCGCCCCCTGCATGCGCCCGCAGGCACTCAGAGCGGCGTGGTGGGGGGCGGGGCCTTGTCACATCCTCAGAAGGCCCTGCCTGTGATGCGTCCTGAGGAGAGGGTGGGGCCACGAGCGGCGGCAGCATGGCTTCATGCACCAGCCTGAGTTGCGGGCCGCAGGGGGCAGGGCTCGCAGCCATCGGAGAGCATCAGGGGGCAGGGGGGCGACCCCGACGGCTGACACAGACACAGAAACAGGCCCGGGAGCCCGAGCCCCCGGAGGAGATGTACGGAGGGCATGCGGAGGAGGAGGAGGAAGAGGAAGAGGAGGAGGAGGACCAGGACCAGGAGGGCCCATGCAGGAGATGGCCGTATCACCAAGGGGAGCAATGGGGGCACAGGGAAACCCAGGACTTCATCAGGCTCTGGGGGACCCTGGAGTACCAGCTGGAGCTAGCGGTCAACCAGCGGAATGAGCACGTGTTCCAGGAGATCGTGTGAGACATGGAGGCGGTGGGGCACTACAGGACAGTGGCCCAATGCCGCTCCAAGGTCAAGGAGCTCAAGAGGCCATTAAGGACAAGGCCATTAAGGACAACAACCAGCGGTCCAGCCACGGAGCCCAGACCACCCCCTTCTATGGGCGTTGATAGACGATCCCGCTGACAAGCGGGATCATCCAGCGCCAGCATCTGTCCCCCGCCTTCCTCTCTCTGCTGTGTCTGCTGTTCAGACATGGCAGAGAGTCTTTGTGCATATGCGCGCCCTTCCGCGCATGCGCACAAGCCCAGGGAACCCGGAAGTGCGGCGTTAAGCCGGCACTTTGGGGATCGGCATTGGAGGGGGCAGGATCGCCTGCCCCCTCCGACGCGGGATAAGATGCAGCCGGAACAGATAGACAAGCGCAAATAAAGGCGGCTGATCAAAGGATCAGCTGCCTTTTTTGTCTCGTCTATAAACGGCCTATGACACCCTGGACATGAAGGGCTCCATTGTCGCCCCACGCCTCGTGGGGAGCGCAGTGGTCCAGAGCAGGGAATGGGCCGAAGTACCCCCTCCCCTCATCGCCCCATGAGAGGGCACCGGCTCTGGTGGCCCCACCCCCCAAGAGGAATGTCCCGGGACCTTGGGGACTGCCAGGCCACCCACGTGCACCAGCCCCGGGAGCCCCCACCCAATGTCGGACATGGTGGGATCCGAGGCTGGCACACAGTTCGCACCAAGCCAGGGGACACATGGGGACCACAGCAACACAGAGGGGCTGGCCTCGGAGGGATCAGACACTGACATTGAGGGTAAGAAAACGGGTGGGAGGGGCGGCAACCGGATGGAATGGGCTGAGAGGGGAAGGGGGGCACACCGGCCATGGGGCCACCCCCAGCAACCCCTGACACCCTGGACCATGGAAAGGGGGCCAGGGGGCTTCCTGGGGACACATTCCGCCTACCCCCACCCCAACCATCCCATATCTTCACAGATCATGGCACGCCCCAGCACCCGGGACAGGCAGGCAAGGGGGATGGCGGCGAGCAGCCCCAGGAGCAGACAGAGGTCCCAGGTGAGGCCTCCTGAAGAGTGGGGGGAGAGGGGGCCAGGAGAAGCTGGCCAGGGGGACCCAGCCCATGCGGTGTGGGGGAGAGGGGGCCCGGAAGCAGTGGGCCGCTGTGGGATAGCAACTGCCGGCCACCCAAGGGGGCGGCCAGGACCCTTCAGCTGCAGCATGGGATGGGGGGCCGGAGCCCTGGGAGCCTAACCAACCACTGCATTGCACCCCACCAGGGCAACCCGCTGGGTCCCAGCAAGCCAGCCCCGTGCCCCCGGCACAACAGATGAGGGCGCACCGTGCATGGGTAAGGTGCCAGAGGGAGGATCAGGTGGAGGACATTGTCCGCAGCACCATCAAGCAGGGCGAGCGGATGATAGCAGCCATTGACCCCATGGAGGCGGCCACGGAAAGGGCCGTGCAGCAGGCAGAGGCCAGGGACCGGAGGCTGCAGGTGGAGGTGTGCCTTGAACAGAAGCAGGAGCGCCAGGAGCACAGCAAGCAGGTGGAGGCATCTGGGCAGCTGGAACAGGCCATTGACCGGATGGTGAGGGAGCACTCTGCCAAGATGGACCGGTTCCATGACATTGGCACCTCGCTGCTACTGCACGCAGGGACTGTGAATGCATACGTGATGGCAGCCGCTCTGCCGGGCAACCTGCCTGCCCCGTCCCTGATGCCGGGCCCCTCGGTGCCCCCACCATCCCTGCCACTGCCCCAGCTGCCAGCACGCCCACTGGACCTGCATATCTGCCTACCGGTCCCTATAGGCATCCGGAGGGAGCAGACACCCGGGGGGCCCCTCCGGCCCCGGGTTCGCCCACCCTCCCAGCAACGCCTGCCCCTCAGGACACCGAGGCGGCCCAGGACACTGTCGGGGACACGGACAGCGGGGGGTAAAGCTCCCAGAGCTCCACAGTGGCCACAGAGCAGCTGAGAGGGAGACCACAGAGACATGGGGGGAAGGGGGGGAAGGGGTGGGAGTGGCCTGGGGGGGAACGGCACTGGGAGGCGGGTGGTAGTGGTGGTGGTGGTGGTGTGAACTGTAGGCAGTAAGCACAATAAAGTCCTGGGCACCACATTCGCGGACCTGCCTCTGTTCATGGGCCAGGGGCTGGGGACGGGTGGGTTTCTAGGGGTGTGCCCTGAGAGCTGGTGGGGGCCCGGGGTGGTGGGTATGGTGCTGCGCGGCCTCACGCCTTGGTCTCCCGGCTGATGTGCCTAGCCAGGGCAGCTCAGATGCGCTTTGCGTACTGGTATTCCCACAGGTTCTCAGCATTCACATAGAGTGACACGGGGCCGGGAGGGTGCCAGGGCACGGGGTAGTCGAGGACGGCCCCATCGGTCTCACACACATTGTGCAGCACACAATAGGCCCTGATCACAAGGGCCAAGGTCTCCACCGTGTAGTCCAGGTGGCCTGTGAGGCACCTCCAGTGCTGCTTGAGGGCCCCGAAGGCCCTCTCAACCACGGTCCTGCTTGCACAAAGGCGGGTATTGTACAGCGCTTCCACAGGGTTCCTGGCGACCGGGTATGCCTTCATCAGCCACCGGGTGAAGGGATAGGCCGGGTCCCCCAGGATGCAGAGGGGCATCAGCACCCCCTCGATCCGGATCATCCCCATGTCCGCAAAGTCCCCGCGGTACATCCGGGCATAGAGGGGAGAGATGGTCATGATTCGGTCATCGTGGCTGCGCCCAGAGTGACCCATGTATATGTATATGAACTGTCCCCAGTGGCCCACGACTGCTTGCAGCTGCAGGGAGTGGTACCTGTGTCAGTTGACATATTCCGCGGCTTCCCCATTGGATGGATGGAGGATTTTTATGTGGGTTCCGTCCACGGTGCCCATGCAGTTGGGGAACCCTCCAGCTGCAAAGCCGCCAATCACGGCCTCCTGGTCCACCAGCTGGATCGCTCAGTCCAAGAGCATGCCCTCCACCGCCTCGCAGACATCCTGCAGGATCCCGGCGACAGTGCTCACCTTGACACCGAAGTGCTGCGAGACGGACTGGCAGGAGTTGGGTGTTGCAAGGGCCCAGACCCCGATGGCCACCCACTGGACCAATGGAATGGGGGCCCGCATGGGTGATTGATGCTGTTCCAGCCAGGGCATTAGCAGCTCTGCAAGTCACAGGAGGCTGTGTCTGTCCATCCAAAAGTGTGGTCTCCAGGCAGCCTCGTCCCACTGAGCCAGAGCCCTGGACCACCACCCCTGTGCCTGCTCCGTGACCCATAACTGCTGGGCAATGGGCATAGAGAGCTGGGCAGCATGGCCCATGGTCTCCCTCCGGCCCTGGAGCCGGCTGGCCACCTCATGGAGCACAGCAGCATGCTCCTGGGCATGAAGGAGGGCCTGCCGGGCCACTCCAGACACCCTCTGGGCCCTAAGCCAGACCAGGGAGCGCCTGCGTCCATGGTGGGCCCTCCAGGCTGTAGCAGCGCTCCTGGCCATGCACACCCACAGCCGACTGGCCACATGCATCTCTGCGGTCTGGATGCACAAGAGGTCCATGTGTGAGCGGTACCACTCTGCACAGACTGCTAGGTGCATCCCGTAGGTGCCCAGCCATTCCAACTCCATGGTGAATGAATGGTGCCCTGGGTGGGTTGGAGTCGTACCCGTTATAGGCTGGGACATGTGTGGCCCCCACCCCCAGGTCACGACTTGGCGACCGGGCGGGGGGACCCAGGTCACCTCTGCTCCCCCCCCCAGCTGGCTGGCCCCGCTCCTGCAGGGCGACCGAGGTGGGGAGGCAGGGGGCACCCCATTGAGCACACCTGCAGCCACTGCTCAGGGCCTGGTGCATGGCCCAGCCAGCGCCCGGGCGTGCGTGTAGCAGCTGCATTCCTGCTGTCATCACCTTCCACCTCTGTGTGTTGGCTGCCTGTTGTCCTCACCACCCTGATTAGTGTGTAGGCTGCCCTGTATGTGCGCTTGGTTCCAGCAGCTAGGCTGGGTCCACACCCCATGCCTTGCTACTTTGCTGTGCCATGTTGCGGCCTGTGGCCTTATCGCTTGGCCTTGGAGCTCCCTTGCTTCCCCTCCCATCCCTCCAGGGATTGTGGGACCCCTCTTTCCTTGCAGTTAGTATCCTCCACTTGCTGGACCATGGCTGGCAGCACTCCCCCAGGGCTTGCGGGCCCCACTGCCCCTGGTGCCCCCCATAGATGGACCTTCCAGAAGACCATGGCCCTGTGTGACCTGTAGCATTCCCTGACTGTGCAATTGCTCCTGAGCTGCCCGGACAGCCTCACAGGTGCCTATGCGAGTCTGAGCTCCGGCCTATGCTACTTTGGCTATGAGGCGAGTGCCAGCGATTGCCAGCTGCATGCGGAGACACTGAGTCTGTGTCCCTTTCCCAATGGGCACATCCCGGAGATGAGGTGCGCACTTGTGGGGTGGTCAGCTGTCTGCTCTCTCTGTGTGCAGCCTGGCCGGCTACATGGCCTGTCTGGTGGAGGGGGGCCCTGCCTTGGCCGTGTCCTTCTTTGGCTGTGTTCACGGGGCCCGTAGGTACCAGCAGTTGCTTGGGGCGGTCTACCACTGCCTGTTGGAGCTGGGTTACCGTTCATGGCCCCCAGCTGCTGACTATGGCTTGTCGGAGCCCACCGGGGTGGAGCTGATGGCGCTGGCTGGTTTGTGGTCCCAATCCGATGTCCAGGTGGGGCTCGTCATGCAGGATCCCTTCAAGGCATACTACCTCGTCGCCCACCACATGTCTGCACTGGGATACCATCGGGGCATGCTCCAGTGGCCTCACTTCATGCACCTGGCAGGCCACCCAGGCCCCTTTGTAGCCCCCTGCAGCTGGCTGTGAGGCCCCCTGTGCCTTCCACGCCCTGGATTCTGGCCCCGCTGTGAGCTCCTGCTTCCGTCCTGACACCCGGGGTCCCTGCCCACTTCCTCCATGATGTCTGGGCCTTGCTGATGTGCTGGCTGGTTCCTGGGGTTCTTCTGCCTCTGCCTGTTCCTCTGGGCCCCCTCCACACACACCCTGTCCTCCTCTGCAACCGTTGTTCCCCTCTGTGGCTGCCTTCTCCTGTGTCCTGATCTCCGAGCCATCACCCAGCACCCCGGGTGCTGCTGTCCTTCATGGTCCAGTTTCGGTCCCTCCTGTGCCTGTGTCCCCCCACTCCTGCCCCCCTTGGGTGACTCTGTGACCATGGGGTTCTGGGGCCCCCGGACTGAGCCTCCCGGCATCTTCCGGGGGGGGGNGGGGGGGGGGGGGGGGTTGGACCGCCTGTGCCACACCTCGGCTCCGGATCGTCTCCATCCTATCCATCACACCCTCACCAGTGCGTGAGGTCCCTGTCTGCCTCCTGGAACATTCCCGGGCCACTCCCTGCCTTTGTGGCCTCCCGTTGTTCCTCTGCTCTGCCCCTGGGGGTCCCCCCATACCCGGACTGCCTGTGTAGCTGTGGGGTTGCCCGTACAGCCTGTGCTATTGTGGGGGTTCTGGCTGCTGTTTCCCGTGTCCTGCCCTGCCCCCGGGGTGCTCCTCCCCCATTTCCCTGGCCCCAGGTTCCCCCCACCCCCCCGTGCCCCTTGTGCTGTGTGTGTTGTCCGTCCCACTGTGTTCCCCCTTCCAATCTTTTCCCATGCAGGTGTGTATGCACCCGGGCATGTGTTTGTGATTTGTGTTCCGATATGACCTCATTGTCTCTGTGCCTGTGTGTGTGCTGCCTTGGCCGCTCTTCTCCCTCCTCCCCCTCCCTTCCCATTTCCCTTGTGTGGGCATTTCCTTTTGGCCCTTTTGGCTTAGTTTGCCCTCAGTCAGCCATGTCTGCCTCCCGCCCCTCCCCAGTGCCTTCTGGGTGTTTTGACCACGGCCAGGAATTGGCGTCATGTCTGTTGCGCAACCCCGGGCTGTGGTCTGTCAGGCTGATTCCCTGCCGTGGTCCCGCTCCCATCACGTCTGTTCGGGGCTTTCCTGGACCATGGGGGTTGGTAGTTCAGCTCACCACCACTGGGAATCCACTGTGGTGATTCAGGAGTGAAAACACCCAGAGTCACTCCCCCTATCCCTCCAGACCAGAGCAAGGTTGCCGACACCACCACCTGTCACCATAAGCAGGCGTGGGGAGGGGCTCTAGATGGTTGATGGATGATACCTCTTACCGTATACCACATTCGTCCCAGTAATGCACATGTGAAAAATGGCTGGCCTTTTCCAAAATGGTGGATATGCTGTTGGAAGAGGGCTGAGCATGCCAGAACAGCTGCGGTGACCATTTTGTGCATACACCTTACCAGGACAGACACGGTACGTGGTAAGAGGTACATGGTAAATCAGTATACGGTACACAGTAAATCACGGTAAAAGGTAACGTTGCTGAGATTATCGCTGAGATCTCAAACTATTACTGAGATTGTGCTTAGATCTCAGAAATGGTTCTCAATTACCATGATAATGAAAACCCATTCTCACTTCAGCCCTAGTTAGGATCCTCTCTTGCTTAGTTAGGCCCCAATCCAAGGTCCGCATGCACGTCATGTACATGTGCAGACTAAAACTACAGTTGTGCATGTGCATGGTGACCTCGGGAAAGTCCCCCACCTCTTGACCACATCGCCACTGCAGCAGCCATGTCCGTTCTACCCCTCTCCTGGTGGTGATGTGCTCAGGAGGTGAGGAACTATCCTGGGGGCATCCGGCACCTATGGCAGTGCCAAGTTCCAAACCACCAGATTTGGCAACCCTAGCTCCTGGTCTCTGCTGAAGAGCTGACTGCCAGGAGTGTGAGAACATATAAAAGCATGTGCGAGTGTGTGCGTGTAAATGTGTGTATGTGGGCAGGGCCTATTGGGTAATTATGCTTGATTGATTTTTTTGTACTGAATAAACCGTCTGGGTTGGGCCTTTACAGCTGAAGACTCCCTATAGCCTGTAAACTCTGATAATCTGACCAGCATGGCAAATGGGCTCGTGATGCAGCTGGAGGTGCTGTTTCATCGTCCCTGGGCTCATGTAGATACTGAAGTGGAAGTGTCCCCTTTTCAACGGTTGGTTTTCCTCCTTCTCTGCTGAGGTTTTTACTAGCATCCTTCGCATTGTTTTAGAAATAATGGTGTCTTCTTGATGTCTTCTGGAACACGTGTTTTGTAAATACTGGAGATGTCTGTGTCTACATTTCCTCTGACCCACGATTTTCCATGGCTGCAAAAATCTGATTGATGCCACTTCCTGTACCTTGCATAGTTCAAGTCAAGCTCCTTTTACTTTTGTACGCTCAAAATGTAAGAATGTTTCCTTTTCACACTGCTGACTGATATGTCAGTCCTCTCATTCTTCTGTTGCCTGTTTTAACCCAAATTTAGGTCCCTCATCTCCCAGAGGTATGCAGTGACCCCTAAAATAGTTCTGAATAACTAATTGTATAAAACAGCACAGTATGCCTTTGCTCGTCCCTCCTGTTCCTCTCACCATATTTCCCACCTCCGTCTGCTTTCAGAAGGCAGAGCTCATTCTCCCAGTGTGATGGCAGGATACCCGTTTCTGCCTCCAAAAATGTACACCTCAGGGTTAGGTTCGATTCTACCATTTGCAAATGGAACTCCATTGACAGTAAAGCTGAGTTTACTCTGGCGTAGAGGTGAAAAAAATAAACTGACATGAATGTGCTATCTGTCAGATTTAGGTGATCTGAACTGAACCCCCTTGGTCTGATATGCAACCTGCTTTGGTATTGGATGGGTTCGATTTGGTAGGTGGTTCAGTTCCGTAGTCAATTGGGTTTGTTTGGTTTGGTTCAGTGATCAGTTTGGTTCATTTCAGTTTTCGGTTTTGTTCTGTTGTCAATTCGGTGTGGTCCTCAGTTCTATTGGTTCTTGGTTTGGTTGGATTTGGAATTGGAATTGAACAACGATGGACAGACTGAATGAACTGGAGCTAAACTGAATGAATCAGCCCTGAACTGGACATCCGCTCTGATGTGAACACTTGGCTGATGATCCGAACAAGAAAATAATACCCACAAATAGTAGAATCATTATTCATTTCATCACTACTCCAGAGCTAATATTTGACCCTCAAAGTTTCTAATAATAAAATAATAATAATTAATAATTAATAATTAATGATTTTTTTATTTATATAATGTCCCCCTACCTTGTGTGGCACTTGAAGCACTTTACAGAATATAAAACAATATAAAAGAATAAAACAATTTAAAACAATTCAAAACAATATAAAAGTATAAAACAATTTTAAATGATTCAAAACAATTTAATTGAAAATAGCCTTTCCTCAGCATGTCACCAGGAATGTACAAAAGGATGAAGCACAGGTTTGAAACCCCTGGGCTTGTAGACCAAATCCAGCTCATGGCTGGCTCTTATTTGGCCCTATCCAGTTCTTGGATCTGGCCCATGCATCTGGGCACATTACACTGACACAAACCCACCTACACCCACTACGGCAAAAAAAAACCCAACATCCTCCTCTCCCCGCCTCCGTCCGTGTAAAAAGGGCCTATCTGTTTTATTTGTTTGTTTTTTGTTTTTTGCAGGAATTCTGTTTTGAAACAGATATTCAGTATAATTCACTGGTGATCACCCTGCAGGATAGGCAAAATTGTAAGATTCCAGGACTTCACAGGCCATGCAAACATAAGTAAAATATCTTTCACTTGTTGGCTATTTCTATGAATACATTTGCACTAAATCTGTAACTCCAGGTCAAGCTCTATGAATTACAACTAATAAGAGGGTGTTTTCAGTAAGTCATTTTTTTCTCTTATTAAATATCAACCAAACAACTTACATTGGTCAAACAAGAAAATAATATCTCTGGCCAAGCCATCCCCTTTCGTATAAGAATCTGTGGCAGTAAATCTCAGGGCATGGTCCCCTGCCATTAAAGGCAATGATAAAACTCCCATTGACTTTAATAGTAGAGGGTTTTCCTGTCAGTTTTGTCTGTAGGATGAAGAATGAAGTCATATGAAAAAGAAGTCCTTGGATCCTGAGGAACTGCAGGCAGGGGATGCAGAAGCCATCTGCATAAGAAGATCCTTCTTCCAACCTTGTATGGTGGTAGCATAGTTCTTACAAGAGCCATCATACCATGAGTTATTATTTATTTATTTATTTATTAATTATTATTATTATTATTATTATTATCAAGCATTTATATAGCGCCAACAGTGCACCTGGTGCTTTACAAAGTAATGGAATAGACACGGTCCCTGACCTAGGGCTTACAATCTGAGAGATGGTGGGGGGGAGGGAGATGAAGGAAGAGGAACAGAGGAAGAAACAAGGGGTGTCACATTCATGAAGATGTGAGGTCCCAGGTGCACGCACTTGACTTGGTTACATCGAGAATGATAGCTGGCTGGTCCATGTGGTGAGGGTATGAGTACACAGACCTCAGCTAACAGATTGTATGGGATGAAGGGTATCAGCAGGAGTTAGGTGAGGGGAGCCAGGAGTCAGGGAGGGCAGAGCGGAAGAGGTGGGTCTTGAGGAGGGATTTGAAGGTACGAAGGGAAGGGGTGAGGTGGATGTAGGCAGGGAGGGAATTCCAGGCATGGGGGGAAGCTAGAGAGAAGGGATGGAGGCAGTTAAGGGAGCAGGGGAGGTGTAGGAGGGCAAGAGAGGGGACAGAGGAGGAGCGGAGTTCACGGACTGGAGTACGGAGGGAAATTAGCACAGAGAGGTAGGGGGGAGCACGGTTGTGAAGAGCTTTATAGGTGAAGACTAGGAGCGTGGATTAGGGCTGTAGCTCACTCTTGATTTTCTCTTGATTCTTGCCAAGAATCACAATCCTTAACTTGTTTTTAGCAAGAATCGATAATTGAGAAAATCCCTGGTTCTCAACACTTTCTCGATCAAGAATTTTTCTTGATTTACCATGATTTACCATGTACCATATACCAATTTACCATGTACCTCTTACCATATACCACGTTCGTCCCAGTAATGCACATGTGAAAAATGGCTGGCCTTTTCCAAAATGGTGGATATGCTGTTGACACCTTCTTGGAAGAGGGCTGAGCATGCCAGAACAGCTGCAGTGACCATTTTGTGCATACACCTTACCAGGACAGACACGGTACGTGGTAAGAGATACATGGTAAATCGGTATACAGTACACAGTAAATCACGGTAAAAGGTAACGTTGCTGAGATTATCACTGAGATCTCAAACCATTACTGAGATTGTTCTGAGATCTCGGAAATGGTTCTCAATTACCATGATAATGAAAACCCATTCTCACTTCAGCCCTAGTTAGGATCCTCTCTTGCTTAGTTAGGCACCGATCCAAGGTCCGCATGCACTCATGTACATGTGCAGACTAAAACTACAGTTGTGCATGTGCATGGTGACCTCGGGAAAGTCCCCCACCTCTTGACCACGTCGCCACTGCAGCAGCCATGTCAGTTAGGAAGGGCGAAGTGGAAGAGGTGGGTTTTGAGGAGGGACTTGAAGGTGTGGAGGGTGGGGGCCAGGCGGATGAGGGCAGGGAGGGAGTTCCAGGCGTGTGGGGCAGAAAGGGAGAAGGGACGAATATGGTTGGGGGAGCAGGGGAGGCAGGGGAGGGTGAGGGAGGGGATGGAGGAGGAGTGGAGTGCTTGAGCAGGGGTTCGGCGGGAGATCAGGGCAGAGAGGTAGAGGGCAGTGAGGTTGTGAAGGGCTTTGTAGGTGAATACAAGGAGATTGTGCAGAATGCGCTCAGGAAGAGGGAGCCAATGGATTTTAATGTATTTTATTGTATTTTAATGTTGTTGAATTGTATTTTATGTTTTAAGCTGCCCTGAGCCTTTGGGGGAAGGGTAGGGTAAAAATGTTAATAAATGAAATAGAGATTACAATTTCCTGTGCCCAACATCTTAGCATGTAGTAAACCAAATGTAGTAAACTGGTGTAACAAACAAATAGAGATTGAGGAGACAGCGGAAAGAGCAATATGGGTATATAGCAGTGACCATTTGCATGCTTGCATGTTACTGAATAATGGGGTATTTACAAATGTGATGCTGGGCCAGTAGGGCCCACTTTGGCCTGGCTGGATCAGCGTCATGGTGGTATTTGTTCTGGGCCCGGTACAAACCCCAGTGGGTTGGAAATGTGGGCCTGAAACAAGCAGGAAATGTGGGCCTGTTCCTGGCCCTGTCCTGGCCCAGCATCAGGGGGGACCATGGCAGCCACGGCTGCCTGTCATGGGTGGGATGAAGCCAGCCGGCCATGCAGTGCTCCCCACCCCCTCCCCCACTGGGGAAGGCTGCGGGGATTTCTATTCCTGTTGCCTGCGCTGCCCCAGCGGGTGGTAGCCCTGTCCACCCCTAGGCAGGATGATGGCAGGGCTGTCATGTTTGTAAGTATCCAGAGTTGGGGTTTTTTAAGAGACAAACATAGTAGCTGCAGTTCCTTCTGTCTACCTGTCTAGCCACTCATGGTTGGCAGCATTTTGAATGCATACTAAATTTGCAAATAATTTTACTCCAACATCCCTGCTAGAAACTGTGAACAAAATACTGCTACAGCAATTTGAAGTGAAAAGTTCCCATTTTATTCTGTGTTCTTTCTAATGTGATTCCTGTTAATAATTCTAGTTTCTTGCAAATAAATGTATAAAACTCTGGAGTCACAATTTTCAGTTAGTATAGCTAAATGCACAATATCAATCTTCACTTTCTGCCAGCGAGATTGAATTACTTAGTAACTCCCTATTTCAAGTCATCTTTGGGATTTAGATTATCTGAATAGTTATTTTATGTATATATCGTTTATTTATTTCTCAGGGGACTAGTTATCTCAGGGGAAAAAATAAGCATTTTACATTAAAGAGTACACTTTAGGGCTTTGACATTAATGGCAAGGTCAAATGTGGTACTTTTTGCTCCATTGATTCAGACATTCATGACCCAAGTGAGGTCATTGCTTATGCACAGAGCACAATTAAATCAAGGTTAGACAAGCAGCCTTCCTTAGTACAGCAAGATAGTGTGCCAAGAAATTACACAGCACTGCAAAATTTGCATCTGAATCCTCCTTGATTATGAACTTTATTAGTTTTCAAGACCATGTCAGAAAAATTAAGTAACACACATATTGGTCCAGTTTTTAAAAAAGCACTTATATCTGAGTTTACATTAAGGTCTTTTAAAACCTGTATATGTTGTTACTTTAAAAAAGCCATTATATTTGAATTTACATCAAGTTTGTTTAAAAGATGAGTGAACAAACAGGCAAAAGTTGTTCTATTTCATACTTTATGGGCTTGTTGAAACTTCTTCCAAGATAACTTTACCTTAGGAGAGTGATTCTCAAACTGGGGAATACGACCCCGAGGATGGTGGTGCAGGATGGAACCAGGGGTATGTGAAAAGGATACAGCTGATCTGATCTAACGGGGATTCCTAAAACGGTGGTGACTCTGCCCTGTTCTATAGTATGAATTTTGATTGCTATTGCAGCTATCAATCAATATTCAGGTTCCAGAAATAGTCCAGCTGGCTTCATTCTGGAAACCTCCCTAGCTCAGTCACTCTGAGCAAGGGGAGTTACCATAGTTGCAGTAACAGCAGAGCTACAGGAGGAGGGCAGGAGAGCAAGGAAGGGACAGAGGGAAAAGGTACAAGGGTAGGGTGGCCAGGGGTATACAGACTAGGGCCCTTTTTTACACGGACCGCTGCTGGGGGATGGTCTGTCCATGTGTGCATCACTGCAGGGGCGGCACAAGGGTGCAGGTGCAGATGGGTACACCCCTACCCATCCCCATGCACAGAGCAACCGGCATTTTCACTGGTTGCTCCGTGCATGTGGGGGGGGGGGATGTGTGGGGATACATTTATTTTTTTTATCCATTTATACCCCGCCCCTCCTGTAAAACCAGACATGAGTCATGGGAGTGCACACTCACGCAGCTCCACATTTACACGAGATGCTCCTCCACATGGACATTGGGTGTCCATGTGGGGGAGCATCTCGTGTAAAAAGGGCCTAGGAGACACAAAGCATATATTAGAGGTGTGCAATATTGTATTATTCTATTAATTACCCCAAAAATAATCTTTTTTGTAATTACGTAATTACATTCCTTTTTGTAACTACACTAATGAAAACGAATGAAGAAGAAAATGACATTTGTTTGATTTTATTTGTTTTCATTCTTATTTTTTTCATTTTATTTTATTAATTTTTATTTATTTTTTAAATTACTCTGCATGCATAAATTATCCACCATGGCTGTTCTGTGCATGCGCAGCCCTTTTCCAAAATGGTGCCAATGCTGCCAGCGCCATTTTGGGAGCGGGCTGCGCATGTGCAGAATGGCCCTGGAGGCCATTTTATGCATGCAAAGTGATTTTTTAAAAATATATATATATATGTTTAATAAAATTTAAAAATAAATGAAAACAGTAGAGTCCTTTACCAAAACTTCTGAAAACAAACGGGGTTTTTTGAAAAACAAAACAAAAACAAATTATGTGCCTTCTGACTATACAGATATATAGAAGGGCTTCATATTGCATGACGATTTAAAAGAATGTTATGCAGATTGCTCCAGCTCATTTTTATTTTTGTTGCATATATATATATATGCATCCAAAATAAAAATGAGTTGGAACAATCTGCATAAAATTATTTTAAATCGTCATGCAATATGAAGCCCTTCATCTACATGTTTAAATACAAGCGCTGAAGTAGGAAGACCAGCGCTGAAGTACAAAATGCAAAAAACAAAACCATAATGAAACTATCAGCTGATTTCAAGGCACTGCCCAACACTAGGTGGCTAGGTCCTTCTTCTAAATCAAAAGCAAGGAATTGAGATCGAGAACCGCACTTTCAGCTTCTAAACAAATACAAGTGGAATGCAACAGTTACAATGATTATTGATGGAATGCTGCCAGTGTATTCAGCACTGTGTAAATGTAGAATGACAAAGCATAGCATGCTCCCCAGCTTGAGTAACTGTTACTATAAATCAGGTAGAGGAGAACAAAGAGTGAGCACATAAAACAGACAGACTAAAGGTTTAACCTCAAGCAAAGCAAGTATTTTCTTTAATATTTATGATCTCTGCTTGTTAGTTCACTGAAAGGTCTCATGGGAAAAGTTAATTCTGATGAATGAACTGGGAAATGAAGGGATAAGCGAGCTATTAACTGCACAAGGAGAGGAGAGTAGTTTTAGGCATGAGATTTGTGGAGAGAAATGGAAGAAAGCAGAAACTGGAGAGTGAGAGACAATTAACGCCTCATCCTCAAAGTCCTATGTCACCCCAAGACCCATTTGCTTTGCTGGGAATTGTGCAGGCACTGCACTTTGAAGATCAGAACCTATGACTGCTTTTACACTAGCGGGTTGCAGTCGCAATTTTTTTAAATCCCGCAAGGCGGGATTAGACGTGATGATGGATGCGATCATGCTCATTAAAGGCGGTCGCACATTGGGCATTTTTACACACACGTTAAAGTTCCGGATGTTTCAATCTTCTGGGTTTACAAGTCCACAAGTAAGTTCTGGATCCGGATTCATTTTTCACGTGCACACACTGCCCTGAGGCAGTTCCTGGATGCATTCTTCACACAAACACTGCCCTGAGGCAGCCTAAAGTAGCTGCAACTGTAAACGTAACAGGCTGCCATGGAAACCAAGTGTCCACAGCTGCCTGGAGCAAAGCAGTTTACCAGGAGAACCTTTTACACTCTGTGAGAAGTTTCACGCAGAAGTTCAAAGATCCGGATGTTTATTATTAATTTTTATTATTATTATAAGCATTTATATAGCGCCAGTGACGTACCTGGCGCTTTACAGAAATTAAGATAGACACGGTTCCTGCCCGAGAGCTTACAATCTAAAGACAGGGGGAGGGGAGACAGGGAAGGGGGAACAGAGGGAGAGACAAGGGATGCGACATTCACGAGGTTGCGGGAACTCAGGTACACGTTCTTGGCTTAGTTACAGTAAATTGGGAGTTTGCAGATAACAGGTGGGGGATAATCCTGGGTAGGGATGATTAGCAGGAGTTAGGAAGGGCAGCGCGGAAAAGGTGGGTTTTGAGGAGGGACTTGAAGGCGTGGAGGGTGGGGGCAAGGTGGACAAGGGCAGGGAGGGAGTTCCAGACATGCAGGGCAGTGAGTGAGAAGGGACGAAGGCAGCTGGGGGAGCAGGGGAGGCATTGGAGGGTGATGGAGGGGATGGAAGAGGAGTGGAGCGGAGTGCTCAAACAGGGGTTCGGAGGGAGATCAGGGCAGAGAGGTAGGGGGGAGCGAGGTTGTGAAGGACTTTGTAGGTGAAGGCAAGGAGCTTGTGCAGAATATGCTCAGGAAGAGGGAGCCAGTGGAGAGAGGAGAGGAGAGACTGCACATGGTCAAAGTGACGGGCTAGGTGGATGATCCGACCTGGCAGCAGAGTTTTGAACAGAGATGAGGGAAGAAAGGTGAGAGCGGGGAAGGCCAGCGAGGAGGAGGTTACAATATTTGAGGTGTGAGATGACTAGGACGTGGCTGAGAGTTTTGGCAGAGGGAAAGACAGGATTTGGCGATGGAGTCAATGTAGGGTTTGAAGGTAAGGTGCGAGTCAAAGATGAAGCCCAAGCTACGGACTTGGGTGACAGGGAGAATGGAGACCCTGTCAATGGCAATGACAGGCAATGTCAGAATCCCGGAATGGCAATTGACAAGAAAGAGGGAGAGGAAAGGTGCCGGGGGGGAGAGATCGGGAGTTCAGTTTTCACCATGTTCAGTTTGAGTTGGCATTGAGACATCCAGGCGGAGATATCGGAGAGACAAATGGTGAGACGAGCTTGAACAGAGGGGTAGAGGGAAGAAGCGGAGAGATAGATTTGAGTGTTATCAGCGTATAGGTAGTATTGGAAACCGTGGGAGGCAATGGGTTTGCCTAGGGATTGGGTGTAGATAGAGAAGAGGAGAGGGCCAAGGACAGAGCCTTGGGGAACTCCGATCGAGAGGGGTAGGGAGGCGGGGGGGGAGGAGTTAGGAAGAGATACATTGAAGGAGCAGTCAGAAAGGTAGGAGGAGAACCCGTCGAGGACAGAGTCCCGGAATCCCAGGGAGTGGAGCAATTCAAGTAGGAGCAAGTGGTTAAGTGTCGAAGGCAGCAGAGAGATCAAGGAGGACAAGAATAGAGTAAAGGTGGCTAGATTTAGCCACAAGAAGATCATTGGTGATCTTAGCAAGAGTGGTTTCAGTGAAGTGAAGGGGGCGGAAGCCAGATTGGAGGGGGTCAAGGGAGGAGTTGGTGAAGAGGAGGTTGAGGCAGCGGGAGTAGGCAACCCGTTAAAGGAGTTTGGAAGCAAAAGGGAAAAGTGAGACAGGATGGTAATTAGAGGGTTCAGAGGGATCCAGAGTGGACTTTTTGAGGATGGGAGAGACATTGGCGTGTTTAAAGGCAGAGGGGAAAGAGCCGGTAGAGAGGGAGAGACTGATGATGTGCAGGAGGGGAGGGGTGATGGTGGAAGCAATGGAGGTCAGGAGGTGGGAAGGAATGGGGTCCAGGAGGCAAATGGAGGGGTTGGAGGAGGAGAGGAGGGAGGAGATTTCCTCAAGGAAAGCGGGAGAGAAGGAGGACAGGAGAGAGGTGGAGGGAGAGGGGGGGAGTGGTAGGGGGAGAGGACTTGTGGGTAGCGCAGCTGCAACCCGCTCATGTAAAAGCAGTCTATCAGTGTTAACAAATGTGACAGTGGCCTGCTTTGGCGCACTGAGATCCACTTTGGCCTGCAAGCCACTGTCATGTTTGTTGCTATGCCACCAGATGTTCACTTGGGATTGCTCCCAAATGTGTCAGCAGTGAACCCAGGCTGCAATTCCAGAGACCTCGAGAGTCTCAGTCCAGGCTACCATCCACACAACTGGGCCAAAGCAGGCCACAGTGGGCTATAACATTTGTTATGGCCTGCTGTGAAGCAATCCGGATTGGGTCCATCATGGCAGCCATCATTGGCCCATCATGACAGGGGGTGGGGCACTGGGCACAGTGCAGGGACGGCTGCACCTTCATGTGGCTCTGTGCCCTCCCTGGTATGTTTGGCCCTTTTCCACAGACACTCTAACACTGATACAATAGGTGCTACATTTTATTATACATGCTGCAGGGCACCCATAGAGCACACCTGCAGCCCTGCAGCATGTATAATAAAATGTAACACCCATTGTATCAGTGTTAGAATGTCTGTGTGAAAAGGGCCTTTGTTGTACCACCCAACCCGGTCAAGACCATGTTGGTGGCAGGTTCCTGACCCAGGTCGGGTCGTGACGGTGGTGCTCCACTGTCACTTCTGTTAACACCCAATATTGCACCAAACTATCTGTTGATATTATCCTAGCAGCAGGATTGGATGCAGAGATATGTAAGCACACAGAACCCCGTGCGTTGGCTACCCGGTGAGGACGCCAATTACATGGCGTCCATGAATAAACTTAAAATGGCAACCTAAACGTGAGAACTGCTGCCACAGAATACAGGCCCACCGATCCTCAAACACAGGGAGCCCTGGCTTATGGAGGATCCATGGTGATTTGGAATGGGGCCTGGGAGCCCTAACAAGTGGGCCCCATAAGTGAACGAGAAATAACAATATAGCCATAAAACTGGGGCTTCGGCCTGCAATGCTGGGAGCCCTAGCCCCTGAAGGTGATGCTATGTTTAACTGAACATAAATAATTGATTATGGCCACATTTTCTAAATGGGTGAATTGGTATCTGTTCATCAAACATTCCTCTGTTAGAACTACAAATCCTTTCTATAGCACTAACAGGCATATGCAGTGCTTTACAGTCACGGATTTTTTGGAGACAGGTCCCTTCACAGCGGGCTTACAATCTAAGATTAACACAGGTGAGGTGAACACAGGGAGAAACAGTCATACACACATCCCCATTTTTACAGATGGGAAACTGAGGCTGAGATGTTGTGACTTGCCCAAGACCACCCGGTGACTTCATGGCTAGGGCAGGATTCAAATCCAGAACCATGTCCAGCACCTTATCCATTACACCACACTGGCTCTCTCGGCTAAGAGGTCGTGATTTGTCCAAGGCCACCCACTGAGTTCACGGCTACAGTGGGATTTGAACGCTGGTTTCCCAAGTCCAGCACCTTATCCACTACACCACACTGGCTTTCACCCAGGAGTGGGCCCACACTGGCATTTCACACAAAGCCTCAACTGCCCTGGATCTGACAATTGTCCTCTGTTCCGATGCCAATCAGAAAGCAGGGAGACTGGCTTAGGAAGAACCTAGCAAGAGAGAAAGCAGAGATGTAAATCCAGGGTCAGATCCTCTATTTATTATTATTATTATTAACAAACATTTATATAGCGCCAGCAGTGTACATGGCACTTTACAAAGTAATAAAATAGACACGGTCCCTGCCCCTAGGGCTTACAATCTGAGAGACAGGAGCTGGGGGAGAGACTTAGGAAGGGGAACAGAGGGAGAGACAAGGGGTCTAACATTCATGAAGATGCGAGGTCTCAAGTGCACGTACTTGGCTTGGTTACGATGAGAATGACAGCAGGCAGGTCCATGTGGCAAGGATAAGGGTAAACAGATCGTAGGTATAGGAATAGTGGCTCAGCAGGATAAAGAGTCAGACAGAGCAGAGCGAAAGAGGTGAGTTTTAAGGAGAGATTTGAAGGTATGAAGGGAGGGGGCAAGGCGGATGTGGACAGGGAGGGAGTTCCAGGCATGGGGGGCAGCAAGTGAGAAGGGACGAAGGCGCTTAGGGGAGCAGGGAAGGCGTGGAAGGGTGAGAGAAGGGACAGAGGAGGAGCGAAGTGCACGGGCTGGAGTATGGAGGGCGATAAGTGCAGAGAGGTAGGGGGGAGCGAGGTTGTGAAGAGCTTTATAGGTGAAGACTAGGAGCTTGTGCAGGATTCGTTCAGGAAGGGGAAGCCAGTGAAGCGAAGAGAGGAGGGGCTGCACATGGTCGAAATAAATGCCATGGTTTACTGGCATAAACAAAATTCTTTGCAATCATTTGAAATTGTCAAGCAATGGCTGTCCATATGGTATCATTGCTAGATGATTTAATATCAAAGCATTGCGATGAATTTGTCCTATGTGATTTCATAGCCAAGCATTAAAATGAATTTGCCCAGGGTGATTTAATATCTAAGCACTGAGATGAAATTACAGGATTGTTACATCCTGTAACAATACTGTTGCATTAACCTGAGAATGTTGCACATTAACAATAATGGGTTCCTTCTGACCCAGCGTGGTGTCACAAAAATTACAAGGCACAATTGGACTAATGATCAGTCAAGTCCAATATCCTGACTCTGACAGCAGTCGGTGCCAAATGCTGGGAAAGCAGGTGGAATAAACCTTTTTCCAGTCCCTCTTTAGGAATTGCTTTGCAAACGATCTCTTTCGGTGGACAAATGTGTTTAGGGTTAGCCACTTAACACTGGTTCTGTCTACCTTTCTTATGTATCTCTGACCATACTGTAATGGATTGTAAGCTTTTGCCGGGTGAGGCACTGTGGAGAGACCATGAGCATTTATTTATTTAGATTTCTACCCTGTTCTATCCCTGAAGGCTCAGGGTAGGTTACATAAAAGCACTGCATAAAAGTAAAACCCATAAAATAATAAAACACACCCACCCATAAAATGATAAAAGACACCCAATCACCCAACTCCACCCCAAACCGAGAATCTACCCTTGCCTGTTGAAAGCCTGGCCAAATAAATATATCTTATGCTGCCATCAGAAAATTCACAAGGTAGGGCTTTGATGAACCTCCAAAGGAAGGGAGTTCCAAAGCCATGGAGAAGTCACCAAGAATGCCTCTCTACAAGCCCGGCTTGTATAAACCTGGCCCAATGATGCAACTTGGAAGAGGGCACTCTCTGCTGATCTTAGGCGTCATGAAGGGACATAAGGAGGGAGGCAGTCCTTTCGATATGTAGGGCTCAGGGCATTTAGGGCTTTATAAGTCAAAAACAACACCTTGAATTGTGCCTGGAACACTGTTAGCAGCCAGTGCAGACTCTTAAGCACTGGTGCAATGTGCTCCCAGTGACCCACACCCATCAATAGGCGAGCCGACGCGTTCTGCATGAGCTGCAATCCCCAAACTGTCTTCAAGGGCAGCCCCATTTAGAGCACATCACAGTAATCCAGCCTTGAGATAATGAAGGAATGGATGACAGTGGCCAGATCCATATCTGAAAGAAAGGGGTGAAGCCTTCTCACTAGATGGAGTTGGTGAAAGGCACTCCTTGCCTTGGCCATCTGGTATTCCAGATGCAGCTTGGGATCCAGGAACACCCCCGACTCCGAATCTGTGTAATCAGGTGAGGTTGGACTCCATCAATGATGGAAGTTCCAATCCCATCCCCCAGGTCACAGGGCCGGCCAACCATCATCACAGCAGTCTGATCTGTACATGGACTAGGTCCTCTAAAAAGTAAGATGGGCGAACTAGAGTGTATGGCACTAAATCAAGATATAGACCCAATAGGAATTTCACAGATCTGGTGGAATGAGGGTAACCAATGGGACACTGTGATACCAGGGTACAAAATATATCAAAATGACAGAGTAGATCAAGCTGGTGGTGGGGTGGTGCTGTATGTTAAAGACAGCAATTTATTTATTTATTTTATTTATATTTGTATTTCTACTCCGTCCCTCTCACGTCAAGTGGCTTGGGGCAGCTTACAAAATACTAAAAATATAACAACAAATATAAACACATTCAAACATTAAAATAGATATTAAAACAATACAAAAACTTACATTGTGTGCCAAAAAAAATTCCTAGCACACACACACACACACACACACACACACACACAAAAGGATTCAAATTTTACAGAAGTGAACTGTACTCTGGAATATCTATGGATAGAAATTCCATGTAAAATGTGGAAGTGTATAGCAATGGGTATTGACCCCCCTGATCAGGATGGTGAGACTAACTATGTAATGTTAATGGGGATTAGACAGGCTCTAAAGTTGGAACCTCAATAATAGTGGGTGATTCCAATTACCCTAATATTATATGGGTAAATGTCTCCTCGGGGCATGATGCAGAGGTAAAATTTCTAGGTGCTATAAATGACTGCTTCTTGGACCAGCTGGTCGTTAAACCAATGAGAGGAGGAGCTACTTTGGATCTAGTTCTAAGTAGAACACAACACCTGGTGCAAGGGGTAATAGTGGTGGAGCCGCTTGGCAGCAGCGATCATAATATAATCAAATTCAACATACTTACAGGAGGGAGAATGACAAATAAAACTACCTCAGTAACTTTTAACATTAAAAAGGAGAAATATACAAAAATATGGAAACTAGTTAGAGTGAAATTAAAAGGAGCAATTGCGAGGATTAAACATCTGCAAAAAACTTGGAGCCTATATTTAAAAATACCATCTTGGAAGCCCAGACTAAAATATATTCCACCAATAAAAAAAGGTAGCAAGAGGACTAATACTGCATTCACACCTGACAGCGGCAACTCCCCTGAGCCAAAGACACGGCAGGGGGAATCAGGAGGAGGTCGCAAGTACCACCAGTGCGAACAGGGTTTTGCCACAACTTCACTCGCAAATGACAGGGCTCAAAATCCAGCCGTGTCATTTGCAAGTGAAGTCGTGGCAAAACCCCATTTGCCCCAGCAGTAATTCTGGCCTCTGCTGCCTCCCGGCTCCGTAATTTTGGCTTGTGGGTCAGGAGTGAATACAGTATAAATATCTGCCTACATGGCTAAATGGTGAGGTGAAGAAGGCTATTAGAGCCAAAAATGTGTCCTTTTAAAAATGGAAAACTAGTCTGGAGAAAATAGGAAAGAGCATAGGCATTACCAAATTAGATGTAATGATGCAAAAAATAATAATAAAAATTGTCTCAAGTACATCAGAAGCAAGAAGCCCACTAGAGAGTCAGTGGGGTGATTAGATGACCAGGGAGTGAAAGGGGCTCTCAGGGAGGATAAGGATATTGCAGAGAAGCTGGATGAATTCTGAGTGAATTTGGTCTTCACTGCAGAGGATGTTTATTTATATTTATTTATTTATTTATTTATTTTGTAGATTTTTATCCCGCCCCATCCTGCAACGCAGCTCGGGGCGGCTAACAACAGTCATAAAACAGTTAAGAACAATTTAAAATATAAATATAAAATATCTCAATAAAACAGGGTAAAAAGGACAGTGATAAATAAATAAACGGGCGGGGGATTAAAAACTACCCCCCCCACCCTCCCTCCCAAAGGCCTGGGCAAACAGCCAGGTCTTACAGTTCCGCCGAAATGTTAAAAGGCTTGGGGCCAGGCGAGCTTCCTCCGGAAGGGAGTTCCACAGCCGCGGCCCCACCACCGAGAATGCCCGCTTCATCGTGGCCCCCCGCTTCACGCGGGGGACCTCCAAGAGGGCACCCCCGGCGGACCGCAGGAGCCGTTCCGGGGCGCGAAGGGCGAGGCGGTCCCTAAGGTAAGAGGGGCCAAGGCCGTATAGGGCTTTGTAGATCATAACTAGGACCTTGAACTTGGCCCGGCACACTATAGGCAGCCAGTGCAGCGCTCGGAGCACCGGTGTAATGTGCTCCCGACGGCCCGTCCCCGTAAGAAGACGAGCCGCCGCATTCTGTTGAGGAGATACCCACACCAAAACTATTCTTTATAGGTGATGAACTGTCCACAGATCAATGTGACTACAGAAGAGGTTCTAGAGCAAATTGGCAAACTAAATAGTAACAAATCACTAGGATCAGATGGTATTCACCCCAGAGTTCTAAAGATACTCTAATACAAAATTGCAGACCTAGAATCTCCTACTGTAACTGAGGATTGGAGGGTAGCGAATGTAATGCCAATATTTAAAAAGGGCTCCAGAGGAGATCCTTGAAACTACAGACTGGTGAGCCTAACGTCAGTGCCAGGCAAACCGGTGGAAACAGTTGTTAAAAAGTGAGGTGATCAAATTTGCAGATGACACAAAGTTATTCAAGGTAGTTAAAACCTGTGTGGACTGTGAAGAATTTCAGGAGGATCTTGCAAGACTGGGCATCTAAATGGCAGATGAAATTGAATGTTGATAAGTGTAATGTGATGCACATAGGATAATATTATTCAAACTATATGTACATGCTGAGTTCTAAATTAAGTGCTACTACTCAGGGATCTTGGGATCATTGTGAACAATACGTTGAAATTCTCAGCTTAATGTATAATAGCAAACAGGATGTTAGGAATTATTCAGAAAGGAATAGGGTATAAAAGTGAAAATATCATAATGCCTCTATGAAGGCACCACCACCACCTTTAGTACCCTAATGGCGCCTGCTGCCAGCGAGGACAAGCCCGACTGCGGACTGCTTCAGGGGCTTGGCCCCCCAGGACCCATGCTGCCCGGACCCAGGTAACATCAGTCCCCCTCCCCCCTTGTGGAGGAGGGGGGCGGGACAAAGTTGCACAGTCAGGACTTCTGGACCCGGCATGGCCAAAAGTGGCCTGTTGCCTGGCAGCGCCGTAGGCACGTGCCTCAGCTATCGCGCCTCAGGCATCACGCCTAAGGGCCATGCTAGGCGCGGAACTGGGAGGGCTGGAAGGTTAGTAACGTGGGTGGGTGGTACTTTTGGGGGAGGGGAAAGGGCTGGTGCGTGGGGTTTGGTGAATGTATTGCTTGCCCTATGGGAAAGGGAGGCAATGGAACTGGGTTAGGGACGGAAGGGTTGACCCCCTTGGTGTGAGGAAAGGGTGCAACCCTTTTGAGAGGGAGGGGTATCCTCCGGTGGCAGAGGATGGGGGGGTATTGGTGGATGGGGATCTCCCTTGTGGGGCTGACAGGACAGCCTCTGGGGAGTTGGGGGTGGACCAGGGGGGTCTGCAGTCATAAGGGTCGTGATGGGCCAGGGGAATTATGGTCCTAACTCGCCTCCCAGAAGATCTGTGAGATGGGACAGATGTCTTGTATCTGTCCCGCTCAATGGCCCCCAGTCAGGTGGTGAGGTGATCATTGATCAGAGGGCCCCTGACCTTGGTTTGATGCTGATAAATGCAGGATCGGTTGCCAATAAGTCAACAACGGTCTGGGAGGTGATCCTGGACCAGGCAGCTGACTTCACATGTATTACGGAGACCTCTCTGGACACTGAGTCAAGGCCTATACTGGCTGACCGTGTTCTGGCTGGGTACTCTGTTCAGCATCAGCCGTGGATGGAGGGACAGGGTCTGTGTGTGCATGCGGTGTAGCCATTATTTTTAAGGAGATTTGGTCTGTGAGCAGATTTCCTGTGCAGCCTATCATGGGAATAGAGGGCCTCCATGTGGTGGCAGATTAGACCAGAGACAGAGTGGGGGTACTGCTGATATACCAGGCACCTACCTGTACAGCAGCTTCCCTGCCTGCTCTGACTGAACTGGTGTCGGAGGTGGTCTTGTGATCCCCCAGGGCGATAGTCCTGGAGAATTTCAATATTCATGCCAACACCAGTCTTGGAGGGGTGGAGTGTGAGTTCTTGGCAGCCATGACAACCATGGGCTTGTCTCAGAGAGTGGTGACCCCTACACCTGTTGGAGGACATACCCTGGACATGATATTTTGCTCCAGCTTTGAGGCGGGGGATCCATTAGTGGGGGAGGTGTCAACAGTGCCCTTGTCATGAACGGATCATTATCTCCTCCAGGCCAGTATCCTGGTGCATGTCGATCCCCGGGAGGGTGTGGAACCAGTTAGGTTGGTTCACCCCTGAAGGCTTATGGAACCAGAAAGGTTCCAGAATGCTCTAGGGGATGTTCCCTCTGACTTCAATGGCCGCTCATTTGATGACCCCATGACCTTCTGGAATTCTGTGTTGATGGAGGCCATCGACTGTGTGGCTCCCAGGTGTCCGCTCCCAAATCGCTAACAATGCAGGTCTGCATGGTATACGGAGGAGCTGTAGCGGATGAAGAGAGAAGGGTGGCAGTTAGAGTGAAGTTGACGGATTGCGACATAGAGTATAGTTATGTACCTATGCTGTGGCAGTGCAGACAGCAAAGAAGGTTTTCTTTGCTGCCCTCATTGCATCCGCTAAGTCCCGTCTGGCTGAGCTTTTCCGGGTGGTGAGGGGGCTGGTCAATCCGGCCTCCCCCCGCCTGGATTCAGAGTTATTGAATGCTCGCTGTGACTTGTTTGTGAACTTTTTTGTGGATAAAATTGTTCAAATCCACCACAGTTTTGATGCAGCACTTTTAACAGTGGGTGAGTCAGAGGCAGTTGAAGCCCCATCTTGTCCTGTTTTATGGGATGAATTTCAAGACGTGTCACCCTCGGATGCAGGGGATGCTCTTGGGACTGTTCAAGCCACTTACTGTGAATTAGATCCATGCCCGTCCTGGCTGGTTAAGGCCAGCTGGGAGACATTAGGGCCATTGCTGGCCAGGTTAGTCAACACCTCCCTTAGGGAGGGCAGGGTGCTGAACCACCTCAAGGAGGAGGAGGTGCAGCCCCTGCTCAAAAAGCCATCATTGGACGTTGACTTCCTGGCCAGCTATCAGACAGTCTCTAACCTTCCCTTGTTGAATGGGTGTTGACTCGACAGCCTCAGGAGCATCTGGACCAGGTCAACTTCCTTGATCCCCCACAGTCTGGCTTCTTTCCAGGTTATGGCATGGAGACTCTGCTTGTGGCCTTAGTTGACAACCTCTCTCAGGAGCTGAACCAGGGTCATTCGACCCTGTTGATTATGTTAGATCACGCAGCTGCATTTGATACCATTGATCATGAGTTGCTGGTGACTTGACTATGGAACTGGGCAGGGATGAGCAGGACTGTTCTTGAATGGTTCTGCTCTTTTCTGGCTGGGAGAATCCAGTGTATGGTGCTGGGTGATTATTCATCTTCTCCCCAGGGCCTCACTTGTGGATTCCCTCAGGGTTTCATCTTATTCCTTCTCCTG
This sequence comes from Sphenodon punctatus, assembly GCA_003113815.1. Classification (NCBI taxonomy): domain Eukaryota; kingdom Metazoa; phylum Chordata; class Lepidosauria; order Sphenodontia; family Sphenodontidae; genus Sphenodon; species Sphenodon punctatus. Next base: position 3,144,884 of record QEPC01007499.1, on the reverse strand, counting down.
TTCAATGTGTATATGCAGCCTTTGGGGGAGGTTGTCAGAGTTTGGTGTAAGGTGTCATCAATATGCTGATGACACCCAACTATCTCTCTCGTTTTCGTCAGACCCAGGTCCAGCAGTCTCAGTGCTTACCTGGTGTTTGTCAGTTGTGGGAGTCTGGATGAGGGTGAGCTGCTTGAAGTTAAATCCTGACAAGATGGAGGTGATGGTTGTGGGGAAAGTCAGGGGAGTGATGACCCCGCATCATTGATGGGGTCCGTCCTCTCTTGGTATCTCAGGTCCATAGTCTGGGGGTGCTCCTTGAACCGCAGCTCTTCCTGGATGTCCAGGTGGCAGCTGTGGTGAAGGGTGCATTTTGCCAATTACATCTGGTACATCAGCTTAGGCTGTATATCTTGAACTCAGACCTGGCCACAATCATCCATGCCTTTATTTGAGAGGGAATATGATAGAAGTTTATGAAATCATGAGTGGTGTGGAATGAGTTAATAGGAAATGATTATTTACCCTCTCAAATAGTACTAGAACTAGAGGACACACCATTGATTGTTGTTTGCTGCCCCGGGCTGCCCTGTGGGCAGGAGGGGCAGGATATAAATTTTAAATAAATAAATAAAATAAAAATAAAAAAACTAACTGGTGGCAGATTTTAAACAAATAGAAGAAAGTATTTTTTCACTCAACGTACAATTAACCTGTGGAATTTGTTGACAGACGAAGTGTTCAAGCCCAGTTAGTATAGCTGGGTTTTAAAAAGGATTGGATAAGTTCTTGGAGTAGGTCCATTAGTGACTATTAGCCAAGTAGTTTTAAGGGATGTAACTTCTTACCGTCAGGAGCTAGGAATGAACAACAGCAAATGGATCCCCCATTGGGACCTGTTGGGTACTTCTGCCAAGCGACCGAGATTGGCCACTGTCAGAGACAGGATGGTGGGCTCGATGGACCATTGGTCTGACCCAGTCTGGCACTTCTTACATTTTTATGTACTATTGTCTACAGGAGTCTAAGAAAGACAATCTGACTACACTATACATGGCCTGTCTCCTTGGCGCTGGAATCAAGAGGAGGGATTGTTCCCCTCACAACTACCACAGTTGTATGGTGGGGAGGGCTATTATCGCTAACACTTGTGGCTAAATGACCCAAGGTGTAAACAAGTACGTGAAGTACAAGTACAAGAAGATGTACCTGAGCTGAGAGCTCAAAGGCTGCTTTTAGACATCGTGCTGAAACCTGTGGACCCCAATAACAACAGCTTTTGAGTAGCGGGTCGTCACCATATAGAGAATGATTTGGCTAAAGTTCACACTAGGGCTGAAAAGGGTAGCAAAATAAAGGCGCATGTTTGTTTTTTATTTTGCGATTCCGAGCAGGGTGTAGGTGAACTGAACAACATTCAAGCAATGATTGAGCAACAAATTTGTCACATTTTTAGGCCATTCAGTTTTCATTTTGTTTGTTTCCAGTCATTTTCACCAGGAACAATGAAAATGGGTGGGATAAAAACTGGAAATGGTCAAAATGAACAAAATAAATGACAGGAACGAGCCGAACCGAACGATCCAAAAAGAGGAAAAAGGGTAATCGATCAAGTCATGCTTGGCTTGCTCATTTCTGGTTGGAATGTTCAGATTCTACAGGTTTGCTTTTTTGGCAGGTACTTTCTTCAGCTCTAATTCACCCAGTAAAGGCGAGCAAAGAGGCATTCTCAATGGCTGCTCTGCAGTTATGGAACTCCCTTCCCCCTAGAGATTCACCAAGACCTGAGTCTGAGCATTTTTTGGAAACAATATAAGACCTTTTTATTCGGCCAAGCATTTGGTATAGGGAGGGTGGGGTTAGAGGTTTTTAAATTGGTTTTATGTAAATATATTTTATATGTTTTTATGTACTATAACCTGCACTGGGCCTCAGGGATAGGGGGGAATTAATTTATTAAATTTACACACAGTTATGTGGAGAGTTGTTTTTCCCAACTTCAAACTTCTATCTAGGGAGAATGAAATGGGAAAAGAACAATAAATGTTAGGGAAATCAAAAGTCCCCTGTTCCACAATCCTTTGTACTGCAGTCAAAGTTCCACTTTGCAGTGAGAAAAAGAACAGACATTCCGGTGAATCTTTATTTGATCTGAGATGTTAAAAAAAGGAATTGCTGGTCAGTTGGATGATGCTGCTGCTGCAGCTTTTCCTTTTCCTCATGTGCATTTATTGTCTTAACATTTCTGGAAGCTATTGCCACTTCTTTACTTTGTTTCATAAGTTCCTTGACAAAGGAGTGTACTGTCAAAAATGCTTTGCAACAAGTCTGAGATTTTAAAATGAAATAATCCAACTTGTGAAACTAGTAATAATTGTGAAGATCAATGTCTAGTCACATCCAGCCTGGTCCTAATGAGAGGTGTAGATTAAAGTCATACTTTAGGGGAGCTATTGATTGTGGGCTTAAGCCAACTCTCCTGAAATCAATAGGAGTCTTTGCAAGGATCAAACCTTTGTGTTAACTCTGACTGGCCTTGATCCAGCAAAACTCTTTGGGGCATACTTAAGTTTTAAGCTCATGGATAATGGCATTGAAGTCAGTGGATCTACTCAGATCCTCAGAGTTAAGCATATGCTTAACAAAACGTTAGTGCCTTGTTGGATTGGGTTTTCTTCATGGGATGTTAAAGAAATGCATGGTAGCGGAGTAAGTGTATTTATGGTGATCACACTCAGTATACAAGGTTATCAGGTGTCCTTTATTTTAACTTCTACTGATGGAACATAACAGACATCACTTATTTACATAACAGACATCCCTTTCACTGGGTACCACAGCTCTCTGGAACAGAATAGATGTAATTTCAGTATTCCTCAGCTCTGTAGCATCACTAGGGGTGTGCATGTCATTTTTTTTTTATTGATAATGAAAATGAAATTTGTCATTTTTGTTATCGTTATTGCAATAACAAAAATGACAAAAAATAACAACATCAATAACAATAATGAAAGTCGTTATCGATTTCGTTATTGCCTGGCAGCCTGGCAGGTGTTTTTGGAGGGAAATGTGGAGAGGGGAGTAGACATCTCGGAGCCAGAAATAGTGTTGAATTCTTGAACTGGGAAGGGAAGGACTTGATGGATATATCTCTGGTCAATGAGCAGGGCAAGCAGGTCCCAGCAGTTGAATGGCACCCTGTGATTCCTCAATGCCTCTGCCACCCATAACCAATCAGAAGGGCTCTGGGGGAGGGCATTGCAACCCTTTATATTGTAGGCTGGGCTGCTTCACTCTGTGTTAGCTCTCTTGCTTGTCTGGGTGTGTTTGCAGAAGCTGCTGGTGCTTGCACTAGAAATCCTCCTCTATCTGTCTGTCTGTCCTAAGGAATAAGGATTGGGTGGTAGGGAATAAGGGAATAGGAGATATATATGTGTCCAATATATATATTTGAATATATATATTCAAATATATATTTGAATATATATATATTGGACCCACACACATATAGATATATCTATATATTCAAATATATATATTGGACACATATATATCTCCCATTCCCTTATTCCCTTCCCTACCACCCAATCCTTATTCCTTAGGCACACATATAAAGAGAGAGAGAGAGAGATAGTGTAGTTAATAGATAGACAGATAGATAGAGATAGTGTAATTAATAGATAGACAGATAGATTTGATTATAGATATAGACTAGTGACAGATTAGTGGTAGCAGATATACCTCTGAGTTTTTCTTTTCCTTCCCCTGTGTCCATATATATATTAGGTTCAAAGCTCAAAGTTTATTCAAGGCTATTAGCTTCTGCCATAGTCATAGCTCATAAAACAGCTTAAAACAAAGAAACATATAGATGCCAGCATAGCATAGGCAACGCAGAGATCCAATATAGCCAATTATTAATACAATTAATAATCATCATAATCCTTACAATGGCACAAGACAAAAACAAAAATTAAAATAGAATAAAATAGTATAAGATAAAATAGTTTAACAAAGGCAATAACATAGCATTTAATGAAACCAATGTTTGAATTCAATATAAATGGTATCATATATATTTGCTCATACATTTCTATAAATGCATAAATAAATTGCAAAACCAACTGATCAACCAAGGATTATACAGTTTAAATATATAGATCGTCAATGCTAAATTACAACCACCACTCCTATTAGGACTGAGCCTGAGCAATGTTGTTTCTACAGCGCTGAGCAGCAAGAAAAAAAAAGCCAGTGCTTGGAGCCTATCGGTTTTATCAGAAGTCAGCAACAAAGCCATACTCTGGGATATTTTTTTATTTATTTATTTAATAAATTATTACTTAGCCATAGGCTATTGTAATAAAAAATTATCCTGTCAAGTTAGTACACAAAAAACAGACAGAAAAAGAGGAAATGTCAATACAAAAAACACAATACAAAAACACATTACAAAGGAGTAGCCTCCACATCAAATTTCCATTACCAGTATAAAAAAGTTCAAATTGCTAAAACTACTAGAGTTACTGAGTTTTCTTATATTCTAGTACCCGAAATAAAAATCTGTCCGTGCTGATTGAAATATCCGGATCTCTATGTCTGAGGAGATATAATTCCTTTTGCCTATCAGTCTGGTCTAATCTGCGCAGGTGAGGGGCAATATACAACCACCTCCAAAGATCATATACTGGGCAAACAAAGAGAATATATGCCAGATTTTTGACCTGTGCCTGGCCCATTGCATCTCTACAACCCTGCTTGCAAACCCTCTCGACATATGGCATTCCCTTCCATCTTCCCTCAGTAAAGATTGAGGGAAACACGTTAAATCTCACTAAGGTGAAGACCACTCTAATCCTGGTCATTTTTGGGTTCGCTAAATACGAGGCTCCTTTAATTGGAATTACAGATTTTGGGAATAGCTGCGAGACCTTTTGAGCGGAGACTAATTCTCAAGTTTTTGAATTTCCAGGTCTCTTGAGCAGGACTTGATTTCAGTCCAGGCTCTGCGCCTGGCCAGGATATAAGCCCTTGAGAATCTCATTGAATGAAGAAATTCTTCCACTTGAGCTGGCCATTTGCCTTTTGCTACATGAACAATTTGTTGGGCTATTGAACCTGTCTCCATTAAATGCAGCTTTAGCCAAAATTTCAGGGCAGCTAGTTTTGCCATTTCTGAAATCCTTATCACGCCTGTCTCTACTCTGAGGATAGATACTGGTGTACTCTTAGGGGCGTGAAGGATTAAACGGAGCATTCTATTTTGCTTGGTCTCAAGGTCCTTTAACATATCTAAACTCCAGACCTGCACCCCATAAAGTAATTGGGGGGGTCAGTTTAGCATTTATCAATTTTAGTGCAGGCCTGAAGAGTCTTCCCCCTTTGGACCAGTAGAAGCCAGCAATTCCTAACTCCGTTGCTCTAGCTGCTACACGTGCCATTCAAAAATGTGCCTTCCATGAGGGGACGGAGGATATTATTATGCCGAGATATCTGTATTGTTTCACCTGTTCTATATCGTTACCTTATTATAGATAGATAGATAGATAGATAGATAGATAGATAGATCCTAGGCTGTTTATTATATATATTAGGATTATAGGATAGGAATATTTTGTATTATACAAAGGTTAGGTTTAGCTTAGATTCTGTATATATTATATAAACAAAACTACATATTGTGTATTGTCTACATATTATTGTGTGCAGTTCTTTCTGTATCACACTGAGAAAGGGAAGGAGTTCAACTTCGGACAATAATTCTTCATTGACACATGAAATCGATACCAATACCAATAAGGATACCAAAAATAAAATCTTCGTTTGAAATCGGTACCGATACCCATAACGACAATGATAACGAAAAATGACATTTTGTTATTAACGAAAATGAAAATGACACATTTTAATAATGAAAACGATAACAAAAAACAAAAAACAACCTGGGGCCCCGGTGCACACCCCTAAGTGTCACTTACTCTTGCAGTTTTGGTCTGGCAGCCCTATCAGTAGGGTACAGACGTAGCAAGACTATATCGTGTTGTTTAGTTCAGCACTTTCAGAGATTGCTCTTTAATTAGTGGGACACCATTGCAAACCAAAAACCAGTAGTGCAATGCAGCAAGCACCCAAAGTAATGAAGCCTGGTTTCCTAAGAGGCATGACCACGTTCACGGTAAATCATTGGGATTGTTGAGGTATATTTTGGGGGTATATTTCCTCTATAGATGCACTTCATCGGGTAAAAACAGACATGTCAGTTGCCTGCTTAGGTCTGCTGTGGCCCAGGAGCCACCAAAACATTTGTTGTGATACCACCAGATGTTAGTCCACTTCTGTCCCAAGGTGGGTAGGCAGCTAGCCCAGGCTGTGTCCTTGGAAAATCTCCAAGGTCACAGCCCAGGCTAAGGGGCATACATGGACCAACTTGGCTAGCATGTCTGTGCAGGCCCTGCCATACCTGCCTTGGGTCAGGTGTTGCCATGGCAGCCTGCCATTGTCCGCCATGGCTGTCCATCATGGTGGGGGTGGGGCTCTGGGAGCAGGGCATGGGCGGGCCGCGGGGACGGCCACCTGCATGTTTGTTGTGCTCCTTGCCCTACCTGGGCAGTGTGGGTGGCGGGATGGCTCTCTGGCCATGGGCATGTTAGTTCTGTGGATACGTTCTTGGAGAGTAGGTCCATTAATGGCTATTAACCAAGTAACTCACAGGATGAACCTCTTACTGTCGGGAGCTGGGAGTGAACAACAGGGAATGGATTGCCCATTGTGACTGTTGGTTCTTCACCCATGTGATCAAGATTGGCCACTGTCGGAGGAGAGGATGCTGGGCTTGATGAACCATGGGTCTGGCTCAGTATGACACTACTTATGTTCTTATGTGGCCTGCCCCAGGCTGGGACCGGGAGCTGCTGCTCTGCCCACACATCTGTTTCTACCCATTGTTACAAAATTTTGGTTCTCGACTTATCTTTGTGTCTTCTGCCTCTCTATCAAGGCAAACATTGCCCAGTGGGTTCAAAGATTATTAAGGGAAAACAGACACACATGGACAGAGGATTAAATAAGCCTACTTTCCATAGGAATCCAGGCTCAAATGTGCATTAAAAATAATATCATTTAAAAAAAAAAAAAGACACTAAAGGATCATCCTAGAATCACACACTCCCAGGGCTGGTCTTAGAATTTGCAGGGCCCAAGGTGAAGATAAAATGTGGGACCCTGGTGGCCCCTCTCCCATGGTCCCACCCCCTTGGGGGCATCCTCTGAGGCTCCCTAGACGTGCTTGTGTTTAGGGCCTTCCTGGAAGGGAGGGAGGGACGGAGGGGGCACGACACTCTGCTCTGGCAAAAACAGGGGACACAGCAGGGCCCCAGAAGTAGAGAAAATAGTAGGGCCTGGACAGGGTTACCCTGTGGTAAGGCTGGTCCTGCAGACCTCCTCTCAGTAACCATCTACATTCTTTACACACACGAGGTAAACACTGTTATTCTCATTTTATAGTGGGAAAACTATAACAGGAAGATGTTGACTGACCTAGGCTCCACAACTTGTCAATGGTAGAACTGGCAAGAGAACCCAGAATTCTGATTTTAATGCCTTGTTCTAGCCACCAGACATGTTCTCTTTTCAAAACGATTATAGTTTGATAAAGATTGCCCTCTCGATGGTATTTTTAAAATGCAAAAACCAAAAAGGCACGCAGTTGCCAAAGGGGGCAAGTCAATTCATAGAAAATTTACAATGTTTTTAATGTCCTTCTATTTCAGAGCCAACTCGAGCTAAATAACAAACGCCATTCCTCGAGCAGTACTGACATTTCCCGTGTTACTGATGTCCAGACAAGCACATAAATGAAGCAAAGCCATGCTGGCTCATACGCCAAAATATTTATCTGCCAAATGGAAAAGTACATAGTTGACAGGGACATAAGAAGATAGTAAAGTTTGTACAGACCATGGGAAGGAGCACATTTTCACTTCCGAATTTGGATTTTATCTGCACTGGGTGTTGCATCTGGACTGCACCAGTTCTCAGAAAAACAAAGATAGGAAGCAGAAGAAAGAACTCCTATCTTTCAACAAAGAAAAAAAGGGGGAGTTGTAACTGTTGATGGGGGGGCACAAGAGTAGGGGCTGGACAGGAGGCTAGACAGGGATTCGAACTACAGGGTTCTATAGAGCTTCACAAAATTGGGGGGGGGGGGGGGAGGGCAAGCTCCCGCTACAAGTCACCTATGCTTCCTTCCATTCTGCCCCTTTGCTGTGAACTCAGAAGCTAAACAGTGCAGAGCTTGTGCTGGAATGCAATTTGAAAGATACTAGAAGTTGTGCTGGCCCCTTCAGTGTTATTTCAGAGTCACTGTTAATAAAAACACTACTTTTTGCTAACAATTATGTTTATGCAGGCTCCTTGTTCTGCCTTTATCACAAAATTCTACATCGCATCAGAATTGGCTGTACCTCGCTGCCAGAAAATGGAGCAAAGAAAAAGACAGAGGGTGAAGACAGACCCATGGGTGGCGTGGTGGCTCTCCAACCTGGGTCGGAGTGGGAAACAGCAGTCACCACTCTCTGGGTCAGAGAGCGGCACTGAACTAAGGTGCCCGCAGCCAGAAAGCCATCCCATTGCCCGTACACCCTGGGTAAGGTGGTTAATGTGCAGCTGGTCGCCCACGCCCTGCCATGATGGGAAGCCATGCATTGGCCTGCGTGGGAGGCCCTTAGCCCGGGATATGCACCCGGGATTATCTGGGGGACACATTCCAGGCCAGCCGTCTACCTGCCCTGGGGCAGTAGCAGGCCACCAGGGAAACAGACGTGCACTGAGTCCCGGGTCACACTGGGGGCGTTTATAGACGAGACAAAAAAGGCGGCTGATCCTTTGATCAGCCGCCTTTGTCTGCGCTCGTCTAATTGCCTAGCCAGGGTCTTACCCCGCGTCGGAGGGGGCAGGCGATCCTGCCCCCTCTGAGGCAGATTCCCGAAGTGCCGGTTTTACGCCGCACTTCCGGGTTCCGTGGGCGAGTGCGCATGCGCAGAAGGGCGCGCATGCGCACTCGCACTCTGCGCCATGACTGAACATCAGACACGGCAGACAGAGAAGGCGGGGGAAGAGATGCCGGCGCAGGACGATCCCGCTTTTCAGCGGGATCGTCTATAAACGCCCTGGGACAGCATTACATTTTTTTTCACCCAAAGTAAGTGAACTCCTCTACAATATGGGCTGGGTTCGTGTTAGCCTCCCATCTTGTGCATAGGGCAGCCCAAACAAAAGGGTGCTCCATAAGAGCTGAGCTGAAAGAAAAAACCGAGGAGAAAAAGGTGAGCAACATATCTGCATATGGAGGGAAGTTGGGAAGCCTGTGATACTCTTTTCTACTGACTCACAGTTTCCTTGCAACCTTCCAAGCCTCTCTGCTATCGGGGGGTGGGGGGTCGAGTATCTTCCTGACTGGGCTGCAGTGAACGCAGGGCCGGCCCAAGGGTTTCAGGGGCCATGTGCCAAGCCTTGCTGCAGGGCCCCAAAGGCCGGCCGGCACTCGCTAGAATTGGGGGGGGAGGGGATTTTCAGGGGATGAGGGGCAGCTGTTTACTTACCTGCAACTTGACTGTGTCAGCTCAGCTCCGCAGCGTATAACTGGCCAGGGATTCCCAGGAAGTTTCCGCCCCCCCCCCCACCCGCATGAGCACTGGCTCGGAGATGCCCGGTGGGGAAAAAAACAAAAACTGGCGGCGTCTGTCAGTCTCTAGCCCGCGGCAGTGCGGGGCCCCTCCCCCCGGGGGCCATGTGCCTGGACACTGGTGGCACATGCCTCGGGCCAGCCCTGAGTGAACGGATGGGCAATGGAATAAGTTGCCCAGGGAGGTTGTAGACTCTCCTTCCTTCGGTGTTTCAAAGCCCAGCTGGACAAACATCTGTCCCTGATGCTGTAAGCTTAGGGTAAGCTGCTTGGAGCAAAATGTTAGACTAATGACACTTGAGATACCTTCCATTTACTACATAAATCAATTATTAGAAGCATCTCTTAGGTATGTAACTCCCACTAACTTTCAATGAAAGTTGAGTACCTAATGAATAATAACTTTGAAAATCTATCCCTCGGTTTCCTTCAAATCCATTCACAATTGCTACAATGGCATCCACAAAAAGATTGGGTGTGTGTGTGTGTGTGTGTGTGTGTGTGTGTTAGAATCAGCACTGAGGGACAGAGAATTTCTCCCAAGGCCATAGCCAGATGTGAGTGGCTCTGAGTGCCTGAAAAAGGGCTGTTGGTAGTAAAAGCAACAGTCTAAAAGAAGAGAGGAGAGGACAGGAGGGCAGGGAAAATAAGGGAGGAAAGTGGCTGTAGGCAAAACAATAAAGCAGCCTCCATGAGGAGACTCATTACTCACATTCCAGAGGCTTGTTCTATGGCCTTGTGCAATTTACTTAGGGTGTTTGTGCCCCAGTGTCTCCATCTGTAAAATGGGGATAATGATATACCATCACTCCACAAGTGCTCTGAGATCCATGGATAGGAAAATTAGTCATTGAGTGCTAAGTGATGTTATCTCCATGGCAAAGGTTAGTGAAAGAAAAATGGTTCTTGAAGGCACATAAGCATCTGAGGAATAAAACAAATGATTGGCTTAAGAACAGGAAATTATTATATATATTTTTTCAAAAGTGAGGGAATCATTATTATTTTTTTTGTTTATAACCTACCCCATGGGTTCAGGGCAGAATTTCACAATCCTTCTCTAGTTCACTCCCACCACCCTTGTGAGGTAGATTATTACTATTGCCCTTTTACAGATGGAAAGCTGAGGCTGAGAGATAGCAACTTGCCAATGGCTATCCATGGGTAAAATGAGATTTTATAAGGAGCTGCCTAAGTCAGACCAATGGTCCGTCTTAGCCCGGTATCATCACAACTTGACACGGCAACAGGGTTTCAAATCCAGCTCTTTGGCAGAGACTTCACCCAGGTGTGTTACCTGAGACTCTCCAGGATCCCTGGCAGAGGCCTCACCCAGGTGTGCTACCACAGATCCTGAATCAGAGATGCTAAAGATTGAACTTGGGGGCTGAGCCATGGCCCACCCTATTTTAACCTTGGACTTTCAGGCAAAAGTCTAGCACTTTAGTCGCTAGGCTAAACTGTCTCTTTTTTAGTTATTTCCTTGTGTTTTTCCTACTTGAGCTTTGCTGATATTGTAAATCAGTATTACTGGCATAAATATATAAACTCTATTGGAATTTTCCTCTGTCCCTCAAACATGTAGTTTCTTCTCCCACTATTTTTATATCCAAAGCAGCACCTTTTAGTATCTGGCCTTGGTAAGCCCAAAGTAGAGCGAAACGGGTACTTAGTTTAGTACCCATAGGTAATACCTGCAATTTCTAGTACCACATAGAGAACTCCATGGTACGGAGGGTACCAGGATACCTGAAAAATCGGTAATTTCTGACAACAATGTCTGTATATTGGGAAAGAAAACTGAAAAAAATGGTACAGAAAACAAAAAAATTGGGATCAGAATTTGACTTAATTGGGATGGAAATTAAAAAAAAATCAGTCCTGCAAGTTGAGATTCTGGGACTGGAAGTCAACATTCCAGGACATCTGGTAGCTGAATCGGGTCGCAATTGGGCACCAATCAGTACTTGATGTTGTCGGGTTGATTTTGGTATACCCGTTTTTGTGGGTACTCATTTCAGCTCTATTCCAAAGTTCAGGAAAAGAAACCGAGTAACAGGGAACCTGAAAAACTGAACTTAAGGCCACTTTTAAACGACGCACTGAAAAGCACCTCCTGAGTCCCGCACCGAGAGAAAAGCCGCGCGAGGAGTGTTTAGTTTACACGCTCCCCGCGCTGCCGGAAGTGACGTGCTCCCCGTTGTCGGCAGCGGCTGGAGATGTGGTGCTTTGAAGAGGCGCGTTCTGAAAGCCTCACTTTTCAGGCTTTCAGAACACGCCTCCTCAAAGCACCGCATCTCCAGTTGCCGCCACTGCCGACAACAGGGAGCACGTCACTTCCAGCAGTGCAGGGAGAATGTAAACTCTCCCCACGCGGCTTCTCTCTCAATGCGGGGCTCAGGAGGTGCTTCTCACCTTATTATTATTATTATTATTATTATTATTATAAACATTTATATAGCGCCAGTCGTGTGGCCTGGTGCTGTACAGAACATAGAATTAGACGTGGTCCCTGCCTGTGGCTTACAATCTAAAAGACAAAAAGGGGGGGGAGACAGGGAGAGGGGACAGTGGGAGAGACAGGGGAGAAGACAAACAAACATCCAAGCAGATACGAAGTCTCAGGTGCGTGTGCTTGGCTTGGTTTACAGAGAGGTTGGTGGCGGCAGTCAGCAGAGGAGGGCCGACAGTAGAGGTAAGGGGGAGCTTGGTCATGGAGCGATTTGAACGTGAAAACCAGGAGTTTAAACAGGATACGTTCAGGAAGGGGGAGCCAGTGAAGGGAGACCTTGTTTAAAAGTGGCCTAACACTTCATGATTCAAACCTTCTCCAGAATGAAAACTGCTTATAGAAATCATACCCATTTCAAGAAGCCAATTTATGTATCCATCATAAAAGTGACATTACATGATTTTATAGCACCTAACGGGGTATTTATGCACCGTTTGCTATTTTATATTGGCTGAAACTTGCATGGCATCCTGTGACTCTTTGGGGGATGAAAGACGCTGTACGAATGTAACATTCACGTATACATTATTATCTGTTTTGCTGCAAAGCAATCAGCATTGAAAAGAGAATTAGAAGGAGGTTGAAGCATCAGAGAGCCTACAGACAGGGGCTGAAAGTATAACCTGGCTAACAGGAATTAAACTAAAACAAAAACAATCTATTTTTCAAAGTGAAGAGAAAATATGTGACCCTGAGCTGATCTGTGCTGAGATAAGGGAAGGGTGATTTGATTACTATCTCTATACAACGCTCCATTAGGAAAAGAGAATACTTCATTGTGTAGGCTTCACCTATCCCGCTTACCCAAGGAGCTCACTGCTCACATTTGCAGAGATGCCTCCTGCAAATATTTGTAAATTGATTTTACATCTATTTGTCTGGTTGAATCTCTTAAGTCCTTTGTGGCTAGTGTCAAACTCAAAGTGCATGGAATGAATATCAGGCCGCCATCAGGACAGGACAAATTTATCCTGTAAGGAAGCCGATTAAGATCCCTTAACAAGCAAGGCATTGCTTATCTTTAAGCTAAGGAATAAAGAGTGGATTTCAGCGATTTCAGGGGAAATTAGTTCTTCAGACGGAGATCATTATTAGAATTCTGGCAGTCCATAAGTACTGACAGTCCAGTTAGAGGACATTAATAAAGTATGTCATGCTTTTCCCCCCACACACACATTTTAGCCACCCCCACCCCCATCATCAAAGTTTGTCACTCTAGCACATCCACCATTCTTAATACCAGTAATATAGAACCCCATTTAGTATACATAAGGAATGATTTTTTTTTGTTTTCAAACATAGAAACGTAATTGGAAAATTATTTAAATAGAAACCTCTGTTGCTTCCCAAAACAATCCTGTAGTTTGAAAACAAGAACGGACCGAGAATCAGCTGGATTCTTGCCGAGAAACACAAGAATCTTGGAAAAACACATTCCCCAGTGCTGATGGGGGTGGGGGAAGAATCCATGCTGTTCCCTCCCCAGCTTTTTTAACCTTGTCTGGGGTTGGCAGCTCAGGGGACGGAGCCCGGGGATATGAGTTGTCTCTGTGGGAAGCTGCTGAGAAAGTCCTGATAGACAATAATCAGGAATGGGAGGGAGGAAAGCAGAAGGGAGGGGGCCAACTCAGCAGACATCGTCAGCATTCTATTGTCTATCAGGAGTCAGCACCCAATAGAATGTTGAAGAGTTGTACTGAGCCCGCCTCTTCCCTTCAGTTCTCCCCCTCCTATCTGGAAGTCCTTTCCAAATGGGAGCAGGGAGAGCAGGAGGCAGACTCAGTAGACAACTTCAGCAATCTATTGACTAGCAGGAGTCAGCACCCAATAGAATGCTGAAGAGCTGTGCTCAGCCCACCTTTTCCCTTCAGCAATCCCCTCTCCTATCTGGAAAGGACTTACATAGATGCTAACTGTTTTGGACAGTGCATGTGATCATATTACAGCAGCAGCCTCCCTTCATGCTTTGGCAGAGGTGGTTCCGGGGGTGGTGTTGCGGTCCCCGAAGTCAGTAGTGTTGGGGGACTTCAACATTCACGCCGATGCCAATCTTGGGGGAGCAGAGCATGAGTTCATGGCCGCCATGGCAACCATGGACCTATAAAAACACTCAAAGGGACTATGTAAACCCCCCAAATAACCACTATGGTATACAAAAAGGAGGGTTTTGAAGAAAGGGGTGGAAAAACTCACCAGGGGATAATAATAAAGGGTAAAACCTATATAGATACCCCCATATGAGGTGGGGAAATACCTGAAAAGATCACACACCTGTGATCAAACGAGAGTTCAAAATAGAAATTAAGAGAAAATGTCCATATTTAATATATATTATGACACTATAGCGTGCTTATACAAAAAACCCTCAAAGTCTAAAAGAGTATAAGCTCACTCACATAAGTCTATAAACATACAAATACAGGTTTGGACATAGCCATGTTTCTGAACCACAAAAGCTGGTCCTCATCAGCAAACCATTTTTAGTGTTAAACTCGATAATTATAGGCCAAAATTCTATATGGGTAATTAGATAAATGGAAGCTTCTCCAATGGTGAATCTGTAGCCCAACCGGGTCTGGGAGGTACATGTGTCTGGGGAGCTTGGTCAAATTGGTGAGTCTGTCCCTAGAATTTTGAAATTCTTATATTTTGTGGGGGACATACAATTTGGAATTGCTTATTAATAGTTATAGCTTTTTTTTGGTAGACAAACCGATACCACTGATTAAGAAATACATCCATATAAGAAATTTGGTGGGTAAGCATACTATTTGGTTGGGGGTATATAAGACCTTTGCTAACGTTATGCTGATATTGTATTTGTTTTTTTGCAGACCCAGTTGGGCTACAGATTCACCATTGGAGAAGCTCCCATTTATCTAATTACCCATATAGAATCTCACTCCCTCCATAACATTGCAAAGGTTCGCCCTTTGCTCTCTGTCTTCTCTGCCAAAACACTTGTTCATGCTCTGGTCATCTCTCGCCTCGATTACTGTAACCTCCTTCTCACTGGCCTTCCTCGCTCCCCCCTACCTCTCTGCACTTATCACCCTCCATACTCCAGCCCGTGCACTTCGCTCCTCCTCTGTCCCCTCTCTCATCCTCCCACACCTCCCCGGCTCCCCTAACCACCTTCGTCCCTTCTCCCTAGCTGCCCCCCATGCCTGGAACTCCCTCCCTGCCCACATCTGCCTCACCCCCTCCCTTCGTACCATCAAATCCCTCCTCAAGACCCACCTCTTCCACTCTGCCCTCCCCGACTTCTTGCTTCCCTCACCTAACTCCTGCTTATATCCTCCATCTAGTACACTCTGTTACCTAAGGTCTGTGTACTCATATCCTCACCACATGGACCATCTAGCCATCATTCTTTATGTAACCAAGCTAAGCTCGTGCACCTGGGACTTCGCATCCTTGTGAATGTTACACTCCTTGTCACTCCCTCTGTTCCCCTTCCTTCGTCTCCCCCACCCCCACCCCCGCCCCGGTCTCTCAGATTGTAAGCCCTAGGGCAGGGACCATATCTATTCAATTACTTTGTAAAGTGCCAAGTACATTGCTGGCACTATATAAATGCTTGATAATAATAATAATACCAAGACCTCTTGTGTGGAGTCCTGCAGGGTTCGTCCCCTCTCCTGTTCAACGTATACATGCAGCCACTTGGTAATGTGATCAGGGGGTTTGGCATGCGGTGTCATCAATATGCTGATGACACCCAGCTGTATCTCTCTTTTTCAACAGACCCAGGCCCTGCAGTCTCAGTGCTTACTCAGAGTTTGATGGCTGTGGGGGACTGGGTGAGGGCTAACTGACTGAAGCTGAGTCCCAACAAGATGGAGGTGATGTTGGTGGGTAAGGTGCGGGAGATGGTGGCCCCTGTTATTGGTGGAGTCTGCCCTCCATTGGTATCTCAAGTACGGAATCTGGGGGTACTCCTTGATGCGCAGTTCTGCCTGGATGTCCAGGTGGAGGCTGTGGTGAGGAGTGCCTTCCACCAACTACATCTGGTGCAACAGTTTGCCTCAGGCTCTGACCTGGCCACCGTCATCCATGCTTTCATCACCTCTAGACTGGACTATTGTAACGTACTCTACATGAGGCTACCCATTGTGATGGCTTGGAAACTGCAGCTGGTGCAGAATGCAGCAGCCCGTCTTCTGGTAGGATTGGACTGTCGGGAGCATATTGCATCAATGCTCCGTTCTCTGCACTGGCTGCCGGTGGTTTTCCAGGCCCAATTCAAGGTGTTGGTCCTGGCCTATAAAGTCCTAAATGGCCTAGGCCCTGCCTATCTGTGGGACCGCCTCACTCCCTGGGTGTTGGATCGAGCCCTGCGGTCATCTGTGGGTGCCCTGCTCAAGGTCCCCCAAGTCTTCCAGGGTGGAGGCTGTGGTGAGGAGTGCCTTTCACCAACTACATCTGGTGCAACAGTTTGCCTCAGGCTCTGACCTGGCCGCGCAGGGGAGGACATTCTCGGTGGTCGCACCACAGCTGTGGAACTCCCTTCCGGTGGAGGCCCGGTTGTTCCTGGACCTCCCCTCTTTTCAGAGAAACTGTAAGACCTGGCTGTTCCACCAGGCGTTTGGCGGGGGAGATGGGTGAGGGGGTGAAGGGGTTTTTGGGTAGGGGTCACTTTTTCTTTGTCCTCCTTTTAGTTGTTTTTAAATTGTTGTTTTAATGGTTTATGAATTGTAAGCCACCACGAGCTGCCTGTGGCAGGAGGGGTGAAGTAGTAAAATTTTTAAATTATATTAAATTAAATTAAGATTGCGCTGCTTGTGTTGGGGGGCCTGAATGGCAGAGGGCTGGCCCTGGCTATATTCGACACCTGGTCCTGGAGCCTCACACTGATGGGTATCTATGCTCAGATCCCTGCTATTTGGGGATCCTGCCATCACGTCTTAACTCAGTGGGCAATCAGGCCTTTTCTGTAGTGGGTCCCTTAGTGTGGAACTTGCTCTTTCCGGATGCCTACTACTACTAATCATTTCACTAGGCATACATAGTGCTTTACAGTCACAGATTTTCGGTGACAGGTCCCTGCCCAGTGGGCTTACAATCTAACAGTGGCAGCTGGTGGGTTCTAAGGCTGGTGGGACGGAGGACAGGATCAGAAGTGGGTGGGACCAGGCCAACAGTGAGTAGAGCCAAGACAACAGTAGGTGAAATCAAGGCAACAGTAGGCAGAATCAAGCCTAAAATTGCACACATATATGAGCATGATCAATGGAACAGAACATGCACACAAGGATAGCAGTTTTAGCAAACAACAGAGCCATCCATCCAAGCGAGTCCAGTGTGCATGGGGATAAACAGGGCACAAAGAAATCACAAACCTTCCCCTCCACCCCCAGATCTGCCCAGGGTAAAACACCAAACAACTTTATCAGCAAATCAATTCTTTGGAAACATAATTACTTTCATACCAGACAGATAATTATTCATTAATGCTCTTTGAAGGTTTTTGAACGGGCAGTGGCACTGCAGCTCCAGGTGCATTTCAAAAACATCGGTTTCCTTGACCCTTTTCAATCTGGGTTCCACCCCGGCTATGGCACTGAGATGGCGTTGGTGGCCTTGGTTTTATTTATTTATTTATTTATTTTATGGATTTCTATCCCGCCCCCTCCTGCAATGCAGCTCGGGGCGGCTAACAACAATAAAAACAGTTAAAAACAATTAAAATACAAATATAAAATACATCAATAAAACAGGGCAGAGTACAATAATAAATAAATACATAGGTGGGGGATTAAAAATCACCCCCCCCACCCTCCCTCCCAAAGGCCTGGGCAAACAGCCAGGTCTTACAGTTCCGCCGAAATGTCAAAAGGCTTGGGGCCAGGCGAGCTTCCTCCGGAAGGGAGTTCCACAGCCGCGGCCCTACCACCGAGAATGCCCGCTCCATCGTGGCCCCCCGCTTAACACGGGGGACCTCCAGGAGGGCACCCCCGGCAGACCGCAGGAGCCGTTCCGGGGCGCGAAGGGCGAGGCGGTCCCTAAGGTAAGAGGGGCCAAGGCCGTATAGGGCTTTATAGATCATCACTAGGACCTTGAACTTGGCCCGGCACACTATCGGCAGCCAGTGCAGCGCTCGGAGCACCGGTGTAATGTGCTCCCGGCGACCCGTCCCCGTAAGAAGACGAGCCGCCGCATTCTGCACCAGCTGCAGCCTCCGGGCCAAGAACAAG
Organism: Sphenodon punctatus; assembly: GCA_003113815.1. Taxonomy (NCBI): domain Eukaryota; kingdom Metazoa; phylum Chordata; class Lepidosauria; order Sphenodontia; family Sphenodontidae; genus Sphenodon; species Sphenodon punctatus. The sequence goes on along the minus strand of QEPC01007499.1, from coordinate 3,126,514 downwards.
GGAAGCCCCACGTAGAGCGCGTTGCAGTAGTCGAGCCGCGAGGTGACGAAGGCATGGATGAGGGAGGCCAGGTCCGGGCCAGAGACATACGGACGCAGCCTACGTACCAGATAAAGCTGGCGGAAGGCAGCCTTAGCGACTGCCTCCACCTGCCGCTCCAGCCGCAGGTCTGCGTCCAATATGACCCCCAGACTCCGGACCTGCTGAGCTACAGGGGGGCAAACCCCCCCAATCAGGGGGGCCACCACCCCCTTCGCCCTCCCCACCACCATCACCTCCGTCTTATCTGGGTTGAGCTTCAGTCTGCTCCGCCGCATCCAATCCGCCACGGCCTCCAAACATTGGGATAGCACCGAGACAGCAGGGTCTGGGTCAGTAGAAAACGAGAGGTACAGCTGAGTATCATCAGCATACTGGTGACATCGCACCCCGAACCCTCTCACGACCTCCCCCAAGGGCTGCATATAGATGTTAAATAATAATGGAGACAAGATCGATCCCTGCGGAACGCCACACGGTAAGGCGCGGGGGCTCGATGTTTCCTCCCCCAACACCACCCGCTGGCTCCTCCCCGAGAGGAATGAACGGAACCATTCAAGAACAGTCCCGTCCAGACCCCCCCGGTCACGCAGTCGTCTCAACAGCAGCCCATGGTCCACGGTGTCAAAAGCGGCCGAGAGATCGAGCAGGATGAGAAATGTCGAACATCCCGCATCCATCTCCCGGCGGAGGTCGTCCACCAAGGCCACCAACGCCGTCTCGGTGCCATAGCCGGGGCGGAACCCAGATTGAAAAGGGTCAAGGAGCCCGATATTATCTAGATGACCCTGGAGCTGGAGCGCCACTGCCCGCTCAATAACCTTCCCTAAAAAGGGAAGGTTAGAGACAGGTCGGTAGCTGGCGAGCGCGTCCACGTCCAACGATGGTTTTTTCAGCAGGGGGCGCACCACAGCCTCTTTTAAGCAAGGCGACAACCTCCCCTGCCGAAGGGACGCATTCACCACCCTCGCCAGCACCGTCCCCAACGTCTCCCCGGAAGCTTTTATTAACCAGGACGGGCATGGATCTAGTTGACAACACGTGGCCCTCACAGACCCCAGGACATCCACCACATCGGCTGGCGTCACTTCCTGAAACTCACCCCATAAAGATGGACCAGACGGACCCTCCGCCCCCCCGCGCTCTTCCCCTACTGCTATCAACCCAGCGTCGAAATCGGCCTGAATCCGAGCGATCTTGTCTGCGAAGTAGATGACAAACTCCTCACAGCGGGCCCGGGACAAGTCCCCATCCAGGCGGAGGGAGGCCGGACTAACCAGCCCCCGCACCACCCGAAACAGCTCCGCTGGACGCGACTTCGCAGACGCTATGAGGACTGCTATGGTTGATGATTTCTGCTGGGAGATGGACGCAGGATGTTCGACATTTCTGATCCTGCTAGATCTCTCAGCTGCTTTTGACACCGTGGACCATGGGCTGCTGTTGAGATGGTTGCGAGACCTTGGGGGTCTGGACGGGACTGTCCTTGGGTGGTTCTGCTCATTCCTCTTGGGGAGAAGCCAGCGGGTGGTGCTGGGGGCTGAAACATCAAGCCCCCGGGCCTTATCCTGCGGCATTCCGCAAGGTTCAATCTTGTCTCCATTGTTGTTTAATGTGTATATGCTGTCCCTGGGGGAGATCGTGAGAGGGTTCGGGTGCGATGTCACCAATATGCTGATGATACTCAGCTGTACCTCTCGTTTTCAACAGGTCCTGCGGTCTCATTGCTTTCCCAATGTTTGGAGGCCATGGTGGATTGGATGAGGCAGAGCAGACTGAAACTAAATCCCGATAAGACAGAGGTGGTGGTGGTGGGGAGGGCGAGGGAGGTTCTGGCCCCCCTTGTGTGGGGGGGTCCGTCCTCCTATCACCCAGCAGGCTTGGAGTCTGGGGGGGGTGTTGGACTCAGGTCTCTGTCTGGATCGGCAGGTGGAGGTGGTGGCTAAGACTGCCTTCCGCCAGCTGTATCTGGCATGGAGGCTGTGCCCATACATTTCCAGGTCCGACCTGGCCACCCTCATCCATGCCTTCATCACCTTGAGGCTGGACTACTGCAATGCGCTGTATGTGGGGCTTCCCTTGTTTCTGGTTCGGAGGCTGCAGCTGGTGCAGAATGCGGCGGCCTGTCTCCTTACAGCGACGGGGCAACGGGAGCACATAACACCTGTGCTCTGTACCCTGCACTGGCTGCCTATAGCGTACTGAGCCAGATTCAAGGTGTTGGTATTGATCTATAAAGCCCTCATACCTCGGGGGCCACCTCATCCTTCATGCCTCAAAGCTATCCCTTCGGTCCACTGGGGGCACCTTCTTGGAGGTCCCCTGGGTGAGATGGGGGGCTACAATGGAGAGGGCATTCTCGGTGGCCGGTCCGCGACTCTGGAACTCCCTCCCGGAGGAAGCTCGCCTGACCCCTGGTCTGCTGGCATTTTATCGAGCCTGTAAGACCTGGCTGTTTGCCCAGGCCTTCGGAGGGGAGGAGGGGAAGGTTGGATAGCTGGGGGGGGGGGATATGGGATATTGTGTTTTTAAATTATTTATGAAGCTGTTTTTAAAATATTGTTTTTATGGAATTTTATGGCATTTGTTAATTGTTGTAACACCCCCCTCCCCTCCCGAGATGCCGTAGGCATGAGGGGGCGGCTAAAAAATATTTATAAGTAAAATAAAATAAATAAATAAATAATACATCAACAATACATGCCACTTAACACTTTAAATCCCCCCAAGTACCTGACTAACAATTAAACAACCCTACCACTACTAAATTGAAGTAGAAAGCACACCACACTACACACTGATGCCCAGCATTAGAGGGACACTAGCAAAGTCATCCTGTCTAAACCTCTCTTCAGCTGCTACACACGAATAAGGATATATATGTGGTCTGAACTTAGTTGGTATCATATGACCCCTCACAGAAAACCTATAGCATCAGAATGCTTTTAGTGAACGGTTTAACGTCAAAGAGCAAGTCATTATCAAGGCCAATATTAGGACACAATCTCCCCCACGAAACCTCCAAACCCTTCCCTCTCTGTCCCCATGCCTCTCTCCCCCACAGAACCCCAAACCTCCTCCCTCTCCTTGTCCCCATTCCTCTCTCCCCCACAGAACCCCAAGCCCCTTCTTCTCCTTGCCCCATTCCTCCCTCCCTCACAGAACCCCCAAGCCCCCTCCCTCTCCTTGTCCCCATGCCTCTCTCCCCCACAGAACCCCCAAACTCACTCCCTCTCCTTGTCCCCATGCCTCTCTCCCCCACAGAACCCCCAAACTCCTTTCCTCTCCTTGTCCCCAATGCGTCTCTCCCCCACAGAGCCTCAAACCCCATCTTTCTCCTTGTCCCCATGCCCCTCTCCCCCACAGAACCCCCAAACTCCCTCCCTCTCCTTGTCCCCATTCCTCTCTCCCCACAGAACCCTCAAACCCCCTCCCTCTCCGTGTCCCCCATGTCTCTCTCCCCCACAGAGTCCATTCTTATAGGAGTGGACTAGTTATGGGATTTTTGGTGCTTAATCTGACTGCTTCACTTGCTCTCTGTACCGTGTCATACCATGCGTTGGTTCTGCTGCGCTGTACTCCATTTGATAGATAATCCCACCAGAGAAGGCAAGGCTGAAAGAGCCCGCATGCATGTGTAGAGCTCCAACCAGTCACATGGCAACACCACCCCTCACTCACTCACCTCCTGCGTTGGCCCTGGGCATCAGCTCCAGCCAGCCAGGCACCCTTTAAAAGAACTCCCATACGACTCTTCTATCGCTCTGCTCCCAGTGGCTAAAAGCCACAATTGCAATTTTACCATTACCTTAGTATGGATGGTGGATCCAGCCACCCATACGGCAAAGGGCCCTTTGCTGCAAAATGGAGGCGGTGGGAGGTTACCGCGCCCCTTCTTTCGGGAAATGGGCATGGAAGAGGGGGGGGGGAGCAAGCCGCAGGGGTTGGGAAACCCCACATGTTCGGCCTGGGGACCTTCCGATAGGTCGCCCAGGCATCATGCACACTGAGGCCGGTACATGATTGGTCGGCGTGGGGGAACACCACACACACCCCGCTAGAGTGGGGGGGGGGAGGAGTTGTCGCCCATGCAGTTTGTGTTTAGGCTGGGTGTGGCAATTGCACCTAGCTACCCCGAGCAGTCAGCACCCACCCACCTGTCCCTCTAATACTGCGGGTTGCACTGGTTGCCATTAGGGGACCAAGAAGGGATTTTGACAGGCACCTCAATCATTATGAGAGGCTTGTTTGTTTTACCTTCTTTGCAGTGTTGGAAAAGGTTAAATTAGTTTAATCGCTAGCAATTGGTTCTTAATGTGGCTTATTGGAATCAACATCGATCTGGCAGATAATTTAAAATAGTTTAAACTTCAATCTGGCATAGGTGAATAGGATAATTGCTGCATAATTTGGTCAGTTATCTGATTTGCAAATAATTTGACTGTGATCTGGTTTTATTGCATTTATTATGTCGCACTCTTGCAGGGTCCAGTATGGTTAATAGGTTGGATAGGTAGTTTTAGGATAGAAAAGAGTCATTTCCATAAGAGATTGGGGGGGGGGGGGGG
>QEPC01007499.1:3105121-3116806 GCA_003113815.1 Sphenodon punctatus | reverse complement strand
TCTCCCTCTGTTCCCCTTCCTATGTCTCTCCCCCAGCTCCTGTCGCTCAGATTGTAAGCCCTAGGGGCAGGGACCGTGTCTATTTTATTACTTTGTAAAGTGCCATGAACACTGCTGGCGCTATATAAATGTTTGTTAATAATAATAATAAAGCAAATCTCCTGGGGAAGGGAATCCCATAAAACTGGAGCAGCAACTGAGAACGCCCTCCTGTGCAGCCCTGGCCTATGGAGAAGGGTGACAGATGGAACATGCAAGAGCGTGCCCCAGCTGACCGTAGGAGCCACGATGGAACATGGTAGGACAGGCGGTCTCTTAGATATACGGGACCCAGGCTGTTTAGGGATTTCAAGGTCTTTGAAGTAAAAATAAAAAGAGTTCCTAAGTCTAGAGCTATTTCCCCACATGCTGTCATAGAAGGACATTTTGTTTCTGTGATCTCATGTTGTGAACCTCAGTGAAGCCTTTAACAAATCTTGCTTCTGATTCATGCTTTACAGGCCCAGGAAAATAGATTTTTCCTCAAATTTCTCCAGTGTAACAGAATGGTGTTGCCTCTTTGACAGTTGCAGTTTGACTTTTCAAGGTGTTGTAACAAAGCAGGTCACTATCCCTTTAAGGTAGCCTGCTTTGCCACTGGTGACCTACCCCCGCCAGATATATAAAGGTCAGCAAGTTCCAGGGGCCAGGCAGTCTGAGCAGAGCAGATCAGACTGGACTTGGAGCTCGGCAGTCTATGCTGGCCAGGGTGCTGAAACCCAGAGGAGGAGAATCAAGTAGTCCAAGGGGCAGCAGAGTCGGAACCAGGGAGCCAAGATGAGGCCTTGCCCTTGAACTGAACAGAGATGCCTGCAAGTAAAGGAGTGTGTGAGTTCAGAAGGGACAGTATGGACTATTGGGGGGTTGCAGGGCTGAGGGTTTGAGGATTGATGAGTGTTGTTACACTTGCGAGGAGGCAAATGATGGCCACAACTTGATGTCTGAACCCTCTATTCTGGTACCTCATTTACATAGTCCAACTAAGATCCTGCATGCTGAGGGAAGGGACTTTGTTACAGATGAGTTTCATCACATTTTACATGCTCTAAGCACCTGATGTTGGAGAATCTCTCAGACTTAATGTGAGATTGCACTGCAAAAGTTTGCTCCCAACCCCCCAAGTGAGAAATTCTGGATCAGCTGAAGTCAAAGGGGAATTTTATTTTTTCAGATAATGCACAGTCAATTAATTTGTTTATTTACATTTAATATCCCGCCCCTCTCTCCTCTGGCGACCCAGAGCAGCTTACAACAACACAATAAAATACAATAAAACAGATATAAAAATACAATACAATAAAACAAACAAAAATCAAAGCATCAAAACAATATAGGTCTGTGATAAAAATCCACCCCCTCCCCTCCCCTCCCCTCCCCCACAGAATGCCTGGCAGAAGAGCCATGTCTTACAATTATGTCAAAAGACCAGGAGATCCGGGCGGAGGCAGATCTCTACCAGGAGAGCATTCCAAAGCAATGGTGTGGCCACCAAGAATGTCCTTCTGTCCGTACAGACCTAGCGATAATGCGGGACCTCCAGGGGGGGTATCCTCAGACGACATCAAGGGCTGCCCCGGAACCCAGGCAGTGAGGCAATCTTTCAGATAAGCAAGGCCTAGACCATGTAGGGCTTTAAAGTTCAACAAGAGCACCTTGAATCAGGCCTGGAAAACAATCGGCAGCCATTGCAGTGAATGGAGTACAGGTGTCATGTGCTCCCTGTGGCCCGTCCCAGTAAGGAGAAGAGCCGCTGAATTCTACACTAGCTGCAGTTTCCAAACCGTCACCAGGGGCAGCCCCATGTAGGGCGCAGTACAGGAGGTACCTTCCCTGCTCCCCTAAGCGCCTTCGTCCCTTCTCACTTGCTGCCCCCCATGCCTGGAACTCCCTCCCTGTCCACATCCGCCTTGCACCCTCCCTTCATACCTTCAAAGCTCTCCTTAAAACTCACCTCTTTCGCTCTGCTCTGTCTGACTCTTTATCCTGCTGAGCCACTATTCCTATACCTACGATCTGTTTACCCTTTTCCTTGCAACATGGACCTGCCTGCTGTCATTCTCATCGTAACCAAGCCAAGCACGTGCACTTGAGACCTCGCATCTTCATGAATGTTAGACCCCTTGTCTCTCCCTCTGTTCCCCTTCCTAAGTCTCTCCCCCAGCTCCTGTCTCTCAGATTGTAAGCCCTAGGGGCAGGGACCATGTCTATTTTATTACTTTGTAAAGTGCCAGGTACACTGCTGGCGCTATATAAATGTTTGTTAATAATAATAATAATAGTCTAGCCTCAAGATGACAAATGCATAGATGATGGTGGCGAGATCAGAGTCTGAGACATAAGGGCAGAGTTGTCCCACCAGATGTAATTGGCAAAAGGCACCCCTGGTCATTGCTGACACTTAGAAATCCAGGCACAGCTGCGAATCCAGGAGCACCCCTGCACTCCACACAGATGGAACTAATGGAGGGGAGATGACCACAATAATAGGGGCAGCACCCTCCCTCAGATCACCGAACCCACCTACCAGCATCACCTCCTTCTTATTGGGATTGAGCTTCAACCAGCTCTGCCTCATCCAGTCCCCCACAACCACCAGACACCAGGACAGCAAGGAGACAGCCGGGCCTGGGTCTGATGAGAAAGACAAATACAGCTGAGTGTTGTCCGCGTACTGTTGACACTGGACCCCCCAGCTGCAGACAACAACATCCGCCAGCAGCTTCATATACACACTGAACAAGAGGGGACAAGATGGAACCCTGCAGAATCCCACACGGGAGGCCTCCCAGGGAAGATATATAATCCCCGAGGACCACCTGCTGGGATCTATCCGTAAGGCATGAATGGAACCAATTAGGCTGAAAAAGTTCCTGGAGGATGGAACCATAAGTGACTATTAACCAAGTTGGTTGGGGGATGAATTCCATAATTGCCAGATGATGGGAAAGCAAAAATATGCCCTGTTTCATATATGTCCTGTTTTGCACACTTGCCTTGAAGCATATAGACCTGGCCACTGCTGGAGACTGGAGACAGGATTTTGGGCTAGATGGACCATTGGTTTCCCAACCAGTATGGCAGTTCTTATGTTCGTAACCATCAAACATAAGAACTTTACCCTGGGATTGCTCCTGTGGTTAAAATTGATGAGTACCATGGTTACCAGACTACTACACAACTCCAGTTTGGTTTATGATTGATACCCGTACCTCCATCCCTTCTGAATGAATGAAACTACTTGAGAGACAATTGAGTGAGAGCAGTCTTTCCTCCTGTTTTGTTTGCCAGCTTGTAAATGGCTTTCTAATGCTGTTCCTTTAATTAATTAGTCAATTAATTAACATTTATACTCCACCCTTCACCGAAGGCTCAGGGAAGCGGAAAACAAAAAACAGAAGAAGAAAAATAATAAAAATACAAAGCAATATATTTAAATCCCCTAAAAATCCCGACCCTCACCCCCCACAACCTACACACCCAACCTCTATCCCCACCTGGCGAAAGCTCTGCCAAAAAGATATGTTTTACACTGCCTCCAGAATATGGTTAAGCTCGAGCTTTGGCAGACGTCTGGTGGGAGGGAGTTCCATAGTACTGGGGTAGCAACTGAGAACGTCTCTCTGCAGCCCTTGCCATAGAGACAAGCCGATGGTACCCACAAGAGGGCACTCCCAACCAACAACAGGGGTCGCAGTGGATCATGGAAGGTAAGGTGGTCTTTCAGGTATATGGAGCCCAAGCTTTTTAGAGATTTAAAAGGTCAAAACCAGCACCCTGAATTGTGCCTGAAAAGATATAGGAAGCCAGTGCAGAGAGTGCAGGTGTAATGTCCTCACAGCAACCTACCCCCGAAAAAAGCCCGGATGTCGTATTCTGTACCAGCTTCCGAACAGTCATCAAGGGTCCCAGTCCCCTCCAACTCATAAAATTGGTCAACCATCATCACTTCAGTCTTGTCTGGATTCAACTTCAACCAGTTCAGCCTCATCCAGTCCCCAACAGGAGTCAGGCAGTGGGAAATCACCGAGATTGTGGGACCTGGGTTGGAAGAAAAAGAGAGGTAGAGGTGAAACCATTTATTATTTATACTAAAATGTATATGCCACCCCCTCCTGCCTCAGGCATCTCGGGGCGGCTCACAACATATTAAAAACAGTTTAACTACAATTAAAAACAATATAACACCCACCTCCCCACCCTAACCCAACCCACACACCCCATCTCCCTTGGTAAAGGCCTGACAGAACAGCCAGGTCTTACACTGTCTACGGAAAGAGGGGAGGTCGGTAACCAAGCAGACCTCCAACAGGAGGGAGTTCCACAGCCGCGGCCCAGCCACAGAGAATGCCCTCCTCATGTTAGACACCCGGGAAACCCCGGGAAACCCCGAGGGCGCCCCCGGCTGACCGCAGGGACGGATTCAGGACCCGGAGGGTGAGGCGGTTCTGCAGGTAGGTGGGGCCCAAGCTGTTTAGGGCTTTAAAGGTCAACACCAACACCTTGAATTGGGCCCAGAAAACTATTGGCAGCCAGTGCAGAGAGAAAAGCACTGGTGTAATGTGCTCACATTGGCCTGTCCCAGTCAAAAGACGAGCCGCTGCATTCTGCACCAGCTGAAGTTTCTGAACCAGTGTCAAGGGTAGCCCCACATAGAGTGCATTGCAGTAATCCAGTCTCGAGGTAATAAAGGCATGGGCGATTGTGGCCAGATCCGAGTCCGAGACATACGGCCTAAGCCGACGCACCAGATGTAACTGGACATCTGCCACCTGGACATCCAGGCAGAGCTGCGAGTCCAGGAGCACCCCCAGACTCCGGACCTGAGAAACCAAGGGATGGCAGACCCCATCAATGATGGGGGCCATCACTCCTTCGACCTTTCCCACAGCCATCACCTCCGTCTTGTCAGGATTTAATTTCAGGCAGCTCACCCTCTTCCAGTCCCCCACATCTGACAAGCACCAGGTAAGCACCAAGACTGCTGGGCCTGAGTGGGAGGAAAATGAGAGATATAGTTGGGTGTCATCAGCATATTTATGACATCTCACCCCATACTCCCTAACAGCCTCCCCCAAAGGCTGCATGTACACATTGAACAAGAGAGGGGATAAGATAGAACCCTGTGGAACCCCACATGTGAGACCCTGGGAGGAAGATGAAAACTCCCCCAGCACCACATGCTGGGTTCTCCCGGCCAGGAAAGAGTGGAACCATTCAAGAACCATTCCACTAATCCTTGCCCAGTCCCGCAGTTGTGTCACCAGCAACTCATGATCAATGGAGTCAAATGCAGCCGAGAGATCTAACAGGATCAACAGAGTCAAACAACCCCAGTCCAACTCATGGGGGAGGTCATCTGCCAAGGCCACAAGTGCAGTCTCCTTGCCATAACCCGAACGAAAGCCCAACTGCAAGGGATTGAGAAAGTTGACCGGTCCAAATGCTCCTGAAGCTGATGAGTCACCACCCGTTCAATAACATTCCCTAAAAAGGGAAGGCTAGAGACCGGCCAATAGCTGGCAAGGACGTCAGCATCCAAAGATGGCTTCTTGATCAGAGGCCGCACCACCACCTCCTTGAGGCAGCCCGGCACCCTGCCCTTCCTAAGGAAGGCATTGACTATCCACACCAGCAATAGCCTTAACTAGCCAGGACGGGCATGGATCTAATTCAAAGTGTGTGGCTTGAACAGTCCTAAGAGCATCCCCTGCATACTGATGGCACCTCACTCCAAATCTCCAGATGATCTCACCCAGCGACTTCAGGTACACATTACCTTCTAGGATACAGGCTGTTATTCATGCTGCTTTTAGGGGCCTTGTTCATTTGAATTCTGTTTCCTAGGTCAGGTGGAATGCCTCAGCTGGGAGTTCATTAAGCTGAGCTCACGGCATCAGCATATCATGCTAACACCTTCGTTCTGGTTGAGGATGCCGCTCATGAATGATCAGAATCTGAGGTTCTTCTAAGATCTGAGAATCTTCTTGGAACATTCTGTGAAGAAGATCAATAGTACAAATAGCAGGGCCTGGGAGAATACTGTCACTTTGCATAAGCAACCTTTCAAAAAGTTACATTAGTGTTTGTTGGTTTGTGTCCTTGTATGGAAGTATTTTTGGCCAACATCTGGAGGGGAAAAAGTTTTAAGGGAAGCTCAAAAGGTTTAATAAATATATGTTGTCCTGTCCACCATACAGAATCCTTCCTTTCACAGACTGGCGGAACTATGTAAAAGATAGGCTTGGCAGAAGTGCCTTATTTTAAGGGATATACTTTATTTCAGAACACCACTGCTCCATAGTGTACCTTATTTTTGAGATTTTAATCTGGCAACTCTTGTCATAGGGCAGCCTATTTTGGTCATAGATCTTTTTGCATTTGAGACCAAAAACACAATGGTTCTCTGCCATCTGCATCTTTTATTTACATTGTTTGAAGATACACAGTGTTACCTGGAGTCTCACAAACCTATTTGCCCCATCCTCAGTCTATTGACCCAGGTCTGAATGGTCTCTCTTTTCTTGGCCAGTTCTGGAGTAGGCTTCCAGCTTTGGCATCTTGTCGCCAAGGCAATTTCAGGGCATCCTGACTTATTGCAACTCCCCAGGACTCATTCCTGTTTGATCTTTTGATACAGGGTTTATCTCCATGAGTTCTTGTCTTCTCTCTGATAGTCTGCTCTCTGAACCATTTGCTTCATCTTATATAGTCTGGGCCCGATCTGCTTCCCACTCTCTCCAATTGGGCCTGGGTATAGTAATTGACTAGGCATCTGACCTACAAAGGCTCCCACCCTGCAATCATTTAGGACAGTACCTTGCTCCTCCAAGCTACTGTATGCAATAAAAGATGGAGCTCTCCTGCGAGCTTGACAAATTTCAGTGAAGATGTGCTATTTCAATTTGACCAGGAGTAGTGGAGAAACTTTAGAGACTTAGAGACTACTATATTATTTTTTAAAGAAATATCAAGTCTAGACTGAGTTTCACATAAATCTGATTTTCTCCCTGATGAAACTGACCTTTTATCATCCCTTCACTCTGTTCCACTATTATTCAATAGGCTCGCAATTTGTTTTATTAACTCTCACCTCTATTACAAAGAGAAGATAAATAAAAAACCTTCTCTGTCGTTAATAAAATAACCATTAAGAACAATCAAACCCAAACTCTCAAGAATATATAAAAGTTTACATTCTAAATAATTAACACTGGGGTCCTTAGGTACTCTAACTGGGATTTTTTTTGAAAAACTACCTAATTCTTTATAGAGACTAGAAACAGTCATGTACAAGGAGGAATATATATGTATTAAAAAAATTAAAAGGTCTCACTATTCATCTTAAATGATACAGCTAAAAAATTAGAGTTAGAAAACTGAAAATGTATTTGGGCAGAAGACAGAAATTGAGCAATGAGGGTTGTTAGACCCCTGGTGTGTTGGCCGTAGTTTGATACTTTTTCCCTTGGTAAAGAAAAGGCAATAAAGCCAGGCAATGAAATTACATCATCGGGTGCAGGCCAGGTTTCCTGAAGTAAAATTATATCATAGGAACTAATAAAGGAAATGAAAACTGGATTGACAAATTTAGACGTTAGTCCACTATTCCAAGAAAGAATCCTTAAAAACAGGAAATCAGATAACAGTAATATATGTTTTGGATTAGATAATGCCCCTCAGAGGAGGGTATTTGCTTCAGAGCCCTTAAGGGCTGAAGATAAATTAGAAGAGTAAGGAACTGTATGAAGGGTATTAGAAGCGTGAGGAATTGTAGGAGGAATATTAGAAGACTGAGGAATTTTAGGAGGGGTATTTGAATTGATTTGAACCTGGACCATTCTCAAATTAGCCTTAGGAAACCCTGAAAAAGAAGCTAACTGAGGAGATTTTACAGCCTAGGTCTGTTGAGAGCTGTCAGCGCATTGTGAAATAGGTGAAGAGGAAGAAGGAATAAGTAGTATTGCGAGATGGGGGCAGAATGCTAGAAGAAAAAGAGGCATCTCTTGGAATTGTATCTAATATAAGAGACATGGGGCTGTAGTTTTTGAAACAGGAGAGGAATTTGGACCATCATTAAAAAGAAAAGTAGGAGATTTACCAGAGGAGGGAGATAGGTAGAAATTCGAAGTACACTTTTTGGGGTTAGTGAATAAAATAGCTCTGGCCAGTGTTTTCCATTCTCTCAATATAAATTCCTGAATGCAAGATCTGGTGCCTGTGTTGTCATATAGTGAAGAGGTGAAATGCCACTGCAAAAATCTCCCACCGCCATTTCCACTATTGTCATGCCCGTTATACTCTGACCTTTGAGCTTGCTGGGGGTGAAAACAGACATGATGCTAGCTCCACTTTAACACCATTTTAACATTTCTTATGCATGTCGCAGGGCTGTATTTCTCCTCTGTATCCAAGACATTGACTTACTGGCTAACGGTCAGATCCCTCCCTCCGACCTGCTTTCCAAAGCGAATCTGTTTGGAAATGGTGGGCCCCTTGAGGGGGAAACAAACATGGGGTGGAGGAGGTCAATACAGGAATTGAAGAAATGGGCCTAGGATATCTCCTGGTAAGCCCAGACCCGATTCCCTCAGCATCTGACAAAGTCCTTATTAGGCAGCGCCTTTTGGATTGTGCCATGCAGGATGATAGGGCTAAGGTAGGAAAGCAGAGGCACATTTTAATAAATCAATATAGTCTCCATTTAGAATCCCCGGCTCCCTACTTGAGGATTCCTCAATATTATTTGAGACAGATGATCACCAGGTTGCGTTTTTCCCAGTTGGATTCTAAAATCCAGGAAGGAAGGTGGGCTAAGATTACAATGGCCCAAAGACTCTGTCCTTGTAATATGAATAGAGTTGAAGATATTATTCATATCATGTGGGAGTGTCCCTTCTATGAGAAAGAAAGGAAGAAATGGTTGATTCAACTGGGGGATTCAAAAAATGGGTGTACAGTTCACAAGAAGACTATAAATATTCTACAAGACTCAGAAAAGAACACAGTAATTGTACTGGCAAAGTTTCTCTATGCAGCACAGGCTGTAAGGAAGAAGCAGGTTAGGGGAAGAGAGTAATGTAAAGGGCCAAGGGAGGAATTCATATGAAGTGCTGACTATCCAGATCGATTAAGTGTCGGAATGTGGGAGGTTCAGGATATATAGAGAACAACTGCTTGGTATGTTGAAATGTATGAAACAAAGACTGGCTCTTCTATCTCTCTGTTTGTACATATTATTTTTTAATTTTTATTTTAATCTTACTTTATTATCCATCATGGTCAAGTTTAGATGTACATTGTAAATATGTAGTTTGGCTTGGGCCGTAAATAAAAATTCAGTTCAATTCCTCTGTATCCAAGACACACATTTGTTTATGTTGGAATTTTATTAATGGTCAAAAAACCAAAAAACCAAAAAACCAAAAGCAGCTTGAATTGTTAGTAGCAACAGCTTAGTAGTAATCAACACCTTGGAGATTGTTTCTAGATTAAAATAATCTACTTTATTGAGAAGTACATTGTGATAGGAAAGGCCTATCCCTAGGTCTTACTAGCTAGCTGCCACCAGCATGGTGGCCGGTCATGTTGAAGGTCAGAGAGAGAATTTAGGAATGGCGAAAGGTCAGGAAGAAGGAGGAAGTCCAGTAGGAGCTTCCTGGGCACATCCCACCTGGGAGGGGGCTTAGAAGCAGAAATCAGGAAAGGTTAAAGTGACACACTAACTCACTATCTCTACTCCCAAATGCCCCTAGTGGTCATTAGGGTTTGTTGGTGCAAAAGGTGATGTCACCTGGAGCTGTTTTTCCAACAGTTTATTGGCCTGAAACTGAGTAACTTAAATTTTTGTTAGGCAGCAAGTCCAACTATGGGTAAAAACAGACATGACGCTAACCACTCTTTAACCACCCTTGGGGGTTATTTATGCATGTTGCAGGGCTGTATTGGTGCCCTATGCAGTCCTGCAACATGCATAAATAACCACCAAGGGTGGTTAAAGGGTGGTTAGCGTCATGTCTGTTTTCACCCTTGGTCATCCATTCAGTTGCCATGTTTGCCTTATATGCTAATAGGGTTAGAATGGAACTTGCTTAATTTTATTTAGTTACATTATTGTCTTATTATTTTTATAAAGGAAAATTTACTTACTGTGGGTTTCTATGTATTATTTTTTATTGCTCATGGCTTTGATTTTAAAAATTGTAACAGTTGCAAAACTAACAATAAAAGTTGACTTGAGCTGAACTATCACCTCTATGGTTATTTTTTGACACATTTATGCTGTTTTGCAAAAGTTGGGAGCATTAATCCTGCTGTCCTGACCAAAACCTAATTGGGGCAATTACATTCCACACTAGCCTCAAGTTTAATAATATAGACTGCTTTCTCATGAGCAGCCTTTGGCTACCCTGCCATATCTTTTGTCTTACCCTGCAGTGTCCGATGTGCGAGCCTGCTGGCAGGAGAGACACACGTCCTCCTTTTCCACGAGGCAGGAGCTGTGCTACGTTTGAATAGTGCATGCTCCCACAGCGCCAAAGGCTGTTCAAGCAGCCTTGTGGGAAAGCAACCATAGTCTTGTCTTCTCTTGATACATGACCCTCCATAGAGCTAAACCCTAAACAAGCAGTAAATGTGGACAAGAGTCTCCCATCCACACTAACCGCTTGCATGGGTGCTATTACCCCGAGGATCATGCTGTCCATAGCCTATACTAATGCTGATGCAAAAGTTGCTGAATGTCTACCAACAGACATTTGCATCTTCTTCTGTGTGTGTATGAATAAGTGAGAGGATACGTGTGAAGTATATTGATTTTGCTCCGGATGAATTTTGCATCTCAGTGCAATCCATTATCAATGCAGTTTTCAAAATTAGTCCTGAATAGGGATGCGTACCAGGGCCCCATGTCGTCTTTCATTTTTCATTATCATTTTTGTTCTTAAAAATGTGTCATTTGTTAATAACAAAATGTCATTTTTCATTATTGTCATCATTATCGGTATCGATATCAGTACCGATTTCAAACAAAGATTTTATATTTGGTATCAGTATCAGTATCGATTTCGTGTGCCAATGAAGAATTATTGTCAGAAGTTGAACTCCTTCCCCTTCTCATTGTGATACAGAAAGAACTGCACACAATAATATATACTGTGCACAATATGTCGTTTTATTTATATAATATATACAGAATCTAAGCTAAACCTAACCAATGTATAATACAAACTGTTCCTATCCTATAATCCTAATATATATAATAAAACAGCCTAGTATCTCAATATTAAGAACTGCACACAATATATATGGTACACAATATGTAGTTTTATTACTATGGAGCCACGCTAGTGGCTCCATTAGTTAAGGCGGAGCTAACATTCTGTATTGAGAGTTCCATTGACTTCAATGGAGTTCCCTGGGGCAAATTCCTCTGGCTTGCAACTCTGAAGTTGACGGGGTTTTCTCTGTGAGCATACACTTATAGTCACAGATGGCTGCATAGGACAGATATTGAGTATGCTAATTATGTGCTTTGGTCCAATATTTCATGTTAGATGAGGGGTCAAGCTGTCCCTGGCATTTAAAAAGTGCTTGCGCTTGCTGAGGGAGCAGGAGGAAAGAGGAGCTGAATGAGGTGGCGGGGCTGGG
>QEPC01007499.1:3087684-3102840 GCA_003113815.1 Sphenodon punctatus | reverse complement strand
AAGGCAGCAGAGAGATCAAGGAGGACAAGAATGGAATAGAGACGTTTAGATTTAGCCACCAGAAGATCGTTGGTGATCTTAGCGAGAGCAGTTTCAGTAGAATGAAGGGGGCGGAAGCCAGATTGGAGGGGGCCAAGGGAGGTGTTGGAGGAGAGGAAATCAAGGCAGCGGGAGTAGACAACACGTTCAAGCAGCTTGGAAGCAAAAGGAAGGGTTCTTGATTTGTTTGTTTTTTATCTTCCATCTGTTCCATTTGTGGAGAAATGGATGTGCCCTTTGCATGTGCTTCTTGCTGATTACCTCACTGTCTAGTTCTTAATACTCAAGGCGGGTGGATATTTGTGATACTGCCTTACACATAATGGAGGTCCTGAGAACCGTATCATGTTTTTAAAAAGATACTCAAGAGAAACTGGAGTGATTTCCAAGAACAAACGCGATCTACTTTTCTTGTTGCAAAATGTGACCTATGAGAAAATGCTCAGGGAACAGAAATACTCAATCTAGATGGAAGGGTTGAGGGAGAGATGTTGGTTTTCTGAAGGTGAAGAGATGCTGTAAGAAGGGATTAATGAAAATTTACTCTCATTAATCCCTAAGGACAGAATAAGAAGGAATGGGCTGTGCAAGTTAAGGGTAAATATTAAGACAAGTATGTGCATATAATAGAATAGGGAATCTCAGTTATTGGAGATGTTCAGGAAAACCAAGGGACCACTAGTTCATTGTCCCACACCCCCGGAAAGAAGACACAGACACCATCGTTGTGGGGTAAATAGGCCGCACCAAACTTTATTAGCCTTAATCAGGGGAGGAGGGGCTATGCCCCTCCGGGTCCTGTTAACCTTAACTATTAACTAACTTAACTATAGTAAACTCAAGGCGGTCTGATGTTCCTCAGTACCACAACAGTGCTAACTATAGCTGCTGCAATGTCACGGCTGCCCGGCCGCCCCAGCCGGATCAGCAGGCCGTTGCCTACTGTGACCCAAGGAAGGAGGTGAGCACAGTCAGCGGGGATCCTGAACCGCCCCTGTCCTAGAGCCTGCGACCCGGCCCCCTTCCTGGGTCCTGTGTGATGCTGGCCGGGCAAGCTCTAGTATTCACGTGGACCCCATCTCGTAAGGAGATGACCTAGCAGCAGACTATCCCTACCGTCTAACTTAAGTAACTCACAGGACCCCTGCAGTGTGACAATTATAAACTTGTGTATCCCCTTCCCACCTGTGGCCAATTAAAATCAACCACTGTGAGGAAGGCGGAAAAAACCACCAGGACCTGAGCCAATCGTTCTGGTGGTCAAAATTCCTTCCCGGCCCTGAACTCAAGTCCAGCAACCAGTGCTACCCACAGTGCCAGGGAGGGTGGGAGGGTGCTCATTCACTGAAGTCCAGGTGCAGAATGGCGGGATCCACGCCTGGGGCAAGATGGGGGCCGTGAGCCCCCGGCTCTCGCGAGAGCTCGCTTCGTGCCACCGACTGTTGTGCCGTGCGCCCCCACCCTACTGCCTTCTTCCCCGCAACAGCAGGGGTCGGGACAATAGCCGCCGCCCTCGAGCCGCTCCCCGTGCCGAGGAGGGCCGTGGGGGCAATGTACCTTCTGTGTTACTATAAACAGGTAGAATAGAGGACCCTCAAGAGAATCGTTCTCAGTATCATGATGGCAACTACTCTGAATTATGATGAATTTGGGGTATAGGGTAGAACTATGATTGAGGTTATGGTGGTGCCTGTAATTCCAAATTTATTTATTTAATTTATTTTATTTTNCCTCCTGCTATGCAGCCCAGGGCGGCTTCCAACAATTTTAAAATACAATAAAACCATTTAAAACACTCATAATCATAATAATACTTATTAAAATATTAAAACAGGGCTAAAGTCATAAATATAATAAACAAAATAAAGTAACCAAAATCGGTCGTGGAGCTAAAAAGCCTCACCCTACCCTCCCTCCCTCCCAAAGGCCTGGGCAAACAGCCAGGTTTTACAACTTCGCTGGAATGTCAGCAGGCTAGGGGCCAGGCGAGCTTCCTCCGGAAGGGAGTTCCAAAGGCATGGCGTGGCACGCTATTGGCAGCCAGTGCAGAGCTTGGAGCACAGGTGTAATATGCTCCCGACAGCCAGTCCCCATAAGGAGACGAGCCACCACATTCTGCACTAGCTGCAGCCTCCGGACCAGGAACAAGGGAAGCCCCACGTAGAGCGCGTTACAGTAGTCTAGCCTCAAGGTGACAAAGGCATGGATGAGGGAGGCCAGGTGTGGGCCGGAGACAAACGGACACAGCCTCTGCACCAGATACAGCTGGCGGAAGGCAGCCTTAGCGACTGCCTCCACCTGCCGCTCCAGGCGAAGATTTGCGTCCAGTATCACCTCCAGACTCCGAACCTGCTGAGCTATAGGACAGCAAACCCCCCCAACTAGGGGGGCCACTACCTCCCTCGCTCTCCCCACCAACATCACCTCCATCTTATCGGGGTTGAGTTTCAGTCTGCTCAGCCACATCCATTCCGCCACGGCCTCCAAATATTGGGATAGCAACGAGACAGCAGGGTCTGGGTCAGTTGAAAAAGAGAGGTACAGCTGAGTATCATCAGCATACTGGTGACACTGCACCCCGAACCCCCTCACAACCTCCCCCAAGGGCTGCATGTACACATTAAATAATAACGAAGACAGGATGGAACCCTCCAGAACGCCGCATGATAAGGCGCGGGGGCACGATGTCTCATCCCCCAACACCACCCGCTGGCTTCTCCCCGAGAGGAATTAATGGAACCATTCAAGAACGGTCCCGTCCAGACCCCCCAGGTCACGCAGTCGCCTCAACAGCAGCCCATGGTCCACGGTTTCAAAAGCGGCTAAGAGATCTAGCAGGATGAGAAATGTTGAACATCCTGCGTCCATCTCCCGGCGGAGGTCGTCTGCCAAGGCCACCAACGCCATCTCAGTGCCATAGCCGGGGCGGAACCCAGATTGACAAATTTGCCATGTGTCTTATAGCCAGTCAGCATTGCCTTTTCCAGTGACCATTGATACATGTCAGGGATTGAGGAATCCTCAGACAGTCTCCACAGGAAGGTATGTTTAACTTCAGTCGGAATCCTTCCTCAGAGAGAACAAGAGAATCCTGGTGATGCTCAGACTGTTTGCAGGATCTTTAATCCCCAATCATCTTGGAGATGGGTGTATTGGTTAGATGTATTTTTATTTTTGCAATTGTTGGACTTCGGTCTTTAACTGAGTGCACCTCAGCATCATGTTATGGCAGATAGCACTTAATCCACCTGTCTTGGTTCATATGCTGGGGCTGAAATGATTTCTCTTTCTCAGGCCACTGTACTATAAAACAATAATAAATAATAATAATAATAATAATAAATACTTTGGTTATTATTATTAGTATTATCATTGTTTCTATAGAACCAGCAATCTACCTGGCGCTGAACAATATTTGATTAGAGACAGATCCCTGCCCCAATGGGCTTACAATCTGGAGAGACAAGGGAGAGGAGACTAGAGACAGGGGAACCTAGGGAGAGACAGGGGATACATTGATAAAGTTGAGGAGTCACAGGTTCATGTGGTAACCTTAGTTCCAGGGGAGAGGAGGACCCTGAATGACAGGACGGTAGAACGAGGCGCGTCAGTGAGCAGTCTGTGGTAAGAAGCTAGGTAGGAAGCACTTTGAATTCTGCCATGAAAGCTGTGAGAGTCATTACTGACTCTGGAGTACAAGTATAATGGTGACCCACTCCTGAAAGAGGCCACTGCGTTCTGCACCAGCTGCAGCTTCCAAATAGTCATAATCAAGGGCAAATCCACATAGAATAAAGTCTAGTGTTTGTTGGTTTTTTTCTGCCTCCAGTCATGGACTCCTCCTCTACATTGCCCTTGCAGATGGACTTTACAGAACTAAAGCTTTTACTGTAATAGCTCACCTCACCATTTTAAAGTACAGACCAATTTGGTTTAGTGGTTGCATTTAGCGTCCTGATCTTTTGGAAGGATTAAGGGACTGAAACAGGGTGTTTAAAACGAGATACTACCATGCACGGCCACCCACAAGTCACTCCTCTGAGCGCCCGTCTGCAGCAGGACACGTGCTCCTGTGAGGCGCACAGCACCCATTCACGGCCAGTCATGGTGAGCTGCCAGGAAACCCCGAGTGCACCATGTGGGGCAAGCCAAAAAAAGTGTGTGTCAACAGGCACCCACGCATCCCCATCCCATATGGACCGGGACTTCCACCCACACCAGCAGACAGGTCCCCTGCTCATAGGCACTGTGAGCGGGGTCAGGACTGTTGCAAGTCACAGGAACTGGCCGCAAGTCAGGAAATGTCAGTTTCAAAGGCCAGGCCAGCAAGCTTCCGCCCCCCCCACCCCCATGGTCCATGGCAGGGAGAATGCGAGGCAGCTGCTGCAGTAGCCACGCTGGGAGCCGTCCATTAAAATGCCTCCCCACGCACTCCACCTGAATGGATGCTCTGCAGCTGTGCCACTCAGTGCCCACAGACCCCGCCCCCCCCAAGCCTTCCTCGTTTAAAAACATCCAAAGTCAGGTGCTCTTGGGTCTTATGGGCTGTACAATTTCTTTCTGCTGGCTTTTTAAAATTATTATTATTTTGAAGTAGTATTATTCAGTAGCTTCACGTTTCTTTTGGTTAAATGTTATTTCTTCTCCAAAAGGTCCCTGAATCATTTAAAATCAGTAATATGTTTTAGGGGGACTATATCTTCCCTTCCCTTGAGGTTGTATATAATTATCTGTTCCAATTCAACACTTGGCAGAGAAATTTCAGAACTCCAGCTCAGTAGTTTTGATGATCTTGAGCAATATCTTATAGCTCGGCAGTACTTTCAGCTGGTTATTTATGTTAGATGTATTAACAATGGCTAACCTGCTCCTTCCTGGTCTTCAAAGCTCTCTCTTGTGTCAGGCTTTCCCTTGTTCCTCAGTTCCACAGTACTCACTGATGAGCCTTCTATTCTCCTTTCACTTACAGTCCCCTTCTCTGTAAAATATGTACCAGTGGCTTCTCAACTCATGAGTTGAGAAGCACTTCGTCTCTCCCTATGTTCCCCCCCTCCCTTGTCCATTCTAGGCTGTAAGGAACCAGTTTCTAATTAATGACTGTTCAGTGCCAGGCACAATGCTGGTAATAAATAATAATTAATCATAATTAATAATATATAATAAATAAATAATTCCCTTGTGGATGTGTGCAATCTTGTTAGCTTTACTGAACTTGTATACAAGCCTCTGAGAGCAGATTTTGACCCAGTAACTTTGAAATCAGAAACTGCTGTCGATAAAATCTGCTTTTATTAGCGGACACATTCCACTGACCATTCCCCTAATAACCTTCTTCAGATAGGTTTTATTGAGTGAGACACTCAGTTTCCACTAGTTCACGCTTCATTTTAGGATTTTATTTCAGCCATGCATATTTCTAAGGTTAGTGCTGTCTGACAAGATGAGTAGTCCTATAAATCCATGATTCACAAACCACTGATAGGGCTTCAATGTGGCTACTCTGGAGTAATTTGTGTTTTAAAGTGGTCAAAAGCGATTTGTGGTATCACGGCTGAGGTGTGTAGAATCTGTTCAAACTTAACTTTAGTATTTTGTAATTTCTGTGTGTTTCATGGTTTAATATTAATGCTCTTTAAGGAAAGTGTTTTTATGGAATCACCTAGATTTTTAAAATTTGTTTGTTTAATGGAAATTAAGGGTAAAAACAGATGCGATTTTGGCTTGCTGTGGCACGCTTTGGTCTGCTGTGGCCCAGGACCTGCTGCCATGTGTAAACACACACTGCCAGATGTTGGCCCCAGGATTGCCCTGGTTCGTGTTGGCAGCTAGCCCAGGTTGTGACCTCGGCAAATCTCCAAGGTCACAGCGCAGGCTAAGGGCTGCCCATGTGGGCCACAGTGGGTAGCACATCTCTTGTGGTGCACCACACCTTCCCAGGGCCAGGGACCATGGCTGTGCATCATTGGCCACCATGGCTGTCCATCATGATGGGGGGCAGGGGCCTGGGAGCAGGGTGTGGGCGGGACCGACTGCCAACATGTTTGACCCAGGCCATGCGGGTGGTGGGACGGCTCCCTGGTCCTGGCACATCAGTTTGGTGCCCCGACCTGACCCTGGGCCATGTCACCCATGGTTTTCTGGCCCAGGGAGCAGTCCTGCTGGTTGCACATCTGTTTACCCATAGTGAAATATAGAAAAATATTATAAAAGAAATTGTACTAGATTCTTAGCAAGCATTTAAGCACAGCTCCTTTTTCTAGAAGAGAAAAGCATAACAAGATCCGGGGGCTGGAAGCTGTTGCCGTTTGAAACATACGCAGATCAGAAATAGGGTGCAAGTTTTAACAAGGATGGCAATTAACTTTCATGTTAATTTAAATAAATAAATTACATAGGAATGTGGTGGCGTGTTGACTTGTACTCTTTATTAAAACAGTACAGAATAGCTATCTTCTTTCGGAAGTTCTGGGTTTGGTGCAAGATTTACTGGATGAATTTTATGGCCTGTGTTATGCAGGAGGCTGTAAAGGTCCTTTCTGTCCGTAACGTTTTTGAAGTAGTGCTGTTTTGTTCATCCTGAATCCAACAGGATCTGACTTAAAGTGTATGGTCCTGTGTAAAATATGACCCAACTCACTTAGGGCAAGACTGGGCAAGCTGACTGGGCTAACCAGCCCAAGACAGCCTCACCCCTCATGAGTGCCATGATGTCATGGTGCTCCAGATGGGGAGGATGATGCGCTGGAGTGATGTTACTCCAGTCAGGGGCACTGCTAGGATTCTCGACAGGAGGGGCAGGGTGGGGAGCACATCAGAAAGGAGTGGGGAGAAGGGGCTCCCTGTCTCACTTTTGACATTGCCCCATCATGTAAAGTATCACGATGGGTGTTAGCTAATGTGACGCTGGCCTGGTTCACCCACTCTGGCGCGCCTGGGCCAGCCCAGCATCGAACCCTACATGTTTGTTCCGATCCCGCCAGATGTGGGCCTGGTTCCAACCCTGGAGGGGTTGGCGACCAGGCTGGAAACATGGACCCTGAATGAACCGGGCCCACGGTTTGGTCCCACAAGCTGCCCAGGTGGGCCAGAGCTGGGCAAACCAGACGGGCACATCTGTTTTTACATCCGCCTGGTCCAGCATCAGGGATGGCCATGGCAGCCAGCCACGGCTGCCTGTTATTGGCAGCCAGCCACAGCTGCCTATTATTGGCAGCCACGGCTGCCTATCATGGTAGTTGGCAGGGAACCAGCCACAGCCCGGTGGCAAAGCCAGTCAGCTACAATCGCTCCCTGCNCCCCCCCCCCCCCCCCCATGGCCAGGTGAGACCAGTGGAACGTTAGTTTCCGCCCCCCAACCTAACTTGGCTGGGGCTTACGGGGGTTGAGTCCCTTTGCCCTTCCCATTTCCTACATGGTGACATCATGGTGCTGCAAAGGGGCAGGGCCACTTTGGACAGGGGTGGACTAATCCCTTTTCCTTACCCTTTCTCATGTGGCCCCACTTTGGGAGTATTGTGATGTCACAGCTCTCCAGAAAGGTGTAGCTGGGCAAGGTCTGGGCAGGTGCACCCATGATGATTAGCTTTTAGAAGCGTACAGCTCCTAAGGTTCGAAGGGGAGAGGCTCTCTTGCACTCCTTCCAACATCCATGGCTCCATACCCTTTCCTTTTCCTCATGGAGCCTCATGGATGCAAAGCACTGTGAAATTGTGGTCCTCCACAAGAAAAAGGGGCACTCCCAGCTGGTGAGCTGGATCACCCCAAAAGAGCCTGGGTTCAGTGGCTTGAGGTAGATTGAAAAGTTCAATCTGTTCAGGGCTGTACTTTGAAATCAGTGGAGCTATCTATGCTGAATTATACCAGCCGATGATCTGTCCCAAAATGTCAAGCTTCATTCTTCAGTGCTTTGAAGCTCAGCCAGTTTGCAGACAATTGGCAATGCCACGTGTACATTTCACCTGGGGCTATTTGGTGAAGAACACCCTGCCCCATGCTCCTTAGGAGGTTGGTTTGCAAGAGAGTCTCTCCCCTGTGAACCTTAGGAACTCTACACTTCTTAAAGCCAATCATCATGGAACCTCCTTTTACATGGTTTTCAAAGTATGCAGCATTCCCCCGCACCCTGAGAACATTATACTCTATCCCATGCACAAATGCATTACACTGGGTCTTTTTACACACACATTTCTACTGCATGTTTGCTGTTACATCCTGAACTTTCTGTGTGTCTAAATCACTCACCCAGATCTTAAACATCCAGGTCCTTGAACTTCTGTGTAGAACTGCTCCCAGAACTTTTCTGTGTAAACTGCTCTCCTGGTAAACTGCTTTGCTCCAGGAAGCTGTGGTCACTTGGTTTCCATGGCAGCCTGTCACATCTACAGCTGTGGCTACTTTAGGCTGCCTCAGGGTGGTGTTTGTGTGAAGAATGCATCCAGGAACTGCCTCAGGGCAGTGTGTGTGTTTGTGTGAAATATGCATCCGGAACTTACTTGTGGACTTGTAAACCCAGAAGATTGAAAAATCTGGAATTTTAAGGTGTGTGTAAAATTATCCACTGTCATGCATGCTCGCACTCCAAGTTCTTCCTTAGCTATGTGTTTTTTAATTTGAGAACAAAACCAAACCAACTGCTGCACACTCTTGAGATCCAACGTGCAGTTTACCCAGGTTTAACTCCGTGTGTTCAAAGTGCGGGTTGTACACCCAGGTTTGGATAAAGCGCAAATAAACACAAATATGCCCTTTTCAGCTTCTTTATTCAAAACACAAATATTGCCTGCTTTGTGCTTCTTGATTTCCACTTCTCGTTTGAGGTTTTTAATCGTTGGTCCCGCAGTTTGAGCATCTTTCAAGTTTCATGGTATGATGTGCTGGTCAAGGGGGAGTTCAGACCCAACAATAGTGATATATAGGAGTGGACTGTGTTTTGATTTAGATTTATTTTTAATTTTTAAGTGCTTTATGGTTTGGGGGCTTGGCCTCCTCCTACAGGCAGCAGCTGAAGGCAAAACTGTGTCCAAAGAATCAGATGGTTTGGGGAGAGTGTGAGGCTCCACAGCTTGGTGCTCTGGAGCTCACTGATACTAGGGTCCTCGGTCCTGTACTGTTAGTGTTTACTGCAGGGTCACCACCTGAGTGTACACACACAGAGGCTACCCCCCACCCCTGCTTGCTTCCCAACCAACTCTAACAGGTCCCAAAAAATTTGAGATACAAAAAATCCCACCAAAACACACAAGAAGAAATCAGTAATACAAAATTTGCCCTCCTTGCATTTGCAAATTTTAAATCCATGGCTTTAAGTTGTTCAGTAAGTTCCAGGAATCTGGCCTTCCTGGCCTTCTTCTGAGCTGCTGAGTAGGAAATAATTCTGCCCCTGAAAAAGATTTTACTGCATCCCATAAGGCAGACCTTGTTATCTTGGTGGTATCATTCACCTTTAGGAATGACCTAATTTCTTCCATGACATAGTTCGGGAAACTCTGGTCTTTCAAAAGTGATGATGTGGCAGGACACAACATGGAAGAAATGCTGGCCCTTTAAGAGCGAGTACCTGCTTGTTTGCAGGTGCCGTGCTACGGAGGCTCCAGGCACTGGGTGAAGCAAGGGACTGTGCCTAAAGGAAAACAGCTGTGCTCGAACGTGGCAGAAGTCAGCCTTGGGGATAAAGCCTGAGCCAGAGCTCAGTACTGAGGAGGATGCAGGAAAGGCAAGAGCTAATTAGAGCTCTGCCTCTAGAACAAATCTGATGCAAAGGGTGTTGCTTGGGCTGAGCGATGGGGCTTGGTGAGCAGCTTGGGAGACTTGAGGTGGGAGCTGGACTCTGTGACCCTCACAAACCCCACTCAGAGGGAATTGCCTGAGTGAAGGGTTGTTATAGCAGCTGTAGGATGCAGGCAGGTGAGCTGGCAGCCCAGAGACATGTGTCAGGCTTGCTAGACAGCGGCTGGGATGGTGCTTTGCTCACAGAGACTGTAAATCTAAACTGTATATAACTGTATATGGTGGAGATTGAGCATTGACTGGATTAAAGAACAATGGAGGGGATCCCATGCTCCGCACGTGCTGCGTGCAACCTTTGCACATGCATGTGCATGCAAACTGCATGCATCTCCATAGGGATTGCATTGTGCCACATGGATCCCCTCCAGGACCTGTGTGGATCTCATGTGGATCCCACGCAGATCTGGCTTGGGATTGCAGTCATTGAAGCGAATTCCTGTAAAGAGACAGTAATTGTGGGGACTGGTCCTGCAAGGACTTAACCCTGGCTAGCTCACACCTTGCTACAGATGTATTCAGTCTCCACTTTTTATAAGATCAAATAATTTCAGTGGCAAAGAGCTGCCCGTAATGTCACTGGGGGCATGATCAGAAATGATAGATATTTCACTGTTGATCATTGAATCTACCAAATCTGCAGCAAATAAAAATAAATCTATATGTGAGTAGGTGGAATGGGGGGAGAGAGAGAGTATAGTCCTTTCCTGTGGGGTTTTGTAATCTCCATATATCTTTTAGCCCTAATTCTGGCAAACTCTTTTATAATGGTTCTGGCCTGAGACTTGATATGGAGGGGCTGGCTTGACGTATTAAAACAAGGCCTAGCTAGAATTGATTCTAAGGAGGTATTTGTGCAGAAACAATCCTGTTAAAAATTGGATCATCTATATTAAGGTATATAAAGGGTCAGAGATTTCGACTTTCACCAACAACAATCTACCTTCATCTTTAACCACTTCTCTAATTTGCAAATCGAGTCTCATATAGAACAATATAGCCACACTTCTGGTTGAGGAAGAATAATTATTGAACACTATTGTCTAGCCATCTCTTCTTAATGTATTCTGCTTCCTCATCATTAACATGAGTTTCCTGGAGAAGTATAACATCAGCTTTTAGAGTTTTGAGATGCGTAATAGTTCTTTTCCTCTTTATTGGGTGATTCATTCCTTTGATATTCCAGCAAACACAGTTTATAGAGCTAGCCATCAACAAAATATATAGAAAAAAACAAATCTCTTTATCTAGTACACACTTAATGCCCATCAGAATGTTGCTCCCTAAAATTCCAGAACATGGAAGGACTCCTCTGAGCTGTCCCTTATCAATGATGGGGTTGAGGAAGAAAGGGGAAACAAGAAAGGAAGAGATGAGAAAGAAAGAGCAGAGACTAAAAAACATAAGAAAAGATAACAGGGAGAAGAATACGCATTAGAGCTATACAATGTGTTATGAAAGCATCCTCCCCTAACAATCTGACAAGACTAAAAAAATAGCTTGTTACTAAAGAGGGTGGCACCTGGATCAGGCCCAGTTTAGAAGTCATCACAGCCCATTGGGCCTCCAAACTTAAAATAATATTGCAACCTGTTGTGGGCCACTGAGAAATATCATTGAACTATTCAACAGAAATAAGGCAACAGGAGAATTATTATTTTTTATATATATATATATATATATATAAAAATGTCACACAACCCAGTAAGGAAAGGGAAGAATACAACTGAACATGAATAATTGCAACAGGTGAGCTGTATAAGGTAGTTGAGTTCCAAAGTTGAAACAGAGATACATCTCGGACCTTCAAAGCCACCATGCAGCTCTCCCATCCTGTAGCCCCAGAGAGGGTTGGTGCAGAGGCCCCCCTCTAGTGGTGACTAACCACTCACAGGTTCATAAGCCTAGTCTCTGAGCTGAAGAACTCTGACTAACTCACAGGTTCATGAGTCTGCTATTCTTGGCGCTGAAGGACTCGGGTCTTTTGGCTTAGAGGATAGAGGCTCATGCAGATAAGAGCTGAGATCTCCCGTTCTAATCCCCATCCTACCAGAATTGACAGGGTTACAGTTAGCACCCCAGATGGGTGCCTGGACTGGGTGAACCTATGAAGCTCAGGGCTGCACTTCCTCTGCTGGAGGGAATGTGTAGCCCCAGAGAGGGTTGGTGCAGAGGCCCTCCTTGAGTGGTGACTAACCACTCACAGGTTCATGAGCTTGCTATTCTCAGAGCTGAGCAAGTCAGGTCTTTTGGCTTAGAGGATAAAGGCTCATGCAGATAAGAGCTGAGGTCTCCAGTTCTAATCCCCACCCTGCCAGACTTGACAGGGTAGGATTCCACTTCCCTGCCCGTTGCGCAAGCTTGTCGGTGGGAGAGCCATAATTCCTACTTTCCCATGACATGGGAGCTATGCTAGATTTTAATAGCGCATGCTCCCGCGGTGCAAAAGCAGCCTCAGTTTACTTTTACTTCCCATTTTTCCTTCTTCCACTGACTTCACCTCCATAATTCTAGCCTACAAGAATGTCTAGATATAGAATGCTAGGTAAGGAATCACTATTTAATTAAAAAGAATAGAGAAATTAACACAGATTTTAAAGTGGTCTCAGACTGCTAGTTAGTCCAACCTGAAAGCGGCCCCTTTTCAATGGACTGCAGAGGTACCGCAGTCCGTGGGGGATGGGTGGAGTCGGCGGGTGTGCGACCCGGCACACGGATGCACACCCTCCTCCACTGATCTCCACCCATCTCCACACACGGAGGCACCTCCATTTTCCCCAATGCCTCCATGCGTGGGCGATGGGTGGAGGTGGGTGGAGTGTGGGAATGCCCCCCCACCCCCCCATCTCCACCTGCTGTCACACCGACGCCCACCCAGTCGCCCACGTGGGCGAGGGGGGGCACGTCTTGTGTGAAAGGGCCAAAGTAACATTATGCACTGAGGGGAGACCAATGTCACATCCAGAATCTTATAAGGAACTGAAGGGAGCAAATGATGTGCGAGCATCAAATGGCAGGAATGGTCAGTAACCTTGAACCTTCCAGAGAGGAAGGAAAACTGGGGCTTCAGAGAAACTATGCAGTCATAAAAGCACTCTGTCACCTAGACCAGCATAGTTTCTGAGGCTGTGTTGTAACTTGCCATAAGTGAGAGGGAAATTTTATTGTCTCAAACCATAGGCATGCTTGATTTTAATTATTTAATTGTTGTATTTCTAGAATGACTGTTGTGTAAATTTGCTTGCTGTTTTTTTGGTTTTTATTTTGATGGGGTTTTTTATTTTTTTATTTTGTCAAAGGTTTGATTTTTTTTTATTGTGTCATAACTTGCCATAAGTACAAACAAAGTTACTGGAAATTCCTGAAAAAATTAATCTACTTTTTGTTATCTGTGTTCCTCTAGAGTAAAATTAGTCCATAGGATTGGCTTCTTGCAGAGTGCTGGTTTGCAGCCCCTGGAGATATTTGCCTCACAAGTTGAAGTATAAACCATCATTTTTTCACCATGCATAATATGTAACCTGGCACTATTTAATGAAACATTTTAAGCCCTGGCCTAATCTTGAAAGAGCAGTATCTTAACAACTGGCCTAATACTGGAAGAACAGTATCTTAACTGGTGGTGCACCCGATAGCAATTTCTTTTTGTCTCTGGCTTTTTACAATATCTGTTCCTTAGTGGTAAATTTGGAAACAGTGACCAGGTGACTCTCAGAAGTTTTGAGATGCAGACTGTTAAGATCTAAGCTATCAGGGATTTACCTAGTCTGCATCTCAAAACTTCTAGGAGTCATCTGGCACCACTGTTTCTAACGGAGCCCGGGAAACTTCTGGTCTGGCAAGAAGCATCTAATTCCACCCCCTCCCACACAGGGGGTTTCCCCAAGCCAGATTTTAAAGCTGCGGGAGAAATGTCTCCTGTCTAAAAATGAGTAGTATATCAGGTGTGATCTTGTACTAGTGCAGCCGCTTGTCAGGTAACTGATGCATAATAATTGATAACATTCATAATTAATATTTTTAACTCCTTCAAGATCAGACCGTATGTACAGATATTATGTCCAAAAGTGTAGTTCTGGAAATGTTATTTTTAAAATTGAAATTGGCTCTGATAATCCATTTTAAGACTTTAATTCAATAATGGGACAGTGAACAGAACTAGTTTGTCCATATAAAAATGTGGCACACCCTATTAATTGCACACCATTTAAACTACGTTGGCCTCTGCACCAAGGGTGAAAACAGATGAGACAGTAACCCAGATTAGTCCCCTCTGGATGAGTGGCCATCTGCCCATCAGTTAGGTGACTGCCAGATGTTCACCTGCACCTGCCACCCACCTGCCCCGTGGCTCCCACTCACAATATCCACCTGGTGAATGTGGAGCCCACCATGTGGACGAATGCTGGCTTATATGGGCAAATGTGCACCCACAGGGCCACTACCTGTCTTTTAGGACCATAGAGTCCCAGGCGGACCATCTAAAGCAGTCTGGGGAGTGACTACAACTCAGTGGTGGAGGGGCTGGAACACGGCATACATTCCTTCTGCTCGTCTATCTGGGGTTTTTTGCAGTGAGGGGTGAAGCCCATCAATGATGGGGGACATCAACCCCACTACCTTCCCCACTAGCATCACCTCCATCTTGTCAGGATTCAGCTTCAGTCGGCTCACCCTCATCCAATCCCCCACAGCCGCCAGACACAGGGTAAGCACTGAGACTGCTAGGTCTGGGTTGAATGAAAACAAGAGGTAGAGTTGGGTGTCATCAGCATATTGATGACACCAAATGCCAAACCTTCTCACGACCTCATCTAACGGCTTCATATACACACTGAACAGGAGAGGGGACAGAATAGAACTTTGCGGGACTCCACACGGGAGGTCTCGGGGAGATGAAAAATGATCCCCAAGTACCACTTGCTGAGTTCTTCCGGCCATTATATGTGTAGTGCTCAGACTATCTTAAGCTCACTTTGCAGTACTTGTGAATAACAGCAGTACTTGTTTTTTACTGGTTTACAGAACAGGGATCCCTCCGTGGAGCACTCATCTGTAGGGGTGGGCGTGCCGGTAAATCCTGTATCCGATAATGCCGGTACTGGGCGAACCGGCATTATCGGATTCGACCCGGTAAATCCGTTCCCGTTACCGGATTCCGGGTACTGGATTTTTTTACATTGCAGCCATTTAAATGAATGGTTGCAATGTAAGTCCCACCAAAAAAGTTTTTAAAAAACCCCTCCCCGAGTCCAGGTTGCGCGGGTGGAAGGGGGGACACCCCCCACCCACCCTGCCCAGGCTGGATTTTTGTTAAAAAAAGAGCCCCCCCCC
>QEPC01007499.1:3076825-3087188 GCA_003113815.1 Sphenodon punctatus | reverse complement strand
TTTTTTTAACAAAAATCCAGGCTGGGCAGGGTGGGTGGGGGGTGTCCCCCCTTCCACCCGCGCAGCCTGGGAGGGGGAGGGGGGAGGAATTGTATTCCATTGATTTCAATGGGGACACAGTGCCCCATTGAAATCAATGAAATAAAACCGGTACCGGATACCGGATTTAATCCGAGAATCTGGTTCTTTTGAGAACCGGAAAACCGGTAAATCCGGTATCCAGTAATTGCCCCGGGGTCCCACCTCTACTCATCTGTGAGTGGCAGCTACGTGGGTGCTCCATGGAGTGACCCCTACCCCAGCAGGCTAATCTCTCATCTGTTAACACCCCAAGATGTACACATGAAATGCCAAATGCACACGTTATATAAAATGTTAAATGCCATCAGATCCCCACAAGTGCCTAACTTAAAGCAAAAGTCTAAATAAAATTAGCTTCAAACCCCAATTCAGATCTAATGGATATTGTAGCAGGGAGGTGTTCCAAGGCCACCGGACTCTGGAGTAGTTTGGGGAGAATTAGCAAAATCCCACTGCCATGCCTAGTCAGCTTTCAGCCAGGCTGTATTTTCCCTAAGGAGAGGTTTACACTATGTGGAGTTCCCCTGTAGGGGTCCCACCCTTGGCCTCCAACCTCCCCTTATAGCCAAGGCCTACATCTCCAATAGTGTATTTGCAGAGGGGGGCGGGGGTTATCCCTTTTCGGGGTCCTCAGACCAGCCTCTTAGTTGGGGGGGGGGGTCAGCCTCACAATGTCTGAGACCCTCATAGTTATTGAATAGTCCAGATGGCCTAAGTTAGGCAGATCCCACCTGAGCTGTTCCATCTCCTGTTCCGCCAACAGGTTCAGCAGACGACGGTCCAGGGGGGTCTCGCTGGAGAAGTTCCAGCAATGAAAAGGCAGACGCTACAGCACTAAGCTCCTTCTCCTACGGCCACCCTTAGCAGACTGAGCCCAGGTCCTTTATAGGCCCTGAGCATGCTCCGTTCCAACTGGCCTTACTGAGCATGTCTCTGAGCTTACTGAGCTCAGGAGCTCAGAAGGCTTTCTGGGGCTCTACTGAGCATGCCCCAGGACTTAGACTCCAGAGGGCTTTAGAGTCTCAACTGGGCATGCTCCAAGTTTGATGCCTAGCTATATAGCCGCTAGGCAGCACAGTAATAGGGCTCCTACTGGCTTAGACGAGCCACCCTATTAAAGATATAATCCAATTTAAAATCACTCACAGGCCCACAGAATTAGGGCGTTTATAGACGAGACAAAAAAGGCGGCTGATCCTTTGATCAGCCGCCTTTCTTGCCACTCGTCTATATGCCTGGGCTGCTTTTTAATCCGCGTCGGAGGGGGCATTCGATCCTTCCCCCTCTGACGCGGATTCCCGGAGTGCCGGCTTTACGCCGCACTTCCTGGTCCCGTGCGAGAGTGCGCATGCGCAGAAGGGCGCGCATGCGCACTCGCACTCTGCGCCNGATTCCCGGAGTGCCGGCTTTACGCCGCACTTCCTGGTCCCGTGCGAGAGTGCGCATGCGCAGAAGGGCGCGCATGCGCACTCGCACTCTGCGCCGTGTCTGAACATCAGACACGGCACGGAGAGACGCCGCGGCGGGGAAACACGGCGTTTAGCGATCCCGCTTGTAAGCGGGATCGTCTATAAACGCCCTTAGATGCCCCAGTCACTCATTCCTACACCCTACTCATTATTAATTTATTATTATTATTATTATTATTTTATTATTATGATTAGTATAAGCATTTATATAGCACCAACAATGTACCTGGTGCTTTACAAACAATAAGATAGACACGGTCCCTGCCCGAGAGCTTACAATCTAAAGACAGTGGGAGGGGAGACAGGGAAGGGGAACAGAGGGCACAAGCATTTCCTACTTGTCCATCCTCACCCAGCCACTAATACCCTCCCACATAGTCACACTCAATTAGGCCCTTTACCCGAGACACTGGCCTGCATTTCCAACCAGTGGACATGTGTGGGATGGGACCCATGTAAAAGTGGTGGTGGGTGGGCATGCACTCTCGTGACCCACCCATCTTCACCCACCTCCACGCACGAAGCAACTGATGAAAAGCCGGGTTGCTCCATGCGTGGAGATGGGGGGAGGTGGGTGTGCCACTTGCTGACAAGACCCCCACGCATGGTCCCTGCAGCGGCACGCACATGAACTGCCACCCCGCCACAGTCCATGTAAAAAGGGCCTTATGTTATTTTTAGACCAGCACTTCCCCACCTATCACCCACCCATTGCTGCAGCAACTCCTGGGGCTTCCAGGGAACTCCCAAGAGTCCCCATTGCATACAGGGCTGGTTCCCAAGACTCCTGAAGTGCTACTACCACAATCAGCACTTGCTCCTGGGAGCCCCCTTTCACCATCTGCTGTCAAAAGTGCCCCCCCCCCCCCCGCAAAGCTCCTGGGGAGCAGTTACAATGGCAGGAACTAGCCCTGGTGTCACGGGCAGGGGGAAGGGGGTAGGAGAGGGGTGTATGCACCCACACGTAAACTCCGAAGCTACTCTCTGCAGGGGACCCATGGGAGGAAAATGCCCGTCAGGATAGTATGGTAGCGCTATGGGTTTCAAAGAGACCAGGCTTCTATCATCATAGGGCACAGAGCTCGCAGCGGAGAGTATGGGCCCAAGCCACACACAGTCACTCCACTCGCTCACAATCTCACAAGGGGGAAGGGAAAGGACAGGTGTTGGGTATGTGGGAAAAAGGGGAACAAGGCCTAGGTCAAGGGGGAAACAGGACAGGGCTTGCATACACGAAGGGGGAAGGTAGGAAACCCGCGGAAGGGGAAAGACTCTCACACTCTGCCCACCCACACTCACTGTCACCAACACTCTCACTAGGGGGAAGGAACACAAGAGAATGCACTTAAACACAGTCAAATATTTCACAATAGGAACAAGACAAAACAAGATGCATTTAGCTTTGGCCAGCTTCCCAGCTCTGATTACCGGCGCTGTGTGTCTCCCAGCGCCGGGCTTTATAATCCTGGCCCCGCCCCTTTACATGCCTGGAGCCGTGCGGAGCGCTGCACAGGCTCAGACATTGACCTTGCGTCGTGTGAGGTCGAGGGTTGGGGCTCTGCGCTATTAGTGCCGAAGCGGGTTGCCTTGCCAACCGGACGCTGTGTCGGAGCTTCCAGCACTGCGGCGTCTAACAACGGCGCCGCGGCGTTCTCTGGAGTGGGGAGCGAGGGCTGTTGCCGAGCCCGGAGGCGCCACCTAGCCCCGCCATGGCTGACACCTGGGGAGCTATTCCTGCTATTGTTGTCTCCAGGGCTCCTGCACTGCTGTCAGAACTGGCTCCCAGGGACTGCTGGGAATCCCAATAATCTGCTGCTATCACTGTTGGAGCATCCACATCCCTTCCAGCTGCCGTTGCCTCAGAGGAGATTCTCTTTCTGCTACCTTCCAGTGTTTGAATTTCCTACCCAAATGCACCAGAGGAGATTTCTCTTGCTGCGGCATCATCAGCTCTCCAGGGTTCTGGGCACAACAGCAGCTCTGTGGGTCACAGGCAATGGCCTACTGTGGGCAATTGCCTGAGGGTCGCAGGGAATGATGCTTTAGGACAACAGGCCACATGTTGAGCACTCCTAGTCAACACTGCATCTCCAGATAAACATCTAGGCAACATCCAGGCACAAGCAGGACCATTTGGTGACATGAGTTTGGTGACATTACTGTTGAACACACTGTAATTTTATTTATAAGAAAGAAATCAACAACACATCAGAGTGGACAGACTTTCTTCTCTAGCATGACAGTTCAGGAATATATTATTAAGGACAGTTCTAAGACAAGTGGGTATTTATCCTCTGCAGTGAATGCTAAAAACACAACATGGAAAATGCCTTCAGTCTTCTAAAATCTAATATCAGTCATTCAGTTAAAATCAAATAACCCTTCTGTAATACTAATGGCAACTTTCTTCTCCTCTCTCTCATATATTTTTGTCTTTTTAGACTTGAACCTTTTTGGAGCAGGCACAGTATCTTCTTCTGTGTTTGTGACATAGGGTGTTAATAGACATGACAATGGCCCAGGTTGGCCTGCCTGGACCAGCCTCACCCATGCATCTTTCCAGGCCACTAGAGGTGGGCCTGGTACAAACCCCAGTGGGGTAGGTGGTTAGCCCAGAAACATGGGCCTGGAAGGAGGCAGGCCCACAGTCTAGCCACAGGGCCATAGTGGATTGTCTGTTTCTGCATCAACTCAGCCCCAGCGTGACTGCTTGTTATTAGCAGCCATGGCTGCCTGTCATAGCAGGGGGTAGGACGCCAACTGCAGTGTGTGGGGGGCGGGGGGGGGGGAGAGCTGGCTGGGGGGAGAGCTGGCCGCATATTACTCCCCCACACCCACACCCCAGGTCAGACCAGGGAAACATTTATTCCATTCCCGACCTGACCCAGCTGAGGGCAGCCCCTCCTCCCTGGGATCAGCTGCACATCTATAAAAACCCATGCTGTGTGTAGAATCACAAGCCAAAAAATAAATAATGAAGCTAAACTGTTAGTCATTGATTTCCTAAACTGTGAAATTCTCAATCAAACTCTATTTTTAATCTCTACAAGCTGCTCCTAGGAAGCCTGTATTGATGGAGTGCACATATAAGGTCTATAAAGTCTGCTGAATTTTAACATTTTTGGACATTTTTAATTTTGCTAATTTCCATTTCAAAATATCAGTGTGCTCAATCCATGCCTTGCACATGCACTGGGTGCAAAGTACACATGCACAGCTCTTGCACACACCTTGCACACCTCATGTGCAGTGTGCACAAGTGATGTGCATGTGCTGCAAATGAGGTGCTCAAGGCTTGTGCAGTCCATGCACAACACTTGTGCACCACTTGCATGGACGCACCTTGCACACAGTACATATGTGAGGCATGGATTAGAACCAATGAGGTTTCAGAAAAATTGATACTTTCAAAATGATTTTTTGCTGAGGTTTCATTTTGATGATTGATTTATCATGGCTGGTTTTCATTTTTTATTTTTATTTCAAAAATTAATAATAATGATGATAATAACTTTATTTTTATAGTGCCCCCTCACCCCCACCAAATGTCATTTGGAGAGCTTCACAATCATAAAATACGGTAGCAATATATAATCTATTTAAAACTATTTAAAAGCAGAAGGTAAATAGGTAGGACAGAATACATTGCGGGGAAAACAGTAGTGGATTCTAAAAGTGCTTGAAGAATAAATAAATCTTCAGGTGCTTTCTAAAGGTGAGGAGGGAGAAACTGAGAAGAACATTTGTGGCGAGGGAGTTTCACACTGAGGGACCGGAGGGATCAGCAACGGACTGATTGCCCTCCGACTTAAGGTGCAATGGTGAGATCCCCAAACAGGAGGTGGTGTCTGAGCCCAGATAAACACCCGGGTCAGGTTCCAGGAGCAGATCTCAAATATAGCCAGATCCCCTACTGTTCATGGCCCTGAAAACTAGCAGCACCATCATAAATACAATCCAGTGGCACTGGGGAGAATACTGGATACTGGATGTACCGGTATCGGATTTCCCTGGTACCGGATTTACCGGTATCGGTATACCGGATTTTTAACATTGGCCGCGGTACCAGATTTTTTTACATTGCGGATATTGACTTCAATGGCCGCAATGTAAAAAAATCTGGTACCGTGGCCAATGTTAAAAATCCAGTATGCCAGTACAGGTAAATATCGGGAAGCGTGGTTGAAATTGACCCCATGTGGGTATTGAGCGTGATGAACATCTGGCGCGCGCCGAACAGACGTTCCGGGCCCTTTGGCCTCGCCGCAGGATTGAGCGTGGTTCACTGTGGTTGAGCGTGATCTCGTAACGTCTGAAAATACCCAACTTTGATGCAGCGATTCCTGCATCCTTTAGGAGTGATTCCTCCTGGGATCATGCTGAGCCACTGACTTGGAAAGAAGACCGCCAGATATGGCAGCAACTCCACTAATTAACACAACAGCTAGTTTTTCCACAGAAGTTTCGCATTCCTGTTCAAATCCACCCTTGTCCTAACTGACATATGCAAGACAACAAAGTACATCCAGGTCTGCAGCCAGGAGGAAGAGCAGCAATGAAACCCACCCCAATCCCACTCCCGCCAAAATATTGGCCTGCCCACCCGGCCTCTGCTAAGAAGCAATTCATAAGGTGTCCAAAACAAGGGTCGGAACCTCAGTCCTAGGAGTCAAATGCAGCCTGCGGTTAGATTTTATGTGGCCCCTTTCCAATTCCTAGGACTGGTCTCTGGCTCTAGTTCTTACTCCCAAGCACTGAAAAGAACTAAGCATTGCATGTAGGCTAAGAGATGAGGGCATGCACACAAGGCTGGACAGATCTATGGCACAGATACATTATCTGGACCTTCCTCTTCCTGAGCTCACCTCTTAAACACCTGACCCCCAATTCTATGCAGCCCTTAAAGCTTGTATTCATTTTTAAAGTGGTCCCTGGAAGAAAAAAACAGTTCCCCAATCCCAGTTTAGAACAAAAAGGTTTGACACAAGAGGTCTAACAGATGTACATATGAGGCTTCACAGGATATGATTAATCAATTGACAACAGCTTTATTGGCTTACTGTATGTGATGTACATATAATATTTGCCCCTCTCTTTCAGACATTCTGGTTCTGTCCCTTCTTTCAGAATGTAGCTATGGGTGTGAGCAAAATCCATACATTTTCTTCTTTCATGTTACTTTATGCTCATTACTAATTTTACTGATTTATACACTGGGTAAAAACAGTTGCAACAGTGGCCTGCTTTAGCCTGCTTTGGGCAACTGTGGCACAGGACTCACCGGCACGTCTGGTTAGGCACTGCCAGATGTTAGCTTGGGACTGTCCCGGGGCGGGTAGGCAGCTAGCCTGGGCTGTGTCCTTGAAAAATCTCTGAGGTCTATGGGCCGCCCACACAGGCCAATGCTGGCTACTACTTCTGTTCAGCCCTGCCATACCCGCCCTGGGGCAGGGTCTGCCATGGCCAAGTGCCATGGCTGGTCACCATGGCTATCCATCATTGTGGGGGCGGGGTGCTGGGAGCAGGGCACGGGCAGGGTCGCCTGCTTGCACATTTATTTAGCTCCACCCATCCAGGCCATGTAG
Source organism: Sphenodon punctatus (assembly GCA_003113815.1). NCBI lineage: Eukaryota > Metazoa > Chordata > Lepidosauria > Sphenodontia > Sphenodontidae > Sphenodon > Sphenodon punctatus. The sequence continues at coordinate 3,080,053 of QEPC01007499.1, read as the reverse complement.
GAGGCAGGACGGCTCTCTGGCCACAGACAAGTTAGTTTAGTGCCCCTCCCCATCCCGGGTCATGTCGGCTGCTGTTTCCCGCCCTGGGTCGGGGAGCCGTCATGCCACCCCCAAGTCTGTTTTTACTCTCTGTTGATGTGCATGACAATAGCAACCTTACACCCAGGAACCTGCAGTCTAAAAAAGCTCAAAACAGAAGGATAGCAGATCATGGAGGACATGGAAGAGTGCATTGATGGTCAACTTGTTTTGGGGTCTGTTTTGGGGTCTGTGAGGGCCACCTGTTGCGAACTTGATCCATGCCCGTCCTGGCTGGTGAAAGCCTCCAGGGAGACGTTGGGGACGGTGCTGGCGAGGGTAGTGAACGCGTCCTTGCAGCAGGGGAGGTTGTCGCCTTGCCTCAAGGAGACTGTGGTGCGCCCCCTGCTGAAGAAACCACCTTTGGACGTGGATGTGCTCGTCAGTTACCGACCTGTCTCTAACCTTCCCTTGTTAGGGAAGGTTACTGAGCGGGTGGTGGTACTCCAGCTCCAGTTGCATCTGGATAGCATCGGTTTCCTAGACCCTTTTCAATCGGGGTTCCATCCCGGCTATGGCACTGAGATGGCGTTGGTGGCCTTGGTAGACGACCTCCGCCGGGAAATGGACACAGGATGTTCAACATTTCTCATCCTGCTAGATCTCTCGGCCGCCTTTGATACCTCTGTCTCGTCTGCCAAAACTCTTGTTCATGCTCTGGTCATCTCTCGCCTCAATTACTGTAACCTCCTTCTTTCTGGCCTTCCCCGGTCTCACCTTTCTCCCCTCATCTCCGTCCAAAACTCTACTGCCAGGGTCATCTACCTCGCCAGTCGCTTCGACCATGTGCAGCCCCTCCTCTCTTCGCTTCACTGGCTTCCCCTTCCTGAACGAATCCTGCACAAGCTCCTAGTCTTCACCTATAAAGCTCTTCACAACCTTGCTCCCCCCTACCTCTCTGCACTTATCGCCCTCCATACTCCAGCCCGTGCACTTCGCTCCTCCTCTGTCCCTTCTCTCACCCTTCCACGCCTTCCCTGCTCCCCTAAGCGCCTTCGTCCCTTCTCACTTGCTGCCCCCCATGCCTGGAACTCCCTCCCTGTCCACATCCGCCTTGCCCCCTCCCTTCATACCTTCAAATCTCTCCTTAAAACTCACCTCTTTCGCTCTGCTCTGTCTGACTCTTTATCCTGCTGAGCCACTATTCCTATACCTACGATCGGTTTACCCTTATCCTTGCAACATGGACCTGCCTGCTGTCATTCTCATCGTAACCAAGCCAAGTACGTGCACTTGAGACCTCGCATCTTCATGAATGTTAGACCCCTTGTCTCTCCCTCTGTTCCCCTTCCTAAGTCTCTCCCCCAGCTCCTGTCTCTCAGATTGTAAGCCCTAGGGGCAGGGACCGTGTCTATTTTATTACTTTGTAAAGTGCCAGGTACACTGCTGGCGCTCTATAAATGTTTGTTAATAATAATAATAATAATAATATGGAAGCCGCTCTGTGCCATGGATCATCTTTCTTACACTTCTCTGCACCTTTTCCAGTTCTGCCATGTCTTTTTTGAGATGAAGTGACCAGAACTGGACACGGTATTCCTGGTGCAGTCGCACCAGGGACTTCTATAGTGGCATTAGGATACTTTCTGTTTTATCTACCCCTTTCTTAATTATCCCTAACAAGCAGTTGGTCTTTTTGACTACTACTACACATTGTTTCAATGATGTCAATGCAAAGCAGGAGTAGTTATTTCTACAGTAACTGATTTGAGAACAAGGCCTTTCCCCCCACCATTTTATAGAAGGTGTTAAGTGAGGCATCTGCAACATTATTTGCAGAGGTCCTGGAAGAACCTTGGACCAGACTGTACTTAAAACTTTCTCAGTACATTTGAATAGGAAAGGAGGTGGAAAGTAGGGACATAGATGGAAAGACTGTTCTTTGAAAGCACATTATAAATAATTTATAGAGCCCTTTTAGTGTTAAAATTGCTTTAAAATCCTCAACTAGTTCATTCTCTCAACAACCATTAGGCCATTATTGTTTCCATTTTACAGATAGGGAACTGAGGCTGAGAGAGTGTGACTTGCCCAAGGCCACCTAAGTGAGTTCATGGCTAGGACAGGATTTGAACCCTGGTCTCCCAGGTTAGAGTCTAGCACCTCATCCACTGACACTAGGTGTTAACAGAGGTGACAGCGGAGTGCTGCTGTCACGATCCAACCCAGGAACTCGTCGCCAACATGGTCCCAACTGGGTCAGGCTGGCCAACAAATGTGCTGTTGACCGGGGAGGGCAAGAACCTGTACAAATGTCCAGCTGGCCCTGCCGCTACCATGACGGGCAGCCATGGTGGCCAATGACAGTTGCCATAGCAACTAGCCATGGTGGACCCAATCTGGACTGGGCCACAGTGGGCTACAACAGACATGCTAGCCTGCTGTAGCCCACTCTGGCCCGATTGGGCAGACTGCAGCCAAGACTGTGGTCCCGGAAGTCTCTGGGATCGTAATGCCTCTATATAGATCTATGGTATGAGTACACCTGAAGTATTGTGTGCAGTTCTGGTCACCCCATCTCAAAAAAGAGATAGTAGAACTATACGAGTTACAGAGAAGAGCAACAAAATGATCAAGAGTATAGAACGGCTCCCGCATGAAGAGAGGCATGATAGGTTGGGGATCTTCAGCTTGAAGAAGCGACGACAGAGAGGTTTATAAAATCATGAGTGGTGTGGAACACTGACAGGTAAATAGGGAGGAGTTATTAGGGATGGGCGAACAGATGGCGGTTCGGGTTCGTCTGCGTTCAGTTCGTCCATTCGGTTCGTCTGCGTTCGGTTCGTCCGTTCAGTTCGGCAGTTCGACTAGTTCGCCGAGTTCGGGTTCGGTCGTCCAAACAGGCCGTTCGGTTAGACCGTTCAGCTGTTCGGTTAGACCGTTCGGCTGTTCGTTTCGGCCGTTCGGGAAATGTTGTTATGGGTGTGTTTTTGTTTTTTATATGTTTTTTTGGTTTTTATTGGGTTTTATATGGTTTTCTTTTTTTTTTAATCTAATATTATATCTATCTATCTACACTAAATCTAACTGGTATTAACTATTCTAAATGCTATGAACTAAATGGATTATCTAATAAGTACACAGACCTACTCCTACAAACACTAAAACTAAATCACTAACGCTATCTCTATCACTAAGCTAACTCCTACA